>NW_019168037.1:11256667-11435162 GCF_002303985.1 Durio zibethinus | reverse complement strand
TTAATAATTTTTTAAATTTAAAGAGAAAGGGTTGTCCAAAGAACAACTTTTCAATCCTACCAAAGTATTGAATGATTTAAATGAATTTTTTTTAAACAAATAATTTTTCAATCCTACTAACATATTGGAAGATAATTTTTGACAGAAAATCTTACTAACATATTCTGAAAATAAATTATTTTTATAAAAAATAGATTGTGAATCTCCAATGATAGAATACTAAAAGCACTACAAATAACATTCTTTATGTAAATTTTTAAATGAAAAAATATTTTTAAAATTTTACCAACATATTGAAGAATTTATATAATAATTTTTTATACCCAAGTTCAAAATCTCATTATCACAAATAAAATTTTTTTTACAAAAGAAAAACTGAATCCCATGATGCAATCTCTTCAGAGTGGGATACTAGTCTCTATGAATACTTTTAAGGTGAAAAAATTATCTTAAATTGCTACCAAACTATTAGAGTAATTTTAAGATCTTCAATAATTAAATTATTTGGTAAATTATAAAGATGTTTTAAAGTTTGGATAACTTGAAATCAAATTGGTATCATCTTTTGGATGAACGTTATGAGAGTGTTATAACTCTCCTCATGCATAATCGCACTTCTGAACCTAAATTTAGTTAGGAAGACTAAAATCTACTATTTAAAAAATACTTAAATCAAACATAGGATTTCTCTTTAATCAAACTTAAAATTTATCTTTAAAATGGGATAGATTTGGTTAGTTGTCTAATCACATCTAAATAACAAAATTGGTGATAACTCCTAAAGTGTATGTTTAAAATGGGTTTACGAATCTATACGTTATAACAAGTATAAAAATATCCTTATGTTTTACTTCTAAAAAATCACATATATATTTTTTTAAAAGTTAAATTGATGCACAATATCTCTCTTATATTGTGTCAATTGGTAATGTAAAATTATTTACCTTTATAGTAAGTGATTATTAAGGTTGATTAGGGTTCGAATTTGACTCAATTTTAAACAAATATTATGGCTAATGCGCAATATTTTTGTTTGTCAAAAACCAAACCAAAATTGAATCAAATTGCTTTTCCTAATTGAGTCAACCTAAATCAAATTTCTTCTGTTTAAATTGATTTATCGATTTTTAAAAATTCAAGATATTTTAAGTTTTATGTTATTTTTAATTTGCATAAATTTTGAAATAAAATATATTTCTCAATATTTTTTTTTGTTCAGTCAAGAAAAAGTTGTGTATTGGTTCTTGGAATACTAATGATATAATATATATATATATATATATATCTTTTCAATAAAATTTTTATAAAAAATAGAATTTATAAATTAATGAAGCTTTTTTTTCTTTTTAATATTTGCCAAAAAAGAAGGCCAAAGAGAGGGGAAAAATATACAAAAAGTTGGAGTTTTTGAGTGACGAAGATAAGTTTTTATTTTAATTTTTTTTTTAGGTTTTGAATTGTGGCTTAGAGTTTAGATCTAAGATTAATTAAGATTTCTTTTAGAAAAAATTGAAGTTGGAAAAGAAAAGGAAAAGAAAAGTTAGAAAAAATTAAGATTTCAAAATTTTTTTTTTTTTGAAATTTTTAGCATTGGTGACAGTTACCATCAACGACAAATGATGGCAACAATGACAAATGTTTGCTGAAATATGAAAAATGTCATCGGAATTTAGAAATGTTTGATGTTTCTGGTCCAAAGTTCATCCTATTCTAGAGAGAAAGAAGAGATAAAAAGACAAAAAAAAAGTTAATGATAACTTTGAAAGTAAATGATAATTATTTAAATAACTAAATTTTTAGAAATTACAAATGATTGATTTTTTTAAAAAAATTTTATGTGAAATTTTTAAAAAAATTTGATTGATTTAATAAAAAATTTTAAATAAAATTTCAATAATAATAAATTAATATTTATTTTCAAGTCAATACGTTTGTATTATATAATTTGTAAAATAATTATTTTTTAAATATTTAAAATTTTTTATTAATAAAATATGATTATATTAATATCAATACAAATATTAAAATATACAAAAATAAAATTTATTTAAATAATAATAATAATTATTTAATATGTAATATAATTTAAAATTATATTTGACAATTAATTCACTATAAATTTTCCTCGGCGAAGCCAAGCGCATTAACTAATTTTTCATACCGAGTTAACTCAAATCTCTATGTTCTACGCATCTCAATTCTCAACTTTCTTTTCAAATTATTTCACATTTAAATTGGAAAAAGGATAACTAACGCTATTGGATTAAGACCTCCGTAATATTGTTTTTTATTTTTTATTTTCAATGCTTGCAGAAATTAGAAATTTTCTGTTCTATTAGGAAGCTTAGGAAATAATTTTTGGTTCAGCCTCAAGCTTTGACTAAATTCGTATTTCCGCAAACCAATCTTTACGCTCCTCCTAGGATGGACTAAGGTTAGGGTCGGTTTAGGTGAATCTTTTAAGTGTAACAGGGGGTATCCAAAGTCAGTATCAAAAGTACGAAAAGCACTAAATGAAGGGTTTTTGACTCTAAATGTGCCAAGGCTTTCATTCCAGTTGATATGTTCTTTCATTCTTATAATTTCTTCTCTCTTTTATCTTCATCCAAAGGCATGTGACAACTTTTAAAAATTTTTCTTCCCCCACTAGCTCCTCCATCTCAAAAAAAATGATTACCCTTCACACTAAACGCCTCTCCTATATAATTCATTCATTGTGGGCTTTTTGAGAAAAAGAATAAGAAATTTTCAATCATTTCGTTTCTCATGTTTAATTAAGGTGGAAAGAAATGAGAAAAATAGCTAGGAAAAGGCTAGTAAAAATCAAAACTTTTTCCGTTTATTTCATTTAAAACATGTGAAAATTTATTGGAAAATCGCTGAAACCTAGAGTTTTAGAGGTTGAACTATTTGTCAAATTTGTAAGTGGGCTTGACTTACTTTATAATAAACAAGATTTGATTTCAAGTTGGAGCCTGACCAAACAATATTGCTATATTATTAAATAATATATTGTAATTAATTTTAATTCTAAAATTGTTCAATATATTAATAATAAATCTAACTTAAATGGAGGAATCGAGAATCCGATCAAAGTTTGAATTTTTGGATAATAAATTTAACTCAAATATCTATGTTCTTCACGTCTCGAATTCAATTATGTTTTCTGATAAAAAAATGAAGTTCCAATCTCATGTAAGTGATTTTGGATCAAGTAAAGATCATGACCTTGATTTTTCATTTTATACAGAGTTCTAACTACTTAATAAAAAGAAGTAGGTTACTTTAAGTGTGTCAAAAAACCAAGTAGAGGAAAGAAGAAAAGCCAAGAAAAACAGAGAGAAAAAGGGAAAAGGGAGAGTTGGTTGAACGGAAGTCAATCCGTGGTCCGATTGAGTTGGAACCTTGTCAAGAGCTTTATGATCAGAGTTCTACATTCTAAACGGTGAAGATCGAGTTTGAAGCTCTCTAGGAACAAATCCAGGGTTTATTTGTTGAGTCACTTATTGGTGAGATTCTCTAATTGTTTCTCTAATTATTGATTAGCTCTTAGTTTTAGCTAGAGAAGAATTTTGTTATACCTATTATTGATAGTGAAGATTTTTCTGGTGAGTCCGTAAATTTTTTCCCTCTACACTAGAGGATTTTTTACGTAAATCTTAGTGTACTTTATTTTTCCTGCATTTTTTATTATTAATTTGTTGTCTATTGCCTTCTGTATTGTTGTGATTATTGTTTCAGGCGCAATATTTTCAAATTGTTTCACATTTAATTGGTTAAAAGGATAACTAACATTAATGGATAATACCTCCGTCATATTGTTTTTTATTTTTTTATTTTCATGCTTGTAAAAATTAGAAATTTCTGTTCTATAGAAAGCTTAGGAAATACGAATATTACATTTTTACTTAAGGCTAGATAGACTCCTTATTACATTTTTTTTCAATACAAATATTACACAAGCACTTTTTTTTTTTCACTACAAATGGGCAACAACAGCACTGAAGTCATTAGACTTCAGTACAAATTGAGCGTTGGAAGCGATCACATAATTGGCAGAAAATGTTTTTCAATTACAACTATTACACAACCCTTGGCTGTAAATGCCTGATGACTTTAGACATTGAGCCGTGGAAACGATCACATAATTGGGAAAAGCTATGGCAAAAAACTAGGCAGGACGTGGGTTTGAGGAAAGAGGCGAACCGGCAGCCCTTTTGCTGGTGTTGGCATTGGGTCTACAATGATCTTCTCACCAGGAAGAAGCTTTTCCCATTTGTACCTCTTGATAATATTGTGCATGAAAACTAGTATTTCCAGGCGGGCATACTCCTTCCCTGGACACATTCTTGGTCCTCCTCCAAAAGGAACAAATGTGTAAGGAGCTGGTCCAGTCCCTTCGAACCTTGATGGGTCAAACTTCTCAGGCTCTGGGAAGCATTCCGGATTTCTATGGGTTGAATGCGCACTCCAGTACAACTATAGAATTATAGATTTAATTATAAGAAAAATAATAGTCGATATTGTATGATCAATATGAACAAATGTGCTTTAGTCTATTTCAAATTTGGTTAAGTTTTTCACTGACCTTCCAGCCCTTTGGAACGGTGAAGCCTGCATAGATGAATTCGTTCAGGGCTTCTCTAAAAGCTCCTTGGAGCGGGGGAGCAAGACGCATTACTTCACATGCCACATTCCATGAGTACCTCATCTTTTGAATGTCTTCCCAATTCAGCAACTCTCCTGGGGCTTTTGATTTTGCAATCTCTACTTGCTCTGTAAACACAAATTGACAGAAATATCAAGCTGCATCTTATTCCTTTATCTTCAAGTGTATATACTTTAAAGAATTCTACAGTACCGAGTCTCTTCTAAATTGCTAAATCAAATTGGTGGATATGGAACCTGGTCAAACATATATAATATATATATATATATTTATATATATGAAAAATTATTCGATATACTGACAGTAAACTTGATTTTAACTCTATTTGTAAAATTAAAAAAACTCCTTTGTAAGTGTATTTGACAAATATCTTCCCTCTTTGTTACATTTTGCTTGCAACTAATTGATCTTTGTACCGAAGTAAGGGCACTTTGGTCATTTTAAGGTGTGAACACTGAGTTTGCTAAGCCTAAGGGAAGGACATCATCATGGTCCCAAACCTTCAGAACAAACAAGATTTAATACTAAACAAATTCCCTGAATTGGTCAGTTCAAAATCAACTATGGAAAAAATTAAAGTATCAACATTAAGATATTCAAAGCAAGAATCAGAGCAAAGGTTCAATATGCTGACTAAAAGCGTGCATATATCGATGCTACTTTGTTTTTATTTCATCTGGTCAAGAGCATATAGTGAAGGAATATGGAAAAAATCAAGATATCAGAAGTCTCGAGTACCATAATAACTAACAACTTGCAATTTAATTATAATTTGCTTTTATTGCATTCTCTTTGTTCATCATCTACCTTGGGATGATTCTTTTATTTTTTAAATACTTGATGCTCTTACTGTATTCTATATACTATATGTTTTCACCTTTTTTTTTTTTAATTTTTTTGGCATTAAACATCATTAAATACTTTAAAATTTTAGTCCCACTCTATTGTATGCCTTCAAATTATTGCTTTTTTTTTTAGCATTAAACATCATTAAATATTATTAGCTTAAAAATATTTTAAAATTTTAATACAAAAAAATAAGGAAAAAGGATCTATGGATACTGAGATTGATTTCAATAAATAATTGCAAAAAATTATTAACGGTGAGAATAGAATTGCAAAATGAAAAAACATTTAAGTGGTAAAAGAAAAGTGTAAGAACGGAGTATAACATTTAAGAGAAATGGACTGCCACGTTTAACAATGTTGTTAGCACAAAATATGTGATTAGATTTGAATAAAGATATATAGATATCAATTTGAATGAAGTCTTTTTGCTTTTAATAAAAGATTACCTGTGACCACTTTGTGGTAGATCTCTGGGAGTTCAGCAAGGTACTTGACGATGAAAGTGATAGCAGCACTTGCAGTATCATGACCTCCAATGAGCAAACCAAGAATCTTATCGGCTATGTCCAATTCCTTCATGTACTGCCCATTCTCATCGGTTGTTAACAACATATGTGACAGTATGTCTTGTGTAGGAGATGCTTTTTTCTCTGAAAGATCAATCTTCCTTTGTTTGATAATGGCGCTCAATTCTTTCCTTATCAGGTTTGAAGCCTTGATGCCACGGTTGAAAGGTGTTCCTGGCAAGTCGATGGGAATTGATATAATCCCAGAGGCCAAAACGTTAAAAGGTTCAGCAAATTTCGCTACATGTTTAGGATCCTCGATGCTCAAGAACACCTTGCATGCAACCCAAAACGTGTAGTTCTTTGCAAGTGGAAATACGGTTACTTCTTGATGCCCTTCCCAACCAGTCTCAAAGTGCCTTTGTGCAATAGTATCCATCATCCCTACATATCTTTGCAAGGCCTCTGGCTTGAGGAAATTAGGGAGTAGTTTCCTCATCTTCTTGGATTCCTCTTGGGAAGATGTTTGCGTTGAGGAAGGGAATATCTTGTTTACGGAGTCTGGCCACCATGCAGTGACAAGCTTGTTTTCATTAGAGAACAAGAATTTGTTCCCAGCTGCACCACAAACAACGGCCGTAGGTTCTCCTAGTATTGATGTTCTAAAGACTTGAGAGGAGTACCTGGCCATTCTATCGTATATAAACTTCTCAGGGTGACCCTTTCGGCCTTTTGACAGAAATTCAAGGCTCTCACCGATGATTGGCAAGCCTGTTCTACCAGGTGGAAGGTTTGTCTGGGAATTACCATTTGTCTTGCGGGTGGAGGAAAAGAGAGAGAAAAGCGAAAAAGAGACAAATAGGATGAAGAGAGTGAGACCACAGAGGAAAAACAACTCCATTTTTTTCGTTATTCACTCTTAGGAAGAGTTGCCAAGGGAAGGATTTTGAATTGTTTTTTAGATGAGCGAAGGATGTATATATAGGTGAAACATAGGAAGAAGCTTTCAAGTCAAATAAGGTAAACCGCAAAAAATGTTGTTCGGGTTAGGTAAGGAGTGGAAAATTTAGCATTCATGCATGCCGTAGTCAATACGTTTCACTAATGGCACCCGTTCAAGGCCTGCTGCTTAATATTTTTATATTGCCTCTAGCCAATCAATAAGTAACCATGTTGAACACCCAAATTATATGGTTGGTATCGACTCGTATACTCCAATCAAGGTTATTGGATATTTTTAAATTAATTCAATAAATTAATTTCCACAAAATTAAATACGCAAGAAATTACACCAATTAAAATTTGCATATCTACTTTTTCAGCCCTATAGATGTGATACCTTAATTTCAAGACATTTTGAGAATATATTATAATATATAAGTAGAGATTTAAATTTTAATTTGTAAGATAATTTTTGTGAGATAAAATCATAAAATATTTAGATTAAAGTAGACAATACCTCACATGTTAGATGTGAATTTTTATAAATGGTATCAGAATGATTACCAGTTGAATGAGAACTAAAGACTACGTTGTGGGAGTCACTTCTAGAATCTCAATGTTTGGTGTAATTCTATGATTTGTGTGTACTTTGTGTTAGGTTTGTCCCATATTTAGTGTGATTCGGTGAATTTGTATATTTTGTATTGGATTTGAAGGGGACATCAAACTTTAACACATGAAATTTGTGACACTTCAATTCAATATCGAAGATTTTTAAAGATTTGTTATAATATATAAGTAGAGATTTAAACTTAAATTTGTGATGTATTTTTTGTAAGATAAAACAATAAAACCTTTGAGTTAAAATGGATAATATCTCCTGTGAGTCTCCGTGATGTACACCAGAAAAGCTTTATCTACTTTCAATGAAATGGATTTGTCACAATGGTTCAGTTGTATGATAGGCATCATACTACATGCAGGGGCAGACGCACAGATAAAACTACTCAGCAACAAATTCGAATTCATAGCACTACTGGCCCATGATTTTTTTCCATAGATTTTTTCATCCATATGTCCTTCACTTCGCACATTCTGTTCATATTGAACCGTTGACAAATTTATAGATTTAGAATAAATTCGAAAATTCGTGGATGAAATTTACAAAAGGGTCACAAACTGATAAGCTATTTTCGTGAATAACCCACATCATTTCACTTTCAAAGTATTTTTTTCAATAAAAAAATTGATTTTAGTGTACGTTTTATAAAAGTTTTATATTTTTTAGAAAGTGATGTTTCATAAAAAAATAATTTATCAAAAGTTAGTATTAATTAGCGTTTAAAAGAGAAAAAAAAAATTAAAACACACTTTCAAAACTTAAAAAAATAGATAAAGAAAATGAAACAAAAAAAATATAATATATTAAAAAATAAATAATAAATAAAAGAATCACGGGAAGTGAAAGGAAGAAATAATCAATCTAATTAGTCAACCGATTTGGCAATAGGCAGTAGTCAAGCTTTTAGGTTGGCATATAAAACAAAATGCTAAAATGTTCATCGCAATCGTAGTCTACGTTTACAAGTTTTAGATGGATGAAAAAGCTTGAAATATATGATTGTAAGTTGCAAAGTCAACAACGCTCAGCCGAAGAATTTCGATTAGGTCTAGACGTTGCAAAGTCAATAACGCTCTGCCAAAGAATTTCGTTTAGGTCTAGCAAATAAATAAAGCAGCATAGCATTCTATTCACGCCCCGATATTTCGTCCATTTACATTTGATTTTATTTGATTTA
Organism: Durio zibethinus; assembly: GCF_002303985.1. The sequence continues at coordinate 11,426,397 of NW_019168037.1, read as the reverse complement.
AAATGTTTTTTTTCTAATTAAGTTCACATCTCTAAACAAAGACAAATTAATTAAAGTCAATAACCACTTAACCCTTTTTCTTTTTTATGTCCACATTATAAACCTGAAGGGCAAAATGATTTTTTTTGTTAAGAAAAAAATATTTTAAAATATCAAGGATATTTTGATCATTTGATTTATTTGACGTGAATAACTAATTCATCTCACGTTCACTCTACCTGATCAGGTTGACATGGCATTCTAGTATAGGATTGAAAATTGGATAAGGAAAGAAGTTAAATATATAATTGGTTAAATGTAAATGGGTTTATTATGAATAGAGTTCTTAAAAAGAGTCGAACAGTTTATCAATTTTGCATTTTATCAAATGAATTTTATTAGTGAGAATAGAATTAGGTGCCCTTACAACAAATGTTAAAATAATCGATTTTGTCAAGTTTTGTTGTTGGTTACGTGAATTGATACTTTCTTAGAGAAGTTAAACAAGGTCAATCATCAAAAAGTAAAGATCAAGGATTTGATCCAATTTGTCAAATAGAAATAAAAAATCCATATACCAAAATGGTAATGAATGCGCTACATTCAAATTTTGATAGTGAGTCAAGAAACAAACAGGTACAATTGAATTACAAGGCATAAAATTGTTTTCTTTAACGAATGATGTAGATGAATTGTTATGGTCAGGTTACATAAAGCACAAGACATTATCTATTGTGTCTCTACTTTTAAATTGTAAGTTGGAGTTTAACACGAGTGAAACATGCTTTGATAGTCTCATGGTGATGATAAAAGGTATGCTTCTAGAAGATGATAATTTACTCAAAAACTTCTATCAAACAAAGTAGAACATGGTAAAATTTGGCCTTGATTTAATTAAAATATATGCATGTGAGAATAATTACATATTGTTTTATAAAGAGAATGCCAATTTAATCTATTGTTTGGTATGTGATCATCCTCGATATGAATCGAGCAAATCAAGTGGGGATAGGTGAAAGAAAATTCCTTTCAATATTTTACGTTACTTGTCACTTATGCTAAGATTTCAAAAGTTGGGTAAAAAATAACTATAAAGTCTATGATATGGCATGTGTGTAATTGAAGTCCTAAAGAAGTGCCTATTCACCTAGTTGACATCGAGGCTTGGCAATATTTCAATCATACACATGAATCTTTTGAAGCTGAACCTTGGAATGTGAGACTCAGTTTATGTCTCGTTGGGTTTTGTCCATTTGGTCAAGGCACAAGATTTTATTCTTCTTGGCCAGTTATACTTGTTATCTGTAATTTATCTCCATGGATGTGCATGAAGTAACCATATTTGTTCTCTAATATGGTCATCTTGGAAGAGAGTAGTACTTCACAAAATATAGATGTTTTTTAAAACCTTTGATAGATGAGTTACAAATGTTGTGATATAATAGTGTTGAGAATTATGATGCTCTTATAAAACAACATTCTTTTAAAGGCAACATTGTTATGGATAATTAATGACTTTCTTCTGTATGGTATTTTATCTAGACAAAGTACTCATAGAAATTATTTGTGTCTTTATTGCATGAGACATACAAAGGCATCAAACTAGATCGTGGAAAGAAGCCTTTTTTTTTATTGTTATCGGTGTTTTTGCCTTGTAATCATCCTTTTAGGAGACAAAGAAATAAATTTGACAAAAGAGTTGACCACAATCTTCTAATTTAGAGATTGTCAGGTGAAAAAATTTTAAAACAAATTGATTGCATAGATGACATCACATTTGGCACAAAATGCTCTAAACAAAAGCTTATTGGCACACTGATGTAATTATATTTTAGGAATTACCTTATTGGCATACCAATCTAATTCGTTATAATTTATATATTATGCATATTGAAAAAAATGTGTTTGACAATTTATTCTACACAATTATGGATGTCAAAGGCAAAATGAATGACAACATTAATGTAAGATTAGATATGACAATCTACTATAGACAAACGGAATTAGAATTGGTGGAAAGAAATTGGAAATCATTCAAGCCTAAAGCATCATACACTTTGAGCAAGGATGATAAAAAAATAGTGTATGCTTGGGTGAAATAGTTAAGACTTCTTGATGGGTTTGCATCGAACATAGCTCAATGTGTAAATGTTGATGAAGACAAGTTTCTCATGATGAAAAGTCAGGATTGTCATTTTTTTTGTAACAATTACTTCCAACTGCTTTTTATAACTTGCTACCTAACTTAATTTTGGATAAATAATTGAGTTATCTCATTTATTTTGAGATTTATGCTCCACTAAATTACATATAGATTAGATGTTGCTATTGCAAAGCAACATTGTGGAAACAATTTGCAAATTAGAGTAATATATTTCCTTTAAGTTTCTTTAATTGTATGGAGTATCTACTGATTAACTTACCATACAAGGTAAAAGTTGGTGGACCTTTACAGTATCAATAATTGTATCTATTTGAAAGGTAGTAAATTTCCCAAAAAATTATTATTAAGATAATCAACCCTAAATCGAATTGTTGTTGATCACTTTTATTTCTACTATGATGATTAGATTTTTGAATCATCTCAAGAAAAAAGTAAAAAATCAGGCATATGTTGAAGGGTTAATATGTGATGCATAGTTGACGAATGATGAAGATTTGGAGAAAGCACATGAAGCAAGATTTAAAAATATTTTAAACAATTTGTAAGTTTAAGGTTCAACTTAAAACTATGAATTGTTGTAATACATTGCAATATAAGAATATTATCAATTTATTGTGTAAATTTCTCTATGTTCAAGAACATGCTAATAAAACTAATCATCGTATCATTAAGCTCTCTTATGGACCAAGATTTATGGCTAGGTGTTATCAAGGATACTTTGTCATTGGTTACAAGTCTCATACATTATATTATGGACAAACCTGAAAAATAATGAATAATAGTGTATGCATGAAAGGAAGTTGTTACAATGATTTTGAACTTTTATGACATCTGTGTATATATCATCGATTTGGTATATTTTAGGATTGGCAATAAACTTGTACTCTTTAAATGTCATTGGTTTGAAATAAAAAAAAAAAAGGTGTTCATGTAGATCCCCAACATGGTCTTGTTGAAATTAAATACAATTCAGTATTTGCAAGTAACGAACCATTTTTGTTAGCTGACCAAGATCAGCAAGTGTGCTATAATGGCTGTCCATCTAAAAAGAAAGCTCGACAAGATTGGCAGGCTGTGTTTAAGACAAAGGCTAGGAGTAGATTTAACTCCAATAATCATGATGCAGATATAATTAACCTTAATGAAAGGGTTTATCAAGAAATGGGAGTATCTAATATGAGAGTTGTTACATGTTTAGAGGAACTTAACAATTTAAGAATTCTTGTTCTTGGTAATTATCAAGAGGTTAATGTACAAGAACAACTTGATAAAGAAGAACAAGCACAAACAGAAAATGAAGAAAAAGAATAAATTGAAGATGAAGATCACAAGGAAGAAGATGAAGAAGATGAAGATAGAGAAGAAGATAATGAAGAAAATGACGAAGAAGATGATTAAGAAGATTATGATGAAGATAATTAAGATGACATTCGATATATATAAAAATTTACATGTACTTAACTGTATTATTTGTGATATTTTTTTACATACAATATAATATGCTATTATAAAACATTCTCTTACATGTTCATTTATGTTGTTGATATGTTCTTAATTAAATTGTATATGTTATTGATATGTGTTCGTAAATATATTATTAAATAAATTACATTACTATTAATATATGTTATATTTTGTTTAATCTAATTTAACTATTAACTATATATGTTTTATTTTGCAGTTATAATGCTTACAGGAAAAACTTCTAATAAATAGAAAGTCGGTGGATCAGAATCTACATCTTGATGAAGGGCACTATTCGGAGGCGCTACTCACCTAAATTCTCCACCAGTGCACTTTCAATTTAGACAGCCATAGGTGGTCTAGCCTCCACCAGTAGACCCTCTAGCATAAAAGGATCTATGTTATGAGCCTTCAATGACTGAGACTCCAGCCACAGATTATCCAACACAAGGTATGCCATCCGTCGAGCAACAGTCATTTGGCTTTATTGATGGTATTGAAACCTCCGCACCCTAGCGCTTGTGCAAACGGACTAGAGGATCTAGTGAGTGTGCACCCACTCTAGAAACCTAAACGAAAGGATGCCGATTACTTGTCTACAAAATAGATAAGGTCCTTATAAATTGTTTATTTTATTTGTTTATTCAGTTAAATAACTAATATTATTGAAATTAATAAGTTGTATACAACAATTTCTTGAAACTTTTAATTGTCTGAACAATTACGAGATTGATTAAAGATTACTATAACAGTGCGCAGCCAACATGGAAGAAAATTCCTCCGTTTGTCAAGATGAGCTTATGGGAGAAATTCCAAGTAATTTGTAACATTGAATATTATAAATATATTTTTATTTTATTTGAATTTACTTATTTCAAGATGATAATGACAAATTTTTTATTATCTATTAGAAAAAATTCTTCTAATTTCAAGAATATACATCTTTGGTGTATTATGGGAAGATACACGTAAAGCACGATTTAAAGACACGTTACAAGATGAATGGAAAAAGGCATTGAGATTTGATATGTTCATTGATTGTCCACAATTAATGAAAAAAATTCCACATGAAAATCTAGTCCACGATTACTGAAAAAAATTCATATGGTAGTTTTGATATGTTCTTTTGATTGTCCACTACAAGCAAGAGACAGCGTTTTGAAGTATTACTGGGGTTGCACTAATCCCTCATTTTAGTTCTCTTGATGTCATCACCTTTTGTTTTCCTTTCATGCTATTACAAAGGAATTGATCTATTTCAAAATTTCTTTTAAAATAGGGAAAAGAGAGGGACCATCTAAACCAAGGTGCTATTGGAATTAATACTTCTATGACAGGTAGTCTGCTATTATTTATAAAGTTACTTGGTCACTTTCACCGATTAAACAACATATAGGCAAGTTTTGGTTTCTGAGAACAGAAGGTGATAAAGAGCCGATGACCTCCTTGAATGGCCAACATGTTACAACCAAGAATTCAGATCATAAATCTGTTGTTACTACCAGCAGGTAACTGTTAATTAGAGTTTTATATTCTATATGAAGGGTACGATGAAAACTACTACTATGGCTACTGTTTTAAAGTGACTACTGCTAGTATGACGAAAATTGCATTATATTTTCTTTATTTCTTCAGGACAACCAAGAAGTCGCTTCTACCTATGAGGTTTGTGAATCTAAATAATAGTTTTGGAGTAATTGATTAAAAGAATGATGTAATATCTCCCACTGATGCAATTTCTTATTTCCCCTTATCTTGCTGGTTGTGTTGTATCTGCCTTTTATCTATTTTTTTTAATAAATTTCCCCTTTTCCATGTAGGAAAAAGCTACAGAAGCTAGCATGATTACAAGTAAGATGCATGATCCATTTTTTTAAATCTCTAGAAGTGTAAGGCACAAAGTTGGATTGACTAAGATGGTGTTTTATTCCATTCTATTCTCCCCCTTTTTTCCTCTGTTTTTTGGGGCTTTAAGTAAGGCTACGGTTTGTGAGAGTGCTTCGCAGCAACCAATGCAAAGAACCATATTTCGAATTGAGGGACTGATGGCTTTATAATCATGTAAGCAGGAGTTTTTTTTATTTCATTCTAGTTTTCTACTCTGCTCCAATTCTAGGATAATTTCAATGTTTATTAAATAAATGTCAGAATAAAAAAGCATAAATTTTACATTTACATATCAGTGAGTACAGGCAAATGTTTTGGTTTTACATTTACACAGTTCGAGGTTATAGCTGTCAAGACTTTTATTTTCAAATGTTTTGAGTTTATGATATTATTTTCTCGTTACCAGGAAGATTTGATATTAACTCTGTAGCAAAAAGAATATGTATGATCCTTGCATTCAACCTTATGCTTCACATAAGAAAAGCAATGTGCATGATAAAATAAATACGTTCTTTTCCTTATTGAACCATTTTGTCTTTTTTTTTTTTTTTCTGTCTTCTTCAGATTTAATAATTTTGTCTTAATTTTATTTTGTTTTGATTTTAAATTTTAATTAAATAAAATAATTTTATATATGAAAAACAACTTCATAAAAATTAAATAACTTTATTGATAAACTTCAAGAAAATACAATATTATTAATCTTAATTCACATTTCATATAAATATAAATAAATTATAAATTACACCCTCAATCAAATTATTTTATCAATATGAAAAATTTTAAATCATAAATAAATATTTTATCACATTAACAAATAATAAAAAATACAATGAAAAAAATTACAAAAAAAATATTTACTTGAATATAGTTAAAAGAAAAAATGGTTCACTTCTTAATTTGTTTCTTTGAATTTTTAGTTTTTCTTTGTCTTGTTGTTTCTCAAGTTCTATTCTTTACTAACCATAAATCTTATGAGTTTGAGAAAGGTTGAAAGAGGTGGAGTAGAAAGAAAACCATTTTTTGGTTGACTTTTATTGTTTTCTAAATGAAATGATGGTTTTTAAAAAATTATTTATAAAAGTTTATTTTATTTATATTTGCAAATGGGACTTTATTATTTTTGTAAAATAGTTTATTTTTATTATAATTATATTTTCAGTCTTTCTAACTTTAATAAGGATGTCATATATATTTTATTTCTTTTCCTTTTCAATGAGGGCAAACTACAGAAGAATCAAAATTTTCTAACGAATTTTATAACAAAGTCTAATGTTATAGGATCTCAAAGGGGGCAACTGCCCCCATTGCCTTTTTTTTTTCTTTTTGGTTTTTTGCTCCTTGTAAACACTCAATACATACACCTTGTTGTACAAATTGTATTGTTAACGTGATCAAGATAATTCAGTTTGCATGGAGAAAGGTGAAGGTGTTCCATGGCCTTTCTTGTTGCTCCTTGTAAAGTCTCAATCACAGACAAAAGTTAAGTGCTTTTATAGTTACGTACTTTGAACTATTAATTTTCCACAAAAAATTTTAGTCCATTCAAAAAGTTAATCTGTCACCATAGGTTTGTGATGTATTGTAAAATACTTGTCGACTTGTAGCTTATATATGTCAAATTTAATCAGAAATGGTCCCCCATGGCCCAAAGTTAAAAAATCTGATGTTTAGTTTGGACTTTTGGAACTAGAGCTCCTAAAAGTCAATCTAATTCAGCTGCTCATATCTTGCCAAAATCTTCAAGGTATGTGACATGCTATAGCTGCCTTCTAATGCTTAATTTTTCCATAAGTTTGCTCTATTTTTTTAATGAATTTAAATTGTACTTTTTAAGCACATTGTATCTTATGCATGAACTATATACCTGAGCTCCATCTTTTTTAGAAGAGAGTAAATTATCTATACTCTCATAAGATCATAATTATTATAATGGCTAACGAAATACTTTCACTCAAATTAAACTATATTTATTTGTAACACGTACTGGATGAAGATATGGTGTCTTACTAGTCCAACATGAATGCTAGTGAGAAACAAATTGAAAACCTTTAGATGTGTATGAATCAAAATCTAGCATATAGTAGACCTTAACAAGCCAGCCCTAGGTAGAATCATGCCAACCTTTTAGCAAAAATTACCCTAATTAAAACAAATGAGGGAAAATTTTTATTTCTTTTTATAATGAATATAGCTTTCAAATCTAAGAATAAAAAAGCAAAAAAGGCTAAAATTATCTTTAAAACAAAAAAAATTTAGTTTCTTTTGTTTTGAAAATTTTTTAAAAGTTATTGCATATTTTTTCATTTTATGCATTTTCAAAATTTTCCTTAAAAAAGTTGGTAAAAAAGCAAATGAATGAAAAATTTAATAGTTAATAAAAAGAATTGTGTTTTCTTTAAATGATAGTCCCATTTATCTTAAAAAAGTTTTTATTTCCTTTATTTCTTTTCTTCTCAAAAAATTTAAAAAGAAACCTTATTCTAGGATCTTTAATCAACAAAAAAAAAACCTATTTCTTTTCATTCTTGTTTTTATTTTTAGAAATGAAGCATATAAAAAAAATGTCTTCAAATGATTCAACCAATAATAATAGAGTTTATAATATATACTATCAGTATATAGATTTTATATATTGTTAGTAAATCGGATAATATCACTTTATTAATAAGCTAAATTAAATGATACCATCTCATTTATGAGTACATTTTTTTTAAATTAAATTTTTGTATATTTATTTTATGGGTTGATATTCACTTATGAATGAGGTGGTATCATTTGATTCATAGACAGGCTATAAAATCTATATACTGACAATATATCAAATATAAATTCTAATAGAAAAGGGATAATTTTCTTTTCATTTTTCCTCTCAATAAAAATGAATTTGTTTCTTTCAAAATTTTCATTTCATCATTTTTAATTCATTCAATAAAACAAGAATTTTATTTTATCTTCAACAAAATTGAGAGATTTTTAAAGAAAGGATGGGAGATTAAAAAAAAGGTAAAAGGATTTTCGTTAAAATATAGAATGAAAAAAAAGTTCTTCAGTTTAGATTTTTGCAAAAAAAAATCATATTAAAAAGAAAAGTTAAAATATTTTTGTTGACATCTAAAAGAAAAACTAAACCTAGGAGTACTCGTTGCTTTTTTTATAGGGTATCCAAACATTTTAAAGGATATAGGTTTTATTGTTTTATAAGTGGAACTAAGATTATAGAGTCATAAATGGCAAAGTTTCTTAAGCCGAATGTTGCTGACAAGGGTATGGCAAAGGATGTGAATAATAATAAACCTGTTAGACAAGCCTCCATGCCTTTGCCTAGAACATAGTGCCATATTATGCCAAAGGCCATAAAAAAGGAAAATTAAGGGCAACTAGATACAAGCCCTCATTCTCCTACCTTAAGTTTAAGAAAATGAGATTGAAATGCCTTTAAAGAGATTTACCAAACAAGAAGATCTATCATCTCTAATGATTATGTAATTTATCTTGGAGAGAATGACTATGATATTAGTCATATATTGAACCTGTAACTTTTGGTGAAGCTATTAGTGATCTGTAGTATGATGTGTGGATGGATAAAGGATGAAATTAATTTTATGGCTTAGAATGGTGTTTGGGAGCTTGTTGAACTACCAAAATGGTGTGGACCTATTAGTTGTAAATAGGAGTATCAAACTAAGAAAGATTGTAAGGGAAAATTTGAGAAATTCAAAGCTAGACTGGTGGCCAAAAGATTTACTCAGAGGGAAAAATTGGATTATAATGAAATTTTTTCACCAATGTCTTCCAAAGATTCTTATAGGGCCATTATGGTCTTGATAGCATATTTTGATTTAGAGTTTCATCAGATGGATGTGAAGATAATTTTTTTCAATAGTGATCTCAAAGAAGAGGTTTATATGGTACAGCCTAAAAGATTTCAAGAATATGAAAATGAGTATTCGGTATGTCAACTTAAAAAGTCAATCTATGGCTTTAAGCAAGTTTCTAGGCAGTGGTATCTGAAGTTTAAAAAGATAGTTATTTCCTTAGGTTTTAAGGAAAATAAAGTTGATTAATGCATATACCTTAAAACTAGTGGCAATAAGTATATCTTTCTTATTTTGTATGTAGAGATATCTTACTAGCCTGTAATGATATTCATTTATGGCATGAAACTAAGCAGTTGTTGTCCAAGACTTTTGACCTAAAAGATTTAGGGATGCCTCTTTTGTTCTTGAGATTGAAATTCATAAAGATAGGTCTCAAAATCTATTGCGACCATTACAAAGGTTTTACATTGATCGTGTTCTTAGTAGATTTAACATGCAAAACTATAAGGATAAGGATACATCCATTGTGGAAAGTGATACATCCATTGGGGAAAGTGATAGATTTAATCTTATTTGATGCCCAAAGAATGATTTGAAGAAAAAATTTATGAAGAATATATCATATTCTAGTCTAGTTATGAGTCTTATATATGCATAAGTTTGACTAGGCCAAATATTGCTTTTGTAATACGAGTTCTTGGGAGATATCTTTTTAATCTTAGTATGCATCATTGGGTTGCTACTAAAAAAGTGATGGGTACTTACGTAAAACCAAAGACCATATGTTGCTATATAGAAAGATAAAAAATCTTGAGATAGATTCTAACTTCGCTAGTTGTCAAGATGACATGAAGTGTATTTCAAGATATATTTTTATGTTGGTTGGAGAAGCTATATCTTGAAAGAGTATGAAGCAAACACTCTTAGTTTTTCTACTATGCAAGCTAAGTTTTTAGCATGCTATAGAGCTACTACATAGGCAATTTGACTTAGAATTTTATTTTAGGTCTTTGCATTATTGATTCCATCTCTAAACCATTAAAGATTTATTTTGATAACAAGTATGCTGCATTGTTTTCTAAAAATAAGGGTACTAATGGATTTAAATATTTAGAGATTAAATATCTCAAAGTTGAGAATTTTGTGAGAAATGGTGAAAATTATTGTCAAACACATTGAGAATGACAACATGATTGCTAATCCTTTGACTAAAAAGGTTAAGATTATAGTGTTTAGTAAACATGTTAAGAACATGGGTATTTTGGAGTTTTTTGATATAGTTCATTAATGGGAGTATATCATTTGTATTTCATACTCACACATCATGGTTTGTTTTTATGTTGGACCTTTTTTCTTGTGTTGGAAATATTTATGTGAAATTTGATTCTATGCTTAAATCATGATCATCACTGGTTAATATTTTATGTTGTTATTTATTTTTATTGGTACATGTATATTAGAAAATTAAATTTTACTATATGCATTGTGAAAGCTTAAGACTTGGTGTCTGTCTTAAGTATGATTATTTTATCATTTGAGTATGTCTCATATATGACACCATTAAGGAACCTCAAGGACATTGAGGAGACATACAAGCATATCTAGATGCCATGGAGATTTCTCATCAAGGTCAGAGAAATCAGCAAAATCATGAAGATTTTTCAACAAGTTTAGAGAAATCACAAGAGGACTAACAATGAAAAATAACATATTGAGATCACATTTAGGTGTTATTATCTTTCTACACAACCACATTGAGATTCATTGTTGGTACTCTCTGGTATTTATAACCGCAAATTGGTCTTATGTCAATAAAAGGCATAAAGGCTGCTGGCTTTATTAGATAGAATCATTAAAATGTTATCTCAAGGGCTAAATTGTTTTTAAAATTATGGCTACATCAAGGTAAAGTAAATCAGCCTAGAGTCTTATTTTTAAGTCAAGTTTTTTTTTTAAATCAAATAACCCAATTAATATTGCCGAAGTAGGAAAATGTTAAAATTTTCTGTAAATGGGCTATTATTAATTGGCAATTTTAATTTAATAAAATCGACTGATAGATTTAGTCCTAATACAAGACAAGCATAAGAACCCAATTAATTTAATGTGATCACCTAAGTGTGGGCTTTGTATATCTATTGGATCAGTGTGGTATAGTAGTTGTATAAGCCTTTGATTGAGAGATTATTAGAGTTATTTAATTAATAAGGCTAAAGTTTTCTCTTCACTTCTCACATACGGTAACTACCCATTTGAGAAAGTGCTAAAAGAAAAAAAGAGCGAAGAGTTAGAATATAGTCACTTCAAGAATTTCTTTGCTTTTGCGAATTCACGATGACTACCAAAATAGGTATGCTAATCTCTTTGATTAATGTATGGTGTTTTAATTTTCACACAATGATCTTGGGTTAGTGCTTACAATTTTAAGCAAGTAAGAGATGCCAAAGCATGTTAACCATGTTACTCTATTCTTCATTTGAAACTTATATGATCACTCATCTATCTCAACAAACCATTATTTCAACCATTACCATTCTAAGCTTTTTATTGTCTTCATTGATATTTGTCCTCAAATTCAATGAGGACTTGTCTTCTAGATATCTTTTTAATGTATATCTCAAATTGCCATTCATTCTAAAGTTATCCATCAATCTGAATGTTTTATAATAACCCATTATAGTCCCTATTAGGCAATTTTCAAGCCTACGAATCACTTCTTCCTCCACCATACCATTACATGATTTTACATTACTATTATAGCCACCTTTGGTTTTACCTGCCTGTGCAATGTATCTTTTCTCTAACCCCTTCAATGTCAGGGGTATATATTTTATCATTAGCAATGCTCGCAAGAATGTCTTTCAAGTGCCATTTCCATTGCCTCTTTGTTTAATACCCTTAACGTTCCCCTCATTAGTTTCACCAATTGTATTACTTTCATCCACCACTATATTTAAAGAATTTAAAACCCTTTCCATCCCTTGATTTCCTTTTTTTTCAACTTCTCTCCAAAACTCTATTCTCCCATTAAACCTTTCCATATTAAGCCCAATACAAAAATTCAGCAACCATGATTTATTAAGCCTTCTAATTACTCTTACACCCCTTATTCATAAAGCAAACAAAACCAAACATTCTCCCTCTCAAACTTCTCTTTTAAGGAGTAAAAACATTAACTACACAGACATGATATTGAAAGATACTCCAAAGCCACCTCTAGTTAACTCTTGGAGGAATATTGTTTAAAAAGACTATCACCACCTACCTTTAACTCATCCTAACTCTCCTCTTAAAAGAAAATAAAAACCATAAACAGCAAAAATGCACCAATATCCACAAGCAATATATGCACATGCACATTCCACTTCCAACAGTGGACCAATTTATCAAACTTTCTTCAAAAATGTGAAATTTCATCAAATCAATGCCAACCAACTTATTGTTTTGCCTTTATTTTCTTTTTTAAAAAATATCATATTATCTCTTATATTAGGCCTAACCTAACAACTATTCTAAACTTATTCTTGTTTTGCACCTTTCTCTTCATGAAAAAGGATTGAATTTTGAAGTACTAGTGCATTAAAGAATTATAAGAGAATTTATAATGCTTTCAAAATTTTTATTTCTTATATTATGTCATCTTAAAACTTGAAATTTAAGAAATAAAAAAATTAAAGTGATGTAAAATGTTATGGTCATGATTTGTATAGTACTATTACGCAAACAATAGCTCTTTAGTAAAAAAAAAATGAATCTTTCTTTTAAAATTTTTTTGATTAAATATTTGAAATGAATAAAGTCAAATTAAAAGAAAAAAATGGAAAATTACCTCGTAATCATATGGTTAGAAATTGTCATGCATAAAAATATGTATTTATATCTAAACTCTAGCACCTCTCTCCTTCAAAAATCATTAATAATTTACCTAACCTTGATCCAATTACATTTTTCAGTGAGATAAATATCATTACATATGGCTAGATTCCTTAGAAACAGCATGCCTTGAGGCTTTAAAACTTTTATGCATTACAAGTATAACACATATATTTCAATTTTCCTATTTAAAAATCGTTATATATTTAAAAATTGAAGCAAGCATGCTCTTATAACATACTGATAATGCTTAGAGAAAAGAAAAAAAAAAAGAAAAGGTAAGAAGATTATTCCTAACACATGCAAGATGTGAATAATACGTGCATGGAAAAAAAGACTGCAAGGGAATTTCTCGTTTAATCTCCATTAGAATACATATAACTTCTTTTAAACACATTTACCAAAAGAAATGATACACTTGTTGGTTATATTACTACTACTTTTGCATTGATTGATTAAGACAAAAGAAGAATAGAAAGCATTTTAAGAAGAATAATAATTAAAGGCAAATCTGTCTAAATGTTGGAAGTTGTGTAATATTGTCATATGTAAAAAAAAAAATGCTGTTAACTTTTTCTATGATAAAAAAAAGTACTAAATCCCATTTCATGTTGATAGCACTTAAATATAAAGTGTTTTACAAATCCTTTTTTACTTTAAAATTTTTTAAATTTGCTTGAATTTGGTACTATTAAAGTTAAATTCTTGATTTTTAAGGTTTAAGTCTTTTGGAACATAGAATCTATGCAAATTCATGCAAGCACAAATGCAAAGAATATTCGGCCATATAATAAGGATGTTTAGCCTAATCTTATTGGTTTTACAACTACTTGATCTATTCGACCAACAAAAAATTTCTCTAGCATAAGGACTCTCACTTTCAGCTATGTCAATTTCAAGAGGAAGATATTGCCCATATATTATAAATAAAGAGATTTAAGCAAGCACAGACTATAGAAGCATTCAACCAAAAGAGTTTTACTACAAGAATGACTATTTTGTTCATCCTTTCAAAGAGTTGTGATTCAAGAGAACTTTTGTAAGATTAATTTTAAATAGTTTGGATAAGAAGCAAATATATTGTCTTGAATCCCAAGCCTTAGCCAAACCAATTATGAAGCAATGATCAAGATTGAAGCTAAGCAAGATCAACGTTCATGATGAAATCCCAAAGAGGCATAATAGGCCAAAACACTTCCAAAATCGAGACTCCACATTCAGCCATGACTCTACATGATCAAGATAAAGCTAATATCTTAGAATTCAAGATAATTAAGACTTTGTAAACTTAATCCCCATCCTAGTCGAACCTTTCACTATAAATAAAAAGGCTATCTTATAACTCAAATGATCCCTCACACTATATTTCTCTTCTCTTCTCTAGTTTAATTTTCTCTTAGTTTTCTATAAAGTTCTTGTAGTTGGCTAAGGTGATAGATAAGCCAATATAACTCTTGTTCTCTAAATTCTTTTTAAATCAAAGTATTCTTTTAGTTTCAAGACGAAATTTTCTTAAAGATTTTTTATTATTTTTGGTTTACACATTGTTTTATGCTATTACAAGTTTCAACCATTACAACCATTTTCATTCTAAGTTTTGGTTTACATGCAACTTTGCCCTAATCTTTCTTTTAAGCTTTCACTATATTCGACCTTTCTGAAATCTTATTATTTTCAAGTTGCAATTCTTTTTTCTTTAGATCTATATTAAGCCATAATCTATTATTTGCTAAGTGATAGTTGGTTGAGCAGATCTAGGCCTATATTGCTTTCATTCTTTATTTCCTTTGCAAATCAACCTAATTATCAGTAGTTTAGATATAAAAGACTAGTCAATCATCTTTGGTACCTAAATCCACCTAACATTATTTTCAAGAGAGTTAGCTAAATATGAGATGTTCACTTTTGGAGAGTCTTAGCCTATCATGCTCTTTAGAATTCAATCTAGGACATTGGATCTTGAATAGGTTCATCTTAATCTTGCACTTTGATGTATTCAACTAATGCTTATAATCCAAAACCATGCTGTTGATCTTCATCCAAACTCTTTAAAATTTATCTTGCATAATTTTTCTTGAACTATAACTCTTTGAATAGAGATAAAAAAAATCATGGTTGAACGTAAACTTGTTTGGCCAAATGCTTTGTTAAAGTCCTTATTTGATCAAAACTCTTCAAATAACCTATGTGCCTTGAGAAGTCCTCTTGGAAATGGGATAATTGAATGCTTGTGAGAGTCTTAGGCCATTATAATTCCTACTTCAATTCAAATATAGTAATTTTACTTTAAGTCAAATTTTGGTTTCATCCTAACATGCTTGTCAAATATTACAAGAATAATGTTTGTTTTAATCTTGCATGATCCCTTGCATGAAAATGACTAGAAATTCTATTCCAAGTAGAAAAACTTAAAGATCAAGAAAACAACCATTAAATGCACCAAATTGAATCAAATATTAAAATTTTTTCAACCAAATTGAACTTAAAATCTTTTTATATTTAAATGTTATCAGACACATATTCAGGTAATAGTTTTACATTTATTGTGATATAACACATATATCTATAGATTATTTTCTAACTTTTATGTAGTTATTTCGATAAGATGCCCAAAATAAAAATTATGCACCTTTTCAGGGAAAAGTTTAAGAAGAAAGGCTACTATTACCACTAATAAAGGCATATGTAGATCCAAAAAAGTTTAGGTAATAGTTTTACATTTATTGTGATATAACACATATATCTGTAGATTATTTTCTAACTTTTATGTAGTTATTTCGATAAGATGCCCAAAACAAAAATTATGCACCTTCTTCAAGGAAAAGTTCAAGAAGAAATGCTATTACTACCACTAATAAAGGCATATGTAGATCCAAAAAAATTCTTTTTTATACTGGTAGAGGAAGAAATACTAGTACTTTTGGTTTAAAAGAAAGAGCTATAGCTAATGTTGGTACAAAAAAAAAGGAATAATAACAATATTAGTTAGAGAGGAAGAGGTATTACGAATGTTGGTATAAAAGTTTTAGTTATTACTACAACTTCAGAGTTTGGCACAAGTTCAATGGAAATAGTTGCTAGATATTTTACTAGAGGAACTTTTAGGCAAAAAGTTACAACAATAAGAGGAAAGGGGGAGGATTATTATTGGTGCTAGCCATGCATCTAGTAGACAATTAGCTGCCAAGCACACTACTAGCACAAATCAAGAAAGTAGTAATCAAAGAGTTGACAGCCAAACAACTAGTAGCTAAGAAGTTTGGATGCAATTTGGAAACATTTCCTAAATGCTATTTTGATGATGTATGTCGATTATCATAATGTTTAAATTCGAAAACCTACTTATTAGAGATAAAAATCATGGAGTCGCTATCAATCTTTTTTTACTTAAGTGTGATTGACCATTTATATGAATTTATCTTTTTTAAGGCTATCCTAAGCCTAAACGAATGATCTTTAAAAAGAATAGGTTCTAGTCTACTTATTAGAGATAAAAATCATGGAGTCGCTACCAATCTTTTTTTACTTAAGTGTGATTGGCCACTTATATAAATCTGTCCTTTTTAAGGTTATCCTAAACCTAAACGAATTATCTTTAAAAAGAATAGGTTCTAGTCTGCATCAACTAAACTAAAATTCGGGAGTTAATTATGTGGATGGGAGGTAAAAGCACCCTATTACACCCAAATTTGATGTCAAATTAATTATGTATTATCTTACCTAAGTTTCAATCAAAGATGGTTTTTTTATCATGCAAACAAATCAATTCCAATACTTTTTCTTTATTTACACAACATTTTCATACAAAAATTCTATGAAGAATCAAATCATGCAATCATGTAAGAAATATAAAATCATACAACAATCATACCAAAATATCAAAAATAAACATGCAAATGTATCATGCAAATATATTAAAAATCAAGCAAATAATCAATAATCATGCAAATATAGTATTAATCTTGCAATTAATAAATAATCATGTAAATATATTATTAATCATGCAATTAATAAATAATCATGCAAATATATAATTAATCATGCAATTAATAAATCATGTAATTATATTAATAATCATATAACTAATAAATCACACAATAAATAAATCACACAAATAAAATATTAGGTAATCATGCAAATAATCAAACTAATGCAAAAAAAAAAATACAATATCCATGCAAAAAAATGTAATTAAATTAAATTCATACAAAAATAAATAACGTAAATAAATATTATAAAAGAAAACACTGCAAAAATATCATTTAAAAAAAAGAAATTAAAAAACCTGGTTAAATGGGTCGGGTACTCCTCGGGCTTGCTCGCAGGTCATAGCCAAAACGGGTCAAAATTTTAATTCTCTTTGCTACTCCAACGCTGCCGTTTGGAGTTAACCATAAAATCAGAAATTTCCTCCGTTTTCTACTCCTTAGTTTCTCTCACTTTATTTTTGGTTCTTCCCTCTTCTCTCTAAAAGTCACCAGACAATCCAAAATTCGGCAAGCCGCTCCAATTAGCGTCGGCGTTCACCGGTGAGCAAAAAGCTGGGCAAAACGCTTTTGCCAAATCTCCCCAAACAAAACCCAAACCCATAAACGAGCTATTCCCAGAAGCTAGCGTCTTCCACCACCACCGTGCCTCCACCCTTTTGTTGCTTTCCCCTGCCTATTCCCAAAAAATCCTAAAAGCTCTTTTCACTGAAACCCAAAAACACCAATTCAATCCCCAGAATCAACCCCTTTTGCTTCCTCTGCTTTGCAAAAGAAATTTTCCTTTTCCTTTTTCTGTCAAACACTGATTTGACGAACCCAACTTCCACCAAGTCAAGAAATCTGAAGTTCCTTTTTTATTCTTTGCCTTCCGATCTGTGTTGAGTTTTGATTATGATGATTTTATCTTATCATTTATCCTTGTGTATGATTGTGTCGATTTCTCTTTGTGTGCCTTATGTACGGGGTTCAGGTGATTGGTTATGGGTTTAGTGGGTTTCAATGCTTTCAGCCATGCTGATTGTTTCTTCTAGTTCTTCCTGGGTTGAATTTAAATTCTGGTTTTGAATTGCTTGTGATTCTAGTTTTGAAAATTGTGGGGCTTTCTGCCTTGAAGCTTTTTGCCTGTGCTTCAATTTCCTTATCGGTCTTCACCGGGTCTCGGCTTCTGTTGATTCAAAACTCCTCCCGAAATTGCCTCCCTACTGATGATTTCTTCTGGAAATTTGTTGCTGGCCTAATGTATTTTTTGGAAATTTGTTACTGCTTACTTCTGCCTCGATCATTAATCGCTTCTGATTGCTTTTTGTGTGCTGGAGACTTGCTTCTTTGACATTTTGTTCTTGCTTGATTGATGGACTTGCAGACTTGTTTCGGGTGTGGAAAGGAGTATTGGTCTCAATTACTTATGTTGGCTTGCTGTGATGGAGACTTGGGACCGCTTGGTGCCTAAATTTGCTTGAATGTTTACCTTCTGCTTGGTAGGTCTGTTTCGACTGCTAGAAATTGCTTAGACTCGTTTGACCGATTCTTTGCTGCAATTGTTTAGCTACTAGAAATTGCTTTTGGAGACTGAGATCATATTGCTTATAGCCTGAAGAAATTGAGCCTATTGCTTACTGTTGATGTCTTG
Source organism: Durio zibethinus (assembly GCF_002303985.1). The sequence goes on along the minus strand of NW_019168037.1, from coordinate 11,407,590 downwards.
TTAATTGCTCGATTGCTTGAATGTCTCCGTGACTGCTTTTTCAATTACTGCTGGATTACTTCTTAGTTGATATTTCATTAATATTTTTGGGAGCATAAACATAATAGAAAATTTATATTTATATTTTAATTGTTTTATCTTTTATAGTTACCAAATCAATATCTAAAAGTTCCAATCGCCATCAAACTTTTATTTGATCATATAAATATATAAAGTTAATCCATTCAAAACGATTAGATAATAATCGAAAACACTTGAAGGATAATTAAAAAAATAACAAAAAAAATCAGCCAAATTTATTAGCAATATGACATTAAATAATATGAAAATAAACAACCCTAAAAATGAAAAATAATGTAAAGTTGAAAAGCAATAATCATTTCTCAAGCAGGAAATGCTCAGTCCCTCCAAACTAGGGAATGCAACCTACTTGTAATGTGAAAACAAGAACAATTAGTTCCGAAAATAAAGGTAAATTAAAATAGGAATGCAAGTAGAGCAAAGAACTTTATAACTATAAATCTACCTTTTCATCAAAGAGTGTGGAGAGAAATGTTGGTCCTCCTCCATTGTAGATTTATATATGAATCCCTGCAACTGAGGAGATTGCTCTATCTCCAGAAACTTCAAGGATGGGAATTCAATAATATAATTTTCTGAACAAAACCCAATGAGATGTTGAAGATTCCTCATCTTTGGAGAGTTTAATTGAGGAAATGAAATCATAGCTTTGCCTTCTTCTTCTAAATCCTTTGTGAATAACACCTCTCTTAAGCATTTGCATTCAACTATCTCAAAGCATTTAAGATGCACTAGGCTTCTAGACATGGAAGATGATAATAGATGTTTTAAGTTGTCACAAGCCTCGATAATCAAACTTGTTAGATTTTGAGTGTAGTACACAGATATATTTGAAAGCCGATTGTGGCATATCCTTTCAACATTGATTGAAGACAAATGAAGGTTCTCCAAGCAAGGGAACACTGACTACATTCATGAAATTATACTAAATTAATAGAGAAATTAGAAAATTAAAATGTAACATAAGAAAAAGGCTAGTTTTTTAGTATAAAATGCTATGACAAAAATTATGAAATGGTGTTTGCCAATGCATCGGTATGCAGTGCATTTGAACAGAAATCACTTCCCAGCCTCAAGAGAAACTAATTTCGTGTTATCAATTTTTTATTCGAAAATCTAAATGGCTATTCTAATAAATTTTAGATCAGAATCAGATTAATGATGGTCACTAACTTATGTTAATAAATTTATTAAAAAAATTTTGAATAGAAATAATATGTTAAAGCATCCACATTCAGGTCATGGCCTTATTGTCAATCCAAAAAGGATTGCATTTATGAGCATATATAGTTTTAGGGGAAGTTGGAATTGAGACCAACATGATATGCATCTGAATGAACATATAAACAAAAATATTTATATTTGATACACTATAAGAATATATATTTCTATACACTATCAATGAATGAAAGGTCTTTTGAATGTCAATGTTATGGTAAAATTTGTGTCAAGATAAAGATTTATTTGATATTAACTTAAATTATATTTGAGAATCAGTTTAAATTACAGTAAAATTTTATTAGTTAAAACTTACATGATAATTAAGAATAAATATTCTTAATGGATAAAAGTTATTAGTAAATAATAATTTTTAGTGATCAAATAATAAAGCTTTATAAATATGGAATGAGTATTAAATTTTATAATTTCACTGAAATTCAAATTGATTTCCAATTAAAATTTGAGTCAGTATTTAACAAACATTTCCTATCAATGGAGGCAGCTGGATAAAGTACTTAGATGGTTGGGTTACACAGAAAGTCAAGCAGGTGCTCAAATTAGATGGGCTGCAGTGAATACTATTTAATTCTTGCACCATCATAATGAAACTGGATCAACACTGGCAGAGGTAATGGCAATGGGGAATCTAAATGCTGTTCTTACAATTAAAATAAGATGTATCGTTAATGCTTTTACTTGAACAACAACTCTTCAGCCAGTGAAGAAGCTGTACGGTGGACTCTGCTCCATAATGCAACTCTGGAGATTTAAACCTGATCATCCATCTTGAATTTCTGGCTAACAACATGATGACCGGAGGTGGTAGCCGAGTGAATGAATAGCTATTAACAGTTGGCAATCTTAGCCAAATTTTGTTTTGGTCTGCAAAAATGATGCTCTTGTCGAAACCGGACAAACGACCTCAAAGAAATTGTGAAAGAATCCGTTGTCATACACATTATTCTTTACAACACCTTCGGTATCCTCTAGAGGGGACCTTCTGAAGAAGGATTTACATTTGGTCTCCGAAGGCTTTCCATCACTGCTCATCCTGGTGATGCTTGCTTTCAAAGCTGCAACACTTGCTCTTGCTTCACTCCATTTCTTCTGCCAGCTTAAGTAGTCTTGCCACTTGAAGGTCTGTATTTTCAGACAGATGAGAATATATGATTCTAGTTTCATGGTTTCAACTACAACTCAATTTGCGCAGCCAACTATTTCATGGTTTATGTTCGGTCAAGGCTGGGTTGGCAAATTCAGGCAACAAACCAATGGACAAGGTTTAAACGGCTCTCACCTCATTCATTGCGGTCTTTGTGAGACAACGATTAGCATGATACCCAAAGAAACTTGCCAATAAGAGAGAAACTATAGCCATGAACACCATAAGTGGTATCTGGGCGTTATATGAACCCAACAGCAACTGCCACAAACCAAAAGACAATTTATTGAACTCAAAATATCTACTGCAAGATCCAAAACATAAAGCAGAAAACATTCAAAATAATGAAGGCACTATAGGAAGTTGATCTTCCTATAGTTTTTTCAAAACAAAAATTGTAGTCTCACATCAAGCAATAACCCTTGGCAATAATTCAGATTACAGAATATATATGAAACTCACCTGTACAATATGAGGAGCTAAACTGCCAAAAGAATCATCTACGCCATAATAAACTGAAAAACAAAGAAAATGGCACGGAACATTTAGTATATATGTAGAGCATTAAGAAACTAGAAAATCTTAGTACAAATCGATCCACCCGTTAAAATATATACTACTTTCAATTCTTTCAATCGTCCAGTAAGGGATCAATCCAAGAGCAATTGTCCCGTACATGTAAAGAAGGATATGACTGCAGAATGCTAAATATGATCTTCAGTCTTCTTCAGAATTGTGGGTTTGAAGTAATAACTAGGATTGACTAAATGAAGGAGAAAACAAGAATTGTTGAAACAACTAATTACAAATATCATACAGAAATCCACATTGTCAAAGGCTGAACCAGTAAAGCATTAACAGAGGAAATAATAACTTAGAATTTGAAGTCTATGGCAGCCATCTATTGACAGTAGCCATGACAGGAACACATGAAAGATTAATATCATGTGATGGAATTTACGGTTAAATAAATGCAAGGTGTCTCCAAATACATAGTCGTAAAAGAGATCTTTTAGAAGATCAACAGCCAAACTACTGTTAAGGTACCTAGAAATCAATACAAAAAATCCAAATCAATCGACAATAGCAAAAATTTAAAAACAAACATTGGTGGGTAGTGAGATAGGAATATGGCAGCTTTGACAAGGTTGGTGGTAGAGCATAGGAGTGCTCCATTAATCCTGAAACAAAGAAGCACCCCACCAACTATACAGAAATTGTGACAATATGAGAAGACAAACGAAATTTTGCAAAAAAATACCTTTAATTCTCAAAAGAACATGAGGCGAAGCACTTCTCTCAAAATCATAGAAAATATTGTTTTTATTCAGCTTGAAAATGTGTCAGACAACCTTCCTCTGCTATAGAATTCTGGACATTCTGTAAACATAACATCATGATAAAAGTGAAAGCAAACACTGTTAAAAGAACCACATATTTTCAGAGAATTCTATAAACAAGGTGACATATACAACCATTATATTTTGAATATGCAACTACATAAAATATTTAAAATATCAGATTAATACTCATTGCATGGCTATAATCTTCCATTCTGTAAAAATGTTACTATGAATTGTAAACTTTTATGAATGGGCATCAAATCTTCATTTCAATAATAATAATCTTTATTTCCAGAGAAAGAATGCAGGTGTGTCTACTCCATCCTATATATGTAGTTTTGTTGTCTGCTAAAAAACAGTTATCCATCAACTAAATCCATGAATTCTTCTCCGAAAGATTAAATTTAACTAGTCTGCAATTACCTCTAAGAACATAGAGAAGCAATCATAATTAATTCAGCAAATTGCAAGTATTTAGAACGTTAGCTTTAACAGAGTGTAGAAGCAAAAAAATAAAAAATTCTTAAATTTTGAAAAAAAAAGTATCTGAATAAACATATACCATTGCTCTGAAAATTTGTTCCATTGTGGTGTTTTAGATTGCCATCCCAACGCTCTTTATCTTCAGCAAATTGCACTTTCAGCAAACTTGGATAAGGTAACTCTCCTCTGCAGAAAATTTTCATTTTTGGACAGTTTCTCTCAATAACCTCTTCCAAGGAATGGAATCCAAGGGCATAATTACAATATTCTACTCTGCAAAGCAATTGCATTTGGTGCACCTCTTCAATGGAGGTGAAAGCTATTCAAGGTATCGCCCTGGTTATAAGTTGTCATGGAATGCCATAGCCGCTATGTTTAAACAAGGTAGCTAAGTGCTCTTTGACTGGCTTAAACTCCTGACAGGTGATTCAGGGTAGATCCCAACATATGTATGCATCAAAATTCATTTCTGAACCTATAAAATTTGGTAAATGGTTAACAACGAAGTGTGTATGAAAAACCAAATGAAGGTTATGGAAGTAAAAGACTTACTCACCATCTGCTTTCTCACTTCAACTGAAGGAACATGATTGAGCCTCAAGTGTCTCACAAATTTAAATGAAAAAAAGTATTCAAGTCTTTTACAATCAAACACCTACAGAAGATTTAGTGATTTGCAAAATGAATCCTCACGGAGTTGGTTGACTCGTTATGCCATAACTTTCTCCAGTTTCCCGCACCTATGATGCTCAATTCCTTTAAGCAAGGGAATGCCACCTATGAAATTTGTTTGCTTGTGTCAATAATTGCATAGAATTTAAGGTAAGATTAATGGAGAGGGAGTAATGATACAGAGAAAACAAAGTAATAGAGTATCACTATCACCTTTTCATTGAAAAGAGTTGGACAGGCAATCTCTGAGTTGTTTCCTTCCGCATCAGAGACGAACGTATCTAATGTAAGACAACTCTCTATCCTAACAATTCTCAACAAAGGGAATTCAAGGTAACTTCCGTGGCAGAATCTCGTCAGTTTGGGAAGGTATTTGAGCAATAGGAATTCTAGTTTACGGAACAACTTTTGGCTCATCAGTTCTTCTTTGGCTAATTCCTCTATCAAGATTACTTTTTCTACATTCTCACAATTCTCAATGTTAAGAATCTTGAGTTGCACAAAACTTTCCATCATTGAGGACGAAAATAGACAGTTTAAATTGTGACACCCCTCGATAGTCAAGCATGTTAAATATTGAGCACAAGAAGCGGCTGTTGCCAGAAATTTTTTATGCCGGATTCTCTGAATGTTGATTGAGGACCGTTCCAAATCCTCCAAGCTTGGAAAAACCTGCACACAGTATATATATTCCTTAATGCATGAAAAACTTTCCACTCTTTAGCTGATTAAAAAAAAAAAAAAAGAACACGTGAATGACCGTACTAGAGAAGCATGCACATGATAAGAACTTGTCTGCTGCTTTTGTTTTTCATTTTCTCAATCACCAAATAAGAACAAAAGGTTTTAACTAGAAAATTTTAACTTAATCAAAACTCTATAATGTGATCAGTTGCATTGGCAGACATATCAAACTGTCTGTATTTGTGCCTTACTTGCTGATATGTCTGCATAAATGTCTGGTGTAAATCTTGCTGCATTTGAATCAATGAATTTTTTAAGGGGACCAAAAAGCAGAAAAATCTATTGTTACAACATTCTTACAAGTCATATAACCATTAACAGAATGTACAATATGGAAAGTTAGAAAGCCAACAATCGGGCAATGTCGCAATTCAAGTGGAATATGATCATGCACATAAAACAATGTAACAATGTTAAGGAAATCATTAGAATTGATGCATACCTTCTCTGTAAACAACTGTTGAACAATGGCATTGAGGTTGCCTTCCCAATGCCCGAGATATTCACCTTCAGCTGATTGTATTCCCTGCAGCATTGGTGTGCTCAACCCTCCCGTAGTGAAAATTTCCATCTTTGGACACTGTCTCATTATTAACTCTTCCAAGGAAGGGAATCCAAAGGCATAATTCCCTGAGCAGAAGCTTGATAGGCTCGGAAGACAACCAAGTTCCAAAGTCTTCAGTTGGGAGAACACGATGCCATCCATCAAATCATCACTTCCACGAGCTATGATTTCTTCTATCATTTGGCAATCAGTAATACTCATTTCTGTGAGCACCACCATGCTTTTTGCCGTTGAGAGTGTTAATAAATTCTTAAGCCCGTGACAATTCGACACTTGCAGATATGTCAAATTTTTAAAGTACATAGAGGATGGCACTAAATTCTTCAATTTGTCACATTTCGACACTTCTAGAGTTTCCAGGTTACTGAAAACCTCTCCAACTTGGTATTCTTCCTCCCAGAGATGTGTCAACTTGGTATTTGCTTCCAAAACTAACCTTTTGACATTGGGGAATGTATCCTAAGAATTGAAAATAAGAAATAGGTTAAACAAAAACAAAGATTTTGAATCGGTAAATTTCATCCATGGTTTCTAATTTTTAGTTTAATTTTAATCCCACCCCTAACTTTTGAATTATTCTATTTAGATTCCTAACCTTTTAAATTTTCATTTTGATTATATTTTACATTTTTCACTAACAAATGGGAAAAAAGATAAGATCACATGATATGCAAAAGTAATGTCCACATGGCATGTTACATAATAAAAGCTTTTTTTGGCTTAGACGCATGATGGCGAAAGTGGAATCAAAATAAAAATTTAAACATCATGGATGAAATTTATTATGCATGTGAAATATTTTACTTGCAATCCTAATGATTAACTTTTTAAACATTTTAGACGATCTAAATCCTTTGTTATTTGTACAAAAAGACTTTAATCCATAATTTAGCATTGAAAATTCAACAATCGATAGAAAATGTTATTGAATTTTCAATAATTGATTATGGATTCATATTACTATAGAATACATCACTTAGAATTATATTAATTCATATAAATATTATAAATTTAATATTAAAAATTTTATTTAATATTTATATAATTATTATTTTCTAATATTACTTTAATTAGTATTTTCTAATTTTATTATTTATTAATATATTTAATTTTAATATTATTTAAAGGACATTAAATTCTAATATGATTAAATAGTAATATTCAATATTACTATCAAATAGTATCAAATAATATTATGCAAATAATATAATTTTATTTAATAAATACAATTTTATTTAATAAATACAATATTATTTTTAATTAATTCTTAAATTTTTATTTTGTGTATTGAAACAATTTAAGTATTTTCTTTTCATATATAACAAAATTACTTACCAAACATGTTCTATGTGTTCAAGACAAAATTTAAAAAAATAAAAACTAAAAATACGAAATTATACCCAACAAACCTTAAGTGCTTACATTCTATATAGATATTAGGGGTTCATACCTTAGTGACCCAAAACAAGGGTTGTTGAGAAGGTATAATTTCCAATTGACTCTCTCCAAATGTTTCTGGAAAGTTCTGATGCTGCCTAGCTAATATCTCCACATTGTCGCATCCTCTCACCTCCAATTGTTTTAAGGATGGCCATCTTGTAGTATGCAACCTAGAGTAGAAATTCTTCAATTTGGGTAGCCAATGAAGTAACAAGTTTCTTATTTTAGGAAATATAAACATAGTGGTTGATTCAGTGGAATTTAGTCCATGATCGAGTCCAATTACTTCTACCAAAGATTCACACTTCGCTATTTCAAGATATTCAAGTTTGTTCAATCTTTTCATCATATGAAATGGGAAAATATTCAGAAGACTTTCACAATATTTTACTTGGAGAAAAGTTGGTTCATAAAATGAACCAAATGTGAGTTTGTCATCCCATATCGTTGTCCAATATCCACTGCCAACGATTACATACTCTCTTAAGTTAGGGAATATCACCTACAAAAAATTTATTTGATTGTATTAGTAAGGAGAAATAAATTATACTACTAGCTCAACAAGATACACAAAAGAAGAGTAAAAGTATCAATTTCAAATCCTAACAAAAATTTAAGAAAGATGAAATTAATGAAGAAAAGAAAAGCTAGCTACAAGCATAACCAAAGGATTCTAAGAGCATTAAAAACTACTAATTGAATTACAGAATAGGATGATTTAACTCATAATTGTAATAACAATAATAATAAAATAAAAAGTACTTAAAATGTATATACAAATTAACATAATTAAAGGTATTTCTCATCTATTACACTAGAAATTTGTTGCATTATTTTCGATAATTGATTTTTTTTATGGATTAACTTATCAAAGCCATAAATTTTTTTGCTCACTATCAAAACTCTAAATTAATATTAAAATTTCATATTTTTTAATTTGTTATTATCCTCTCGCATGAAAAAGGAGAAAAAAGAAAGACAAACACAAAGCTAGAGTGTGCTATATAATAGATAAACTACTTATAAATAAATTTAAATAGGTCATTGAATAATTTGTGCAGTTATCAGTTCATATTATTTAATAATATACATATTTTATGAATTATGTAAAATTGCCATTTCATTATATGGCTTTCTAATATTATGTTTTGCTTATTTTGTTAAATTAGTTTAAAGAAAGCACAATCAAATTATTTTGTTAAGCCATTTAAAATTTATTGGCTATTTTATTTATGTTATGAGACCTAAAATAAATTTAAATCAGTATTTTAAAATATATATTTATAAGTAATATCATTTATCAAATAAATATCATAATATTTCATTAATATTTTTGGGAGCATAAACATAAAAGAAATTTTAAATTCATATTTTAGTTGTTTTATTTTTTATAGTTACCAAATCAATATCTAAAAGTTCCAATCGCCATCAAACTTTTATTTGATCATATAAATATATAAAATTAATCCATTCAAAATGATTAGATAATAAGGGAAAACACTTGGAGGATAATTAAAAAAATGACCAAAAAAATCATCCAAATTTAATAGCAATATCATATTAAATAATATGAACATAATCAACCCTTAAAAAGAAAAATAATGTAAAGTTGAAAAGCAATAATCATTTTAATTGTAATTCAATTAGAGTATATCAAACAATCCATTTTGTCTCTTACATATTTAAACTTCTTAATGATTTAATAGAATAGAAACTAAATTTTACTAAAAATAATTTAATTTTGTACAAAATTTAAGATTTATAAGGAAATAAATAGGAAAAATAGTCAATTATTTAATTTCATATGAAAATTATTAATTAAAGATAAAGTTTATTTAAATAAAGTTTTCAATGCTAATAAATAACAAATAATAGGCAATATTAAAAAATCATTAATTAAAGATAAAATAGTTAATTTAATAAATAATAAGTTTTCACATTTTAAACTTTTGAAATTAATAGTTTTATAAATAAAATAACGATAAAAATAAAGATACCATCATGAAATAAGAGGCTAACATCGAAGAAAAAAATGACTTTGAACTTAGAAGGTGAGTTATATTTCTTTTGGTCAAATTTTATGATAATTTATTGAAAATTTTAAAAACATTGAAATTTTCAAAATAACAAAAATTTAAAATTTTGAATGATTTATTTTTTTTAATGCGTTTGATAATTCATTTAAAAAAACTTAATAAAAGATTTTAACAAAAAAGCCGAAGATCTTAAGTACTTTTTTACTACTTAATATATTAAGTTAATTTTTTTTAAAAAAAATTATTTAATTACAATACTCTTATAATATTTTTTAACAATTTATTCTTTCCTTTTCAAACTTTTTTTAATTGAAAATAACTATAAAACCATCTCTCTTTTATATAAAAGATTCAATAAAAAAGCCTCCGAAAGCACACCAATCATTTTTATATGATAATTCAATGCTTAAATCTTCAAAACTAAAAATTTAGTATTTAAATTTTTGGTCTTGAATTTGTTAAATCTAGCAAACATCATCTTAGAAGCATTTGCTATGTAAAGAACAATATGCACAGACAAAAACTAACCTTATCACTGAAAAATGGTGCAATACCAATAGTCTTTATATTCTGCTCTCTTGGAGATGAAGTTGCGAATGTAACCATCTTTGGACAATCTTTCACTACAAGTAGTGTCAAACATGGATATTCCACTGTATCATGCCCCAAATAAAAACTTCTTAAGTTTGAACATGACTCAAGAATTATGATTTTAAGGGAAGGGAACATGATTGTGTTTGTTGTTGCTTCCTCTGCTCCATCATTTGTAATAATTTGCTCCATCATCACACAACTTCTTACTTCCATCTGCTTCAATCGCGCAAGATTCACAGCCATGGAAGTCGTGAATATGTATTTCAAGCTATTACATCCATAAACTCTCAAAATTTGAAGATTTTTGAAATCTAAACTTTTTTGAAGATTATCCCTCCGTATCTCTATTGCCTTGGAAGAATCAGAAAGCACCGGGCACTCTATTCCTTCATGGTCAACCTACAAAATCCAATTTATGACACCAATTATACATATTCTATGAACTATGTAAAATAACCATTTCATTATATGGTTTTTTGATATTATGTTTTGCTTATTTTGTTAAATTATTTTAAATAAAGTACCTTAAAATCAATTTATTAAGCTATTTAAAATTTATTGGCTATTTTTATATGTTATAGGACCTAAAATAAATTTAAATCAGAATTATAACTTATTTATTATGTCATATCATTTAACAAATAAATATTAAACTATTATTTTGATCATATAAATATATAAAGTTAATCCATTCAAAACAACTAGATAATAAAAGAAAACACTTGAAGAATAATTAAAAAAATAAAATAGCAAACAACAATAAACTAAACTTTATATCTCGTATTATAGGGTCAGCTATATGAAAAACCAAAAATAAAATATAAAATATAAAATATAATGAGAAAAAAATCATCCAAATTTAATAGCAACTTGACATTAAATAATATGAAAATAACCAGCCTAAAAAGGAAAAATATGTATTGTCGAAAAGCAATAATCCTTTTATATCTAATCCTTTTATATCCATTTTGTGATATTTACATATTAATAATAAATCTCATATATATTTAACCTCCTTAATGATTCAATGAAATAAATATTAAATTTTACTAAAAATAGTTTAATTTAGTACAAAATTCAAGATTTATAAGGAAATAAATCGATAAAAATAGTCAATTATTTAATTTCATATAAAAATCATCAATTAACGATAAAACTTATTTAAATAAAGTTTTCAATGTTAATTAATAATAAGTATTAGCCAACATTAAGAAAACCATTACTTAAGGATAAAATAGTTTATTTAATAAATAGTAAGTTGTTCACTTTTTAAACTTTTGAAATTTATAATTTTATATACAAAATAATGATAAAAATAAAGATAAAGATGCCATCATGAATTAAAAAAAAACAAATATAGAAGAAAAAATGACTCTGAAATTAAAAGGTGTGTTATATTTTTAATTTCTTTGGGTCAAACTTTATGATAACTTATTGAAAATTTTCAAAATATTGTAAATTTTTAATTTTTAATATTTAATTTTTTCTATAGGTTTGATAATTCATTTCAAAAACAACTTAATAGAATATTTTAATAAAAAAGTGTTGAAAATCTTATATACTTTTTAACTACTTAATGTATTAAGTTAATTTCTTAAAAAAAATTATTTAATTACATTACTCTTATAAAATTTTCTTTTAAGAATTTATTTTTTCTTTTTTTTTTTTAACTTTTGTTAATTGAAAATACTTATAAAATCATATCTCTTTTATATAAAAGATTCAATAAAAAAGCTACTAATTTTTAATGGCACCAAAAATTTTTATATCACCATTCAATAGTTAAATCTTCAAAACTAAAAATTCAGTATTTAAATACACCATCTTAGAATCATTTGCTATGTAGAGAGCCATATGTATAAACAAAACTAACCTTATCACTGAAAAATGGTGCAATACCAATAGTCTTTATATTCTGCTCCCTTGGAGACGAAGTTGTGAATGCAACCATCTTTGGACAATCTTCTACTTTAAGTATTGTCAAACTTGGATATTCCACTGTATCATGCCCCAAATAAAAACTTCTTAAGTTTGAACATGACTCAAGAATTATGGATTCAAGGGAAGGGAACATGATTGTGTTTGTTGTTGCTTTCTCTGCTCCATCATTTATGATAATTTGCTCCATCATCACACAATTTCTTACCTTCATAACCTTCAAATGCAGAAGATCAAAAGCCATGGAAGTGGTGAATATGTATTTCAAGCTATTACATCCACAAACTTCCAAAAGTTTAAGATTTTTTAAATTTAAACTTTTTTGAAGATTATCCCTCCATATCTGTATTGCCTTAGAAGTGTCAGAGAGCACCAGACACTCTATTCCTTCATAGTTACCCTACAAAATCCAATTTATGACAGCAATTATTACCAAAAAAAAAAAGGAAAGAAAGAAAATTATAAGATTTAAGTAGAATTAAACCCCCCAAAATTCATAATAAATGGTTGAAAATAACATCCCCCAATAAAAAGCTAGCCTAAAAAGACATTTATTTCAAAGATAAAAAAACTCTGTAAATCAAGAAGTACCTTTTTTGTGTACAACTGTTGGACGGTAATATTAAGGTCACCATCCCAATGTACCTGCTCATCTTCACCTCTAATTACTTGTACTCTCTGCAAAATTGGTGTATTTAAATCTCCCTTGCAAAAGATCTCCAATTCAGGACAGTGGCTCACTATTACTTGGTCCAAAGATGGGAATCCAAATGTGTGATCGCCAGAACAAAAGCTTTTAAGGCTTGGTAAATGTCGAAGCTCCAAACATTCCAACCTATTGAAAATAATGTCAGTGGTTGCTTCATCATCTCTCTCATTTCCAACAATTTCTTTCATTGAAAGACAGTTTTTTATCCTCAAATTTTTTAGTTGGACCAAACTTTGGACTGCTAAGGATGTAACTAAGTTTATCATTGCTCCACACTCCCAAACATTCAAAGTCATGAGATTTTGAAAAGGTGTTGAGGACAGCCCTAAACTAATCATATTGTCACATTGGAAAACTTCAATTGTTTCTAGATTGGGAAGAATGTAGTCAAGTCGTGACCCTTGCATCCACATGTGTTTTAGACGATGAAGGCCAAACAGTCTTAAGTTTCTAAAGGGCGAAAGTGTTAGAGCATTTGTCCCCTTGCCAACACCTCTTTCGTAGGAGAATAAATCATTAAAGTTGCAACAACAAATCTCAAGCTTTTCCAAATTTTTGAATCTTTCAAGAAAGGTAGTTGGAAAAATAGCAGATATATCATGGTAGCAGAGCAAATAAAGAACTTTTATTTCATGGAAAAGGCCTTCGGGAACGTTGCTATCACATATTATTGCAATGTCATCACTGGTCAAAGACATTTCTTCTAATTTGGGAACCACCTACAAAACCAAAGAAAAATCAATTGCAAGTTTGTAATTTTTGAATGAAAATGGAAAATTTATCTACCAAAAGAAACATTACAGCATCTAAGCATTTGGCTAATTGGAACAGAGGTGCCTGTGTCTCCTTACTTAAAGTCTAAAAAGCTGGTGAATTTCCCTTATAAGACTTTTCCCAAATTTAGAGAATTTAGAGAAATGATAAAATTCAGATTTGAAGTAAATGATCAATAAAAAAAAATCAGGTACATGGTATTATTACAACTAGGTAGCATTTTAAGTGTGACCCGAAGTTCATACCTTTTCAACTAAGAAAAGTGGTGGTTGGATCGGGGAGTCCAATTGGTCGTCCTCACTCATATCTGGCAAATTAAGACAACCGATGTCAAGTATCTTCAGTTTGTTGCAGTGCATTGTTTTCAACTTTTTTAACATTGGCCACTTCGTTGTATGCATCCCGGGATAGAAACATTCGAGTTTTGGCAGGTTCCATAGCTGAAGGGAGGACACTTGATCAAAATTAAAATTAGTTACACTCGTTTCCCATCCTTTCGCTTTTGAAACAATCTCCCCCACTGCACAACCATCTACTGTAAGATCTTTAAGTTGTGGAAGAACTCTGGCAACTGAGGCTGGAAAAACATTCTTCAGACTCCAACACTTCCTAACCTCTACTTCTTTTAGATTTTGAAATGTTAAAATTCCTTGGGGGTCCTCGTTCCAAACATTCTTCAATTTTGGTAGATTAGAAACATACAATTCTCTTAGTTGAGTAGCCACAACATGTGTTTCATTCACATTCAACCTTTGGAGTTCAAATATATGTTCCATAGAACCACAACTAGATACTTGTAGAGTTTGCAGTTGTTGAAATGTAGTCAACAAATCAAATGGAAAAATGGTAAAGAGCTCATTACAATCGACAACTGCCATTTTTTCCAATTTGCAAAAGGAATTGACAGAGAGTTCATTGTGCCATATCATCTTCATATTTCTCAACCAAGAAATATTCAGTTGCTTCAAACTTGGGAACGCAACCTATGTGTAACGTCCAAGAGTAATTAGTTCCTAGAATAAAGATAAAAAATGAAAAACAAGTATGGTACAGAACTTTATAACAATAAATCTACCTTTACATCGAAGAGAGCTTGTGGAGAGAAATGCTGGTTATCCTCCACTGTAGATTTATGTATGAATCCCCGCAACCGAGGACATTGCTCTATCTCCAGAAGCTTCAAGGATGGGAATTCAACATTATAACTTTCTGAACAAAACCCAATAAGATGTTGAAGCTTCTTTATCTTTAGAGAGTTTAATTGAGGAAATGAAATCGTAGCCTTGTTTTCTTCTTCTATATCCTCTGCAAATATCACTTCTCTTAAGCATTTGCATCCAACTATCTCAAAGCATTCAAGATGCGTTAGACTTCTGGCCATAGAAGATGATAATAGCTGTTTCAAGTTGTCGCAACCCTCAATAGTCAAACTTGTTAGATTTTGAGTGCCATAGTCAGATACATTTGAAAACCGGTTGTGCCATATCCTTTCAACATTGATTGAGGACAACCGAAGGCTCTCCAAGCAAGGGAACGCCAACTACATTAATGTAATTACACTACATTATTAGAAAAAGGCTAGTCTTTTAGTATAACATGTAGCAATAAAAACCAAGGAATGATGTCTGTCAATGCAACGGCATGCAATACATTAAAAGAGAAATTATTTCCCCTCTCAAGAAAAAGTGATTTAGTGTTATCAATTTTTTATTCCAAGATCTAAATGACTATTTTGGTCAATTTTAGATTAAAATCAGATTAATAATAGTCACTAACTTACGTTATCAATTTCTATTTATTAAAAAAATCAAATTTGAAATAAAATGTTAAATTATCAAGTGAAAAATCATGTGCAAACTATGATTGAATTTTAATTCTGACATTTAGCCTCTGAACAATAGAGCATCCACATTCAGGCCATGGCCTCATTATCAATCACAAAGGCTTCCATTTGAGAGTATATATAGTTTTAGAGAAAATGGGACATGAGACCAACATGATATGCATTTGAATGAGCATTTAAACAAAAAGGATTTATATTTGATATATTATTAGAGTATATATTTCAATACACTATCAATGAATGAAAGGTTGAAACCTAATTAATTAATAAACCTAAATGCTAAAAAGTCCTTGAAAATAGACTACTTCAAATTTGGGATATTTGTTAAGACTTCACTTGATAGATACTTTTTGTTTTATTTTTTTGTTTTCTATACATCATTGAATTTTTTTTTTGCCTTTTTCTTTCTATTCACTTTTTTTAAAGCAAAAACATTTAGCAACTGACGTAAAAGAAAAACATACCTTTTCACTAAAAAGCGGTAACTGATTTTGACATGAAGAATTAGAGCCTCTTCCGTTTTCAAAGCAAAAGCTAATGAGCCGTGGTAGACCATGAAGTGTCAAGGATCGCAATTGAAGAAATTCATTTTTATAAGCTGCACCATCATCACTAATGATATATTCGATCTCCGAACCATTTTGGATATGGAGATTCTTCAACGGCTGAAAGCCTTCCTCATCCATCAACTCATGCAGTGCAATCTTGACACCTTTCATGTCATCTAAATATAGATCTTCAGTTTTCTTTAGAAACATTTTGAATCCATGATCTAACTCATCAACACTTGTATTTAACTTGAGTTTCAATGTCCTTGAGTGTTTACACTCACCAACCCAATCCCATTCTTTTCCTATGAAAATCTTGTATCTTTCCAACTTCTTGCAGAACAAGTCCGCTGGCATAATCTTGGCATCAGGAATGTGAACATCTAAAGTGGTCAGACGAGACAAAAGCTTCAATTCAGCAAGACTAGCATTGCTTTGTTGGTTGGCCTGCCTCTCTACTTCCCATTGAACAAAACTGTTGCCCATATACAATTCTTCCAATCTAGACAAACTCGATATGACCCCTGCTGGAATTATTTTCAGTCTGGTACAATCACTGAGATCTAACAACCTTAATTTGATCAATTCCCCAATTTCCTTAGGTAGCATTTCAATATACGAACCGAAAAGGCTAAGAATTTCTAAATTTTTTAGCTCACCAACCCCAGCAATATCTCCCAAATTACATAGGTCTAGGCACAATGTCCGAAGGTTTGTTAGGAGACTAATTGAGGAAGGTAAGGACTGAAATTGCATATCAGTCAAATCTAAAACTTTAAGATTTAGTGTTTCCTTAAAAAAGTTGATTGGCAATTCCACGGAATGATCCTCGTTATACAGAAGAAAAAGATCAAGTTTCGGACACTTCAACTCTTTGGGAAAATAGCTAATATTAGCATATCTCAAACTAATCATGGTACATTTTTCCATTGTCTCTCCATTAGGCCAATCCTCCAGATCATCTTCGTCTTTTAGTGCAAACACGTTGTAGTCCCTATAAGCGATTGCTAAGGCCACATCACAAATAAGATCATGCATATCAACACGCACATTTGTGTAACTATCACGCAACAAACAAGAGGATTTGAGTTCACTCACCACTGTCAACAATCTATCTCTTGTTTCTTCCACTCCGTTGACACCATGAAATAAACCCAAACCAATTGTATATCTCAGCAAGTCTCTAATGAAAGCGTTGTGACCTAGCAGCGCGCAAAGCACGAATGTCTGTTTGAGTTCTTCTCTTTCCAAATGGTGGTAACTCAACTCTATGGCTGAATAAACATGTGCTGGTATTCCTTTGAAGTTTGTTGGGGAAGGCCTTTGTAGTTTTCTCAAAGCATCATTCCACGCAAATAAGCCTTTGTTTCTTAAAGCCCTTGCAACTGTTGCAATGGCGACAGGCAGTCCTGCACATTTTTTGGCTACTTCAATTGCTGTCGATCGCAACTCAGGACTTTCAGCATCGTCTCCAGCCATCTTCTTAAACAGGTCCCAAGCTTCTTTATCTTCCAAAACAGATATTGCAAAATTTTTGCGAGCATCCATCTCATTCCTTAGAACATTTAGATCTCTTGAAGTGAGCAATATGTTGCATCCCTTATTTTCATCTCCAAATGGAATGCCCACATCATTCAAATCTAGTTTCTTCCAAATATCATCTAAAATAACAAGAACCTTCTTCTCTTTCTTCAATCTTTCGCGCAATCGGGCTGCTCTAACCACCACATCCTTTCCTTCTAATTTTAAACCCAATGAAGCTGCAAGTTGATCTTGAACTTTTTGAAGGTCAGGAGTACTCTGATTCACAAATGCCATAGTCACCGAATCAAATAACTTGTCTTCTTTGGCCTGTCTATAAACTTCTTTGACTAGCGTGGTTTTGCCCACACCAGCCATCCCATACACCCCTATCAAGTTGGTAGTACCATCTTTCAATGCCTCCATGATGTCTTTAAATACCTTCGCTCTTGATTCAAAGGCCTCAAAATCTTTAGGAGTTGCATCCACTATGTCTGGAGGAGGAGCAGGGCATGAAACACTGTTGAATTCACCTTGTTGAAGGTGTTCATTAAAAGCTGCGACAACTTCTTCAGCTTTCCTGCTAAGTTGGTAGCGAGACTTGATGTTGGGGCACAAGCCAATGAAGCACTTGCTCTTTGCTTTGTCTTGAAGATCCTTCACACTTTTCGCCTCTTCGAATACCTTGTCCACATTACTGCACCAAAGCTCGACGTCCGGTTTTATCTTCTCCACGTTCCTTTCTGCAGCTTCGATATCTTTCTGCACACTTTCTCTTTTCGCCAACAGCATCTTCATTTTCTCCTCAAACTTCTCAACATTCTTCTTATAGATGATCACATACCTTATATGACGTCTGATTTCTTGGAAGATGCCTTTCGCAGCATCCGAAGAAAGATTGGCTGCAGCTCCAGTAGCGATGGCTTCCATTTTTTTGGTTTTTTTCTTTGTGTCAAGCAGACCAGCAAAGCAAATAAAAGAACAAAACAAAGACAACAGGAGAGGAATCGACAACAAAGATAATTGACAGCAAGCAATATATGTAATCAGTTATCGGTAAAGACAAGAAATGGTTTGGACAGACTTGTCTTCCGATCCAGCAGCTATGAATGAGGGAACCAGAGATAAACAAAGAGGAAAACAGAACAAGGGGACTACAACTAGGTTAGAAAAAGGCAAAAGCAGCAATGTGGGAAGTAGGGGAAAGGGTTTTTCGAATGAATGAGCAACTGAGTTTGAGCAGAAAGTTAAGAAAGTAAATTGTTTTAGAGAAAGATCAGTTCAGGAGAAAGGTTGAAGCTTTGGGTATAGAGAAGACAAGAAATGGCTTGGACAGACTCGTCTTCATGTCCAGTAGCTATGAATGAGGAAACCAGAGAAAAACAAAGGGGAAAAACAAAACAAGGGGACTAAAACCAGCTTAGAAAAATGCAAAAGCAGCAAGGTGGGAAGCAGGGGAAAAGGTTTTTGGAATGAGTGAGCAAATGAGTTTGAGCAGAAAGTTAAGAATGGAAATTGTTTAGATGAAGATCAGTTCAAGAGAAAGGTTAAAGACTTGGGCATGGAGAAGAAAGCGCAAGGACTTTTTATAAAAGCCAATGGCAAAGATTAATTGAATCGGTCATCACATTGCCCAAAGTCTTTCTTTATAACTTTTTAGCCTTTCGTTTAACTTCAACTCAGCAATTTGTCTTTACATTCACAATTTCACGTGTTCTTGACCATCATCTCAACGTTGAAATAGCAATTATCAAGAAAGACTGGCTCAGTTGCTAGCTTCACATAAAGCGCAAGGATTTTTTATTTAAGCCGATGGCAAGGAAATTGAATCAGTCATCACATTGCGCGAAGTCCTTTCTTTTAAATATTTATAGTATTTTCATTTCTATTAAAAGAAGAAATTGAGAAACTATTTCACACTGCAATTTGCTTAGAATTCCGAATATTGAAAATTATGAAGAAAGACCGACTTTTGAAAATACAGCTTCCGAACTGTTTCGTGCATCGCAATATTGTTGGAGAAGGAGGTAGGTTTTTTTAAAATTAATTCACGACACATAAGAAATAATAAATTTTAGGTAATTGTAAAATAAATTACTCTGCATTTTTATTAAAATCAATTAATCTTTTTATAGGCTTACTAATAGAGAAAAAAAAACTCAAACAATTAACAGATAATGAAGAAGTGGGGAAAGTGACAGAATATTAAAATTCACTCAACCACGTTTAATAACTACTACCCACTAATCCTAAAAGTCATCATCTACTACCAACTATATCCTAAAACCCAAGACTTTGAGCCCAGACGTGAACTCAATTTTGAATCATTTTTCAACACTCCTTCTTGATTCAAAATCACATACTCAAAGATGTAATCTAAAGTAGAAAAATTTCTCTCTTGAAAATACTTTTATGAAAAGATTTGTCAACTGTTCGTCCGTTCCACAATGCTCTATTTTGGTTACACCATCTGCAACTATGTCACGAATAAAATGAAAGTGAATGTCGATGTGCTTTTTTCTTCCATGAAATGCTGGATTCTTTGTCATAGCAATTGTTGACTTGTTGTCACAAAACGTTTAGTTACTCTGTCTTGAACTTGACAAAGATCTACGAGAAGTCTTCTAATCCAAATTGCTTGACAAGTTGCTGAAGTTGCTGCTACATACTCAGCTTCTAAAGATGATAAAGCTATTGTAGCTTGTTTCTTTGAACTCCATGTGATGGCACTTGATCCGAGAGTGAAAACACTTGCCAAAGTACTCTTTCTATCATCCAATAAACTTGCCCAATCACTATCTGTGAATCCATATAACCTAAAGTTTGTAATTTGTCAATACCAAATCTCAAAATCACTAGTTTCAACAATATAACGTAAAACTCTTTTTGCCGCTCCAAGATGATGTTTTGTGGGACTTTGCATAAACTTGGATATTATACCAATAGAAAATGCAATACTAGGTATAGGTCAAATAAATCAAACCTCCTACTAAGCTTTTAAAAGTCTTTGGATCAGTCTTTTCAGAACCATCTTCAAGTTGTAACTTCTTATTTATGTTCATAGGTATGGCAGTTGATTACAATTAAGCAAATTAAATCTTTTAAGTAAATCCATTGTATACTTTCTTTGTGAAATGAAAATTTCATCCTCGCATTGCTTCACCTTAAGCCCCAAAAAATAATGCAATAGATCCATGTCTGACATTACAAATTCCTTCATCATGTTAGCTTTAAATTCAGCAACAAGAAAATCACATGAGCCCATTTAAATAATATCATCAACATAAAGGCAAACAATTATAGGATCATCTTTTCCTTTCTTCTTCACATAAAAAGTAGGCTCATTTTCACTATTTGTAAAGCCATTGTGACAAAAATAGCTATCAATCTTACTATACCATGCCTGTAGTGCTGCTTCAGCCTGTAAAGTGTCTTCTTTAGCTTGTACACCTTTATCTTTTTGCCTTTGATCACAAACCCTTAAGGTTGACTGACATACACCTCTTCTTTTAAGTCTCTATTTAAAAAAGCAGACTTAACATCAAATTAATAAACAGGCCAATGAAATTGTGCAGCCAAGGCTAAAATAATCGTCACCGTTTCAAATCGAGTAACCGAAGAAAAGTTTCTTTGAAATTAATACCTTGTTGCTACGAGTATCCTTTTGCCACCAAACGGGCTTTGTGCTTTTGTATGGTTACATCAGTACAGTATTTAGTTTTGAACACCCATTTGAGGCCAATTGCATTCTTGTCTTTTGGTAAATCTACCATTTCCCATGTTTCATTCTTTTGGATTTCCATCATCTTTTATTGCATTACATTCTGCCATTCTTTTTAGTTTACTGCTTCTTCAAAAGTTGTTGGATCTGAAACAAGGAAAGCAAATTGACAAGTTTCATGAATCTCCTTCAAGGATCTAAACTTTCTTGGAGGTGTTTCATCTGATAATTCTTTTTAAGAAGATGAACTGCTGTACCGTGAAGTTAGAGGTGAAGAGTGAGATAAGAAAGCTGGTGAATAAGAATTACCTGGAGAGTTTGTGGGAGTTGATTCGACATCTTCATTTGCTGCATTCTCACTTGAATTCTCACTTTCACTTGGAATCATAACTTGAGTAGTTTCATTTTTTTCATTCCACTCCCAACTTGTATCTTCATTAAAGATCACATTTCTGCTAATATTCACCTTGCCACTAAGAGGATTATATAAATGATATGCTTTGGATTGAGAGCAATATCCCACAAAAATGTATTTTTTAGATTTTTTTCTCAAGCTTGTGATGAGCATGAGAATTAACCAAAGCATAAGCAACACAACCAAAAATCCTCAAGTGGCTTACCGTCGGTCTTGTACCTCTCCAAGCTTTATAAGGTGTTTGATTGATGACTGATTTTGTAAGAGAAAGATTTAGCAAGTAAATAGCAGTTGCCACAGCTTTAGCCCAAAAATGATTTGGTAGTCCTCTTGCCTACAACAAGTTTGTAGCCATTTTCACAACAGTACGATTCTTTCTTTTAGCTACACTATTTTGCTCTGGAGTATAAGGTGCAATCAATTCTCTGTGAATGCCATTTTCTTCACAAAAAAGGTTAAACTTGTTAAATAAAAATTCTCTTCCTCGATTAGTGTGAAGAGTTTTTATGAAAGCTCCACTTTGCTTTTTCATAAAAGTCTTGAATTTTTTAAAACTCTCAAAAGTCTCTGACTTATTGGATAGAAAATAAACCTAACTCATTTTACTACAATCATCAGTAAAGAGCAAAAAATACCTACTCCCACTAAGTGATGTAGTTCTCAAATGCCCACATAAATAGGCATGTATCAATTCAAGGCATTTAGAGGCTCTCCATGACTGTCCACTTGGAAATGACTCTCTTGCTTATCTCTCATAAATACATCCTTCACATAAATTAAAAGATCCAATTTTAGGTAATCCAAGAACCATACCTTTTTTACTTAGTAACTGCAAGCCTTTGATATTGAGATGTCCATATCGTAGATGCCATAATTTTGATTCATCTTTGCTGCTAACAATAAGAGCTTTTTTTTTTATGTTAGAAAATTTTAAGTGGAAACATTCTGTTTTCTATCATATGCATATTCACCATTGGTTATCCAAATTATCTTTAATCACACACTTCATTTTCAAACACAATTACATATCCACTAGCCATTAGTTGTCCAATACTCAATAAACTATGCGTCAAATTAGGAACAAAGAAGACATCAGAAAGTAATTTTATTTTATCATTGCTTGCTTCTACTGTAATGGTACTTTTTTCTTCAACTTGCATCTGTTTGTTATCCCCAAGTCTGACTTGCAACTTTTATGACTCATCAAGATCCTTAAACAGTGATCTATTGGGGGTCATATGGTTCGAGCACCCATTATCCACAAACTAAACATCATTTGGAACTTCATTAACAGGTAAATGAGTTATGAATAACTTACTTTCTTTGCTTTTTTCCTTTATATAGCTCACTTGGTTTAACAATTTGCTTTTACATGCCCAAATTTCTTATAATTGTAACACTGGATAGCACTCCTATTCCCTTTTGCTCACCATTAGATTGCCTCTCTTATCCATTAGAATGGCCTTTCTTTACCTCTACCACATCCTTTTTCACGAAAGCCTCATCTTTCACACCTTTTGCCAATGGACACTCCCTTTCTAGTTTCCTCCCATTTCACTTGAAATACCTTTTCATTAGTCTTCTCTTATGATCTATTCAGCCTTGCTTCATGAGCTTGCAAAGAACCCATTAGTTCATCAAAAAAAAAAAAAAAACAAATCCTTAGACTTTTCTATTACAGTAACTATATGATCAAACTTTAGAGTTAGGCTTTATAAAACTTTAAAAATAATATCTCGTCAGTAATCTTATCATCATAAGATCTCAATTAAGTAACAATAAAAATTACTCTAGAAAGAAAATCTTGCACCGTTTTCTTACTCATCATCATCAAAGTTTCAAACTCATACCGAAGAGTTTGGAGTTTCACAGGAACAACTTTTGAAAAGCCTTGAAACTCTTTCTGCAAGGTTTCTTAAGCTTCTTTTGAAGTGTTGGCTACTATAATCTTGGAGAAAAGTATCTCATGAACTGCTTGCTGAATGATAAGTAGGGCTTTAGAATCTTTTTTCTTGTTATCTTTTGGCCCTCATTCATCGTTATCATTATCGTCGTATCCGGTCTTTATAAAATCCCAAAGATCTTAAGATTTGAAGAGTGTCTTCATCTTAATGCTCTAAAAGTCATAACATTTTTCATCGAACACAGGAATGAGAGGTTGGGCTACGTTTGAACTACTATTTATTACCATCTTTGACAATTCAATGGATACAAAAAATGGGTAAGGATCTTAAGGTTATGATACTAAAGATTTGTTAAAGAAAGAGGTAGGCTTTCCTAAAATTAATTCACGACACACAAGAAATAACAAATTCTGGGTAATTGTAAAATAAATTACTCTGTATTTCTTTTAAACTCAATCAGTCTTTTTATAGGCTTACTAATAGAGAAAAAAACTCAAACAGTTAACAGATAATGGGAAAGTGAAAAAAGTGGAAAAAGTGACTGAATATTAGGAATCACTCAAACACGTTTAATAACTACTACCCACTAATCCTAAAATCCATCGTCTACTACCAATTATATCCTAAAACCCAAGACTTTGAGCCCAGACGTAAACTCAATTTTGAATCATTTTTCAACAAATATAATAAGAGAAGTTTTTAATTATATGAGTAATGTAATTCACAATGGAAATAGTACTAAAGAAAGCTTGGTTAGCATTTTTTGAACAAATACTTAATCATGCTTTGATTTTTTTTAATTTTTTAAAATCAACTTATGTAGCTTATATTCATGTGATTTTTTTTATTGTTAGTTGGTAATTATAAACTCCAAAAATAAAAAAATACAGGTTTTTTGGCCAAAAAAATTACAAGCCAAAAAAGTGTTGATTTTGATTTAATTTAGATTTTTTTTGTTTAATCCTCTTTTGGTCAAAATTAGTCTAAGTCAAAGGAATCAAAGAAAAGGTAAAAGAAAAAAAAAGAAAAGAAAGCAAACCGAAAAAATGTGGGATTTAGATTCTAATTAGCCTTGGATTCGATTCTACTCTTAAATTCAGTTCATGACTTAATAATTGAATATCTTAGAAAACTTTGGGCTTAATTTAAGCCAAAAAAAAATTACAAGAAAAATTGAATCTTAGAAATTTCTCTTAGATTCAATAAGATTTTAGAAATTTTCAATTCTAAAAAGATCTAATCTCTATATAAAGCAATCAAGCATACATAGAGAAACAAGCAATATAGAAAGCAATTAGCAATCAAATAATAAAAGCATAAAATTTTATGGGTTCCTAGTTTTTGAATTTGAGGTTTCAGTATATGGATTTTAATATTTTGGTTTCATTTTTTCATTTTGAAATTTTAGTATGGGAATTTGTTTTAGGAACTAGAATTTTTGTTTTTAGGTATTGTGGTAATTGCTAGGGTGGTTTTGGATTGGATTTTATTTTGTGTTTTGAATTTCTGTGGTGGTTTTGGAATTCTAAAGTTTTGGGTTTTAATTTTTGGAATTCTAGTTTTTTTTTCTTGGGAATTTTGAAAGTTTGGGTTGAATTCTAGGTTTTTTGAGTTTTTTGATTGAATTTTTCAGTGAAGTATATGGTGTTTGAAATCTAGGTTCTTGAAGTTTTTTAGATTTGTTTGAATTTTTCGATGACTGATTGAATTTTTTTATGTCAAAATCTAAGTTTTTTTTGCCAACAGTTTGAATTTTCTAATGGGTGATTTAGAGAGAATGCAGAGAAAATCTAATCTAGAGAGAGATGAGAAGGCTGATTTGAGGAAAAAATCGATTTTTGGCTTTTGTACTAGGTCTAGAACAACATAGTTTTTGTCAAGTTGGAATCCGCATGTAAACCCGAAGACTTGCACGTTGGTTTGCTTTGAAACCTAACACAATTGCAAGTTTCGATTTTCCATTTTATTTTTTATTTTTATTTTATTTTCTTATTTTTTTCTCTGTTTATTTTTTTACTTTTTTTGTTTTATTATTATTATTATTTATTATTGATTGAATTAAAGAGGTGAGGAAAAGAAAGAAAAAAAATTATATGAATATTCATGTTTTCATTTTTTTTATTGCTTGCTTTGTTTTGTGTGAGTTTTTATATTTTTGCATGAATAATTATCAATAGTTGCATGATTACTATTTATTTGCATGATTATTAATATATTTATTTGTCTAATTGCATGATCATTAATTAATTGCATGATTATTAATATAATTAGTTGCATGATTATTAATATATTTATTTACATGGTTATTAATATATTCAACTGCATGATTAATTATTTTTTGCATGTTTTGATTTTATTTCCATGATTAATTATTATTTGCATGATATTATTGGTTGATATTTTATATCATTGCATGATATTTTATATTATTGCTTGATACTTTTGTGTGATAGTTTTTCTATGATTTATTATATATTTTGCATGATTGTTTGATTTTTTTTGATAAAATTTTTGTATAACAATGTTATGTGAATAAATAAATGGATTGTCATTGATTTATTTGTATGATAAAAAAATCATCTTTGATTACGTCTTAAACAAAATAATATATAATTAATTTGATACTAATTTTAGGTAAAATAAAAATGTTAAAACCTTCTCTGCACGTAATTATCTCTCAAATTTAGTTCTGTTAATTAGATCAAAACTTATTCTTTTTAAGGACTTTTAATTTATATTTAGGATAACTATAAAAAAAAATTGATTCACATAAGTGGTCAATCACATTTAAATAAAATAAAATTTAATGACAACTCAATAATTTTTGTGTCTAATAAATAGATTCTCAAATTTAAAAGTTATGATAATAAATTTTATATTATTTATTCATATCACAAGTCGTAAGATTATATTAAACAAATAAGATTCTATTTTATATTTATTTTTAATTTTTAATAAAATATAAATAATAAATAATAAAAATAAAAAATATCAATCAAATCTAAATAATGCATCCGTCCAAACGCAAACAAAAAAAAAGTAGCTTTATTTTTTTATTCAAATTTTGGTGCAACTTGCAATTTTTTTTTAAATTAATGAGAGTTTACAGTTACTAAAAAAAATGACCTGTTAACACTTTTAATAATAAACCTACAAAAATCGACAAAGGCAAAAATAAGCATTGAAAGCTACAAGAAACTAAGGTAGTTGGTTGCTATAATAATGTTTTTCTATACTCGTTAATAACTTTTTTTAATTCATTAAGTTAATGTCATTCATTATCTTGGTCAAGACAAAGGAAGCTACAAAGCAAATTATAATGAAAGACGATCCCCGTAATAATTTGATTTCTATAACAATTAGCGGGCAACGCATCGATTGCATAAGCTGCAGTGTTTGAGTTACTTCATTTGATTCATATAGTAATAATTTGATTAACAAATGAAGATTATAAAATCATTTATTTAAATTAATATTTTTACAATATAAATTTCAAACTCCCAAAAAAAAAAATTCTTTAATTTCTGTAAAATTTGAGCATAAAGATTTTTATTGTATTTTGTTATCATTTTATTTTTAAATTTATTATCAGTATCATAAAAATATAACTAAAAATAACATAATTAATCAACTTAAATTTGAAACAAATTAAAACTAAAATTAAGTACACATAAATTTTTACTCATTTTTAATTTTAATTTGATTAAAAATTGATATAATACAAATTATTATAAAAAATAACTTGACTCGATTTAATTAATTTTAAAATGTCAAGAATTTAGTAATCATTTAAAACCTCAAATAATTAAAAATAACAAAAGTTCGAATTAAAATAATAACTCAATATTTCTTATTTATCTTTCGTAATAATTTAAAATTTTATTATTTAAATTTCTTTCCTTCATCTTTAATTTCTCATTTTTATTATCTATGTTATTGAATTAGTTAATTAATTTTTAAGAACATTTTAAAAGTAAAATTACAATTATAAAGAATTGAGTATATTTTTATTTGAATTTAAGATTATTTGAATCCGGCTTTTTAGACAAAAAAAATATACGCCAATTATTAAGTCAAATTTACTCATGTGTATAAATGAATAATTGAGTACACTACAAATAAAAATAGTTAATCAAATTTGACTTAACTTAATTGATTGTCGATTTTAAGTTTAAAACTCTATCCGAAATTATAAAAAATTAAAATTTAAAATGAATGAAATGCTAAATATATAATTAAATAAATATTTATCAAATAAATTTTGCTAATGGATACCTTAAACATTTTTAAATTTAGTTAGATTATAATTTATAATAATAATTTTATATTAAATATAATAGTGATAATTATTTTGATGAATTTTAATGCTTTTGAACAAATATCACCTAATATGGTAATTTAAAAATTTTGGTACAACAATGAATATTTTTCAACTGATATATGGAAAAAAATAAAAGTATATAATATTTCTCCTAACAAAAGAGTTTCATATTAATTCTAAAGAATTTTGAAATCAATACATTTTTATATATTTTTATTGAAATATCATATAAAATTAACCTTGTTTATCATATAAGAAAATTGAGTTATACATAACTAATCAATCTTTCGTCTCATTTTTTTATTTAAAAATTTTCCATTGTACTTCCATTGCTTGAATATAATTGTATGTTATACCAATTAAAAAAAATTTATTATACATAAATTTATAAAAATATTAAAATTATACAAACTTATAATAATAGACTTAGAATTTATTAATAAATTTATCAATGATTAACTAAATATTAAAATAATGAGTGTAGAAATAATCAACAACTTATAAATAGATGCATTTATGCAGATAGAAATAATAGTTGACCAAAAGAACATAAACAAATGACATGAAATGAACTACAACATTATGGTTAGAGGCAGATTCATATTATTGGTAAGGTGTTCATGGACACCTTAAAAAAATTAAAAAAATAAAAAAATTTGAAGAAAAAAATTTTCCTAAACACTTTTTTAAAATTTTTTTAGGATACTTTTTTTTTATAAAATTAATAAATTTGTTAGAAAATTTTTATATAAATTACAAGTGACACTTCTAAAAAAAATTTAAATCCGTCACTAATTATGGTTCAAAGATTATAACAATCAATCATAAAGCTAATTGTACAACAAAACTTTGGTTAATCAACAAAGCACAATGTAATTTATGACAATATTTCTTGCTATCATCAGAGTGCTGCTTTTATTATTATTATTATTATTATTTCATGGCACATCATGGAACTTTTCATCCTGTTATGTTATGAGATTTGGAGGATGCTTGTATTTGCTATTAAATTTATATGTGTTTGCAAATAAATAACATGAGATAGAAGAAATATAAAATTATCAATTTGGCATCATGATAGATGGCAAGCTTTTACTACCATGGGGGTAGAACTTGTTTGTATATAAGGTTTATTGCTTAAACTATGGAGAGTTAGAAGTTTTACCAAGGAATAGATTACTTTTACAAAGAGCAAGGTTTCAATAGAAGTCTAATAATAATAATATATATATAGTTTAATGATAAAAAAATTATTTAAATTAAAATTTATAAAAAATTTATTTGGATATTTTAGTCAATTGATTTTAATACTTTTGAAATTAAAATTTTAGTAAGTGTATTTTAATCGATCATTTTTAAAATTTTTAAAGTTAATACTTTTATTTGTAGATGATAGATGATATAATCAATTTTATTGTCAAACGAAATTTAGAGTGCTTCCTTAGTCTCATGAAAGAGAAATAACTGATAATGTGATTGGAATCTAAATTTCATCATTGAAATATTCGAATTTTATTGATTCATTTAACTTTCACGACGATAAAATCAACTTTTTCTTTTCAGATTTTAATGCAACTTGCAATTCTTTTTTTAAAATTAATGAGAGTTTGCAGTTACTGATAGAATGTAACTGGCCAGCTAATCATGTGGATTAACACGTTTAATAATAAACCCACAAAACTTGATAAAGAGAGGAAAAAAAAAACATTGAAAGCTACAAGCAAATAAGCTAGGTAGTTGCTAAAATAATGCTTTTCTATACTCTTTAATAATTTTTTTAATTCATTAAGTTAATGTCATACATTATCAAGATAAAGACAACGAAAGCTACAAGCAAATTATAATGAAAGACTATCCCCATAATTAGTTGGTCATCTTTTTTAACCATGACATCCACTACCCAAATATAAAACAAATTAATAAATAAATATTTAGCTGCTCCACAATGCAATTTGCAATATTTTAGTGCTAATTTTTTTAACTTAAACTCTGCAATTTCTGTAGCTTTATTAAAACAATATTATCACTTAACCTAGATCTTAGGAAAAAAAATAACAAAATTCATAAGCAGACAAACTTCGTGGTATCCAAATATAATGAAGCACCTACTCTTATTTCTGTTGGTTGGTGTCTCTGAATTCTTATGTTAGTAAAGCAAACAGTCGTAAGCCATGAAAAAAAGAAGCATAAAAAATGAAAAGAAATAACTTTTAGTTTGTTAATTGTTTTTATCTCACTAACCTCATTTGGATTCTATCGCGTTGGTTCGCACCGGGCAGCACCCCAACGGTGCAGTGGCTTCCAATCGGAAGGGAAATGATCCAATGATTCATTAGAACATAGGTTTGGACGCTACCCTTGGTGAGACAGTCAATTTAATTGACGCTAGAGAAAGGTTGGCAGCAGCATCAATATCAGGCAACACATCGATTGCATGAGCTGTAGTGTTTGAGTTGCTTCTTTCATTTCATATTAACTTGATCAGTAAATAAACATTTATAAAGCCGTTAATCTAAATTAATATCTTTTCAATACAAATTTTAGAATCTTAAAAGAAGATATATCTTTTAATCTCTGCAAACAGTTATTATTAGTATCTTCGTAACTTTTGTACCTAAATTTTTATTATGTTTTGTTCTCATTTTATTTTCAAGTTTAATATCAATGTCATAAAAATATAATACATAAATAATTTAAAATATGATAGGGTGATATAATATAAACACAATATGAAAATAAAATACAAAAATAATATGATTTAAAATTTTCACAATAATTATATATAAGTTTAATAAAATTTAAAAAATATATTTAATATTTTCATATTAATACAAATTGTGATATATAATTTCATATAAAACATGATATAAATATGTAAATTTTAATATTTTAACAGCATAAATACATAAATCATCGTGTGTAAGTTGAAACTTTTGATACAAAAGAGACTGCAAAAAATGTTTTTTATTTAAGCTGATGGAAAAAAAATTGAATCATTCATCACATCGCCCAAAGTCCTTTCTTTTATAACTTTTTAGCTGTTCTGCATTGCAATTTGCAATTTGCAATATTTTAGAGCTAAGGATTTTTTATTTAAGCCGATGGCAAAGAAATTGAATCACTCATCACATTGCAAAAAGTCCTTTCTTTATAGCTTTTTAGCTGTTCCACATTGCAATTTGCAATATTTTAGTGCTAATTTTTTTAACTTTAACTCATCAATTTGTTTTTATATTCTTTGTAATGCAAATTATTCACAATTTCACATGCTCTTGTCCACCATCTGAACGTTGAAATAGCAATTATCAAGAAAGACCGACTCAATTGCTAGTTTTATTAATGCAATATTATCACTTCATAGATCTTAGGGGAAAAAAAAATAACAAAATTTATACTCAGACAAAGTTCTAATGGTATCCAAACATAATGAAGCACCTACTCTTAGTCCTGTTGGTTGGTATCTCTGAATTCTTATGTTAATAAAGCAAACAGTTATAAGCCATGATAAAATGAAGTATGAAATACCACAAAAAGATGTATCAGTAACCCTTTTCCTGAACAATAATACTACAGCCAGTGAAGCTGTACAATGGACTTTGCTCCATATGCAACTCTTGAGATTTGAACGTGATCATCCATCTTGAAGTTCTGGCTGACAAAATGATGACCAGTGGTAAGCAGAGATCATAGGTGAAAGCCAAGGGAATGAATAGGTATTAACAATTTACAATCTTAGCCAGATTTTGAATGCGAAAAGATCATAGGTGGGAGTGGTCGGAACGAAGAAGGAACGTCCGAGGCTTGAACTTCAGATCTACGCTTTTAAAAAGGGATTTTCAAAGAAAAGAGCCCATATTCGAGACGAGGAGAGTGAGAAGCGGCAACAGGAAATTTTGTGGCCTGATCGACCATCGGACGGTGGCAAAGTACGACGGTCAACGACGAAATTGTGACTGGCTACGACGATCGAAAATCGTGCATGAGGGAGAGAGTTTGGGTAGAATGTGTGAAAGAAGAAGTGAAATGTTAAGTTTTATAGCAGTGTGAAACACTGTGTTTCAACTAAGTGAAAGGGACCCGCGCCTCAACCCATATTTGGATCCGAAACCTGCGCCTGAGAGCCAACCCGCTCAACCCATATTTGGATCCGAAACCTGCGCCTGAGAGCCAACCCGCTGCCAGGTTCCTTGGCTTTGTCTATCGAGCCACGTCTCTGTTGAGCCATTTAAGCCGAACCGTGCCAAAAGTTTTTTTTTTATTCTT
This sequence comes from Durio zibethinus, assembly GCF_002303985.1. Next base: position 11,375,292 of record NW_019168037.1, on the reverse strand, counting down.
TTAGTTTATTTATTAATTAAATTGAAATAATTTATTTAATTAATTAATTATTCTTTAATTTTTAATAATCTTTTTAACATAAAAATTAAAAAAATATATTTTTGAGAAAAAGTTAAAAGTATCAATTTTTTTAAAAATAAAATAAAATAAAATATTTTTGAGGAAAAATTGAAAGTACAATTTTTTCTTAAAAATAAAATTATCAAGAAAAATATTTTAAAGAAAAAGTTGAAAGTATCAATTTTTTTATATGAAAGCATGAGTTTTTTTATAAAAAGATCTATATCAAAAGTCGAATCATTATTTTTTTTCCTTTTCAATCTTTGAAAATTTTTAAATGTTAAATAATCCGACGACAGAGCCACTGCAAGAGAAACTGTAATTTTTTTTGTATACTCTTGAGGTGAGGAAATTTTTTTTAATTTTCTGTCAAAAGTATTATAATTAATTAAGAATAATTTTTAATAATTAAATATTTAATAAAATTTTTAAGGCTCATCAGATAACATGAAATTGAGTTGGTACTATCTTCAGATAGACGTTGTAAGGGTCCTATAACCTTTTTCACACGTAACCATACTCTCGGATCTAGTTTTGATTTCACAAATATTGAATCTATCTTTTAAAGATACCTAAGTCAAACTTAGGAAAGGGACAGATTCAATCATACGGCCAATTACACCTAAATAAAAAAATATTGGTGATGATTTCTTAAGTCAATGTTTAACTATAAATTTACGGATCTATATATTATAACAATGTACATAAAAGTATCTCACTACACATTAAAATAAAGAAGAAAAGACACAACTCATTGATTGCATAGGCTGCAGGGCTTGGATCTGGTAGGTCCGGATTAATAGAATAATCCCATCACATCTTACAGAATTAAAAAGCCACCAATAAATATGACACCAAACAGTTTACCTACTTTGGAAGTTTACAAGTCAAGCATTCTTTCTCAGAATACATGATATTGTCATATGGATAAGCAGATAGATATTGTGAAACATTCTCTGCCTTCACAGTCCCCGGATCAGAAAAGCTAGTCAATAGAAAGAGTAGAATGCCGATACCAACTGCCAACAAACTTGTATATCTGCAAAAATATACAAAATCTGAGTTTAAAAGAGAAGACGAGCATTTTGAAGGAATCTGGTTACAGCAGAGAATTCACTTCATAGTACATACTTATGCACTCCACCCAGATAATACCCAGGAATATAGCTAGAGGACGTCTTCGCTATAATGTAAGAAGTTGCTCCAATTATTGCCAAATATATAATCTGTCGCAAAGTGATAGTCAAAGAAAGCCTTGACTATACTATGAACGAAAAATCCCCCCTTTCTTGAATAAAATAACCCTTAAAAACAAGATCATCTTTCTCAATGGTGGATTTAATGTAACGCACTTTTAAAGCTAAGGTAGAATATTTGGGCCTCTAAATTATATGTTCTTACCATTTGCAACAGAAACAATTTCTTTCTATACTATTGCGAAGGTTTTGAGCCATAGCAACTGTTGCTTCTGTGTTTACTTGGATGTAGTACTGATTGGTTGAGCTTCATTTTTTTTATTTATTCTAAATCAGGAGTATACTGTGATAACTTATTTGCTTCCATTACTAGTAGAAATCCAGTTTTTCACTTCAAGATGAAACATTTAGGCTCCGTTTGTTTCATTGAAATTGTCTTTCAAAAAATATTTTTTGAAAAATGTTTATAATTTTCGAAAAGGTAAAGATTTTATAATATTTGAATTAGTTAATGACAAATATTTTTTATAATTTTAGTTATTTTATAAAAAATTATTTCTTTTTTCAAATAATATTAATATAATTATTAAAATATTATAAATTATTTATTATTAAAGTATCTTGAAATTATTTATTATTAAAATTATTAATATTTAAGAATAATTATATTTTAATAGTAAATATTTAATATTAAAATATTATATTAATATAAAAATACTTAAAATAAAACTATTTATTATTCTTTATATTAATATTTTAAATAATTTACTATTCTTAAATATTATTTTTATTAATATTAAAATAATAATATTTATTATTAAAATATTTATACTATTAAAATATTTATATTTTATATTGAAAGTATCTATTATTAAATCAAAACAAAAATCTTTTTTATTTATATTGATTATTAAAATAATAATATAAATACCTTAATAAATAAAAATATAAAATTATATACTTTAAACTAAAAAATAATAAGAAATTATTAAAAATATTCATGTTAAGAAAATGATATTATTATATTATTTAACATTAATTATTAAAATAATAAAAATATTGTTATTAATTATTATTTATTATTAAAATAATAATATAATACTAATTATTATTGGCATACTAAAAATATTTATTTTAATAATATACAAAATAAAACTATTTCAATTTGAAATATGAAAAGACTTTTATATTTTAATATTTAACCTTTTTAATTAGAATTAAATAAAACATTTATTAACATAATAATATTTTAAATCGAATCAAATCAAATTCAAGCTTAAAATATTATGTTCAAAGTCTTACTTGAGTAAAATTATAAAAATATTTAAAATTAAAGTATTAAAATTTTTTTAATATTAATATTTTAATTTTTAAGCAAAATTAAAGAAAATATTACTTATTAGTATGATAATATTTTTGGTCAGGTCAAATTAAATTTTAACTTTAAAAAATCAAGTATAAGGTCCAAATTGAATAAAATTACTCTTAAACACATTGATAAATAATTTTACTCATAGATAACTCTTTTTCTGAAATTATCTTTCCCTTTTCAAAAGGATAAAATAATTTTCAAAAAATTATCTTATTTTCTATTGACTAATAAATTATTTTTAATTAATCAATCAATTTTTTACCAAACATATTTATAAAATTATAAAAATAATTTTTTAAAAATAATTTTTTGCGAAACAAACGTAACATTAGTTTTGGATTACTTCTTTGCTCAAGAAAAAGTTTCTCAAAATTAATTGACAGTCCATCACATATCCACAGTTGATCCGCCAGTAAATGTGTTAACAAAGCCCTTTTCCAATGCTTGCTTACAATGTATCATTTCCAAGATTGATGTATTAAATGGTTCCACCATCCAATGAATATTGAAGGGAATTTTGAATATAATTTTACTGATTTATCTGATTTAGTCTTAAATTAACATTGTTTATCATGTAAATTTATCAACTTTGTAGACATCAATTTGTCCAAAAGTAATAAATACGTAGTATAAGTATAAAATATGAAATACAATAAAAAAATACGAATTACAAAAAAAAATGAAATACATAATAAAAATACAAAAAAAGAAGAACAAAACAAAAAAAATCAAGGATGGCAGTGGTGCCATCCCCGGCACCACTACCACCACCCCTGCCACCAGACCCTACACTGCCACCACCCGTGATCGCCAGACCCTATCCTTCACCTCTCAAATTAATTCTTCCATTGACAAACTACCAGATATAGCCAAAACTAATAAAAGAGGCATGGAGCTCGTGTTTACACCCGTGCTGAGCCCCATGCCCTTCCCCCCAAACACATATGGCTGGAGCTCTATAATTAGAGCTCCTAGCGAAGCGAAAGAAGAGGAAGAGGAGAAAAGGAAAGAGACGCTGCCAAAAAAAAAAGAGAAAAAAAACACAAAAAAAAATATACACAGTCCTCCCCGTAGGGAGGAACCCAGCGCCGAGCTTCTTGCACGAAGAAGAAAAAAAAAAAGAGTCAGTTTCAAAAAAAAAAAGGTCAGAACATAAAAAAACATATTGTTTCATTGAAACTACCCTAGCAAATCTGGGGATTTTAGGACTCTTTTTGGTGAAAAAGAGGTCGGATCTGTGCTCAGGGGGTTGAGGGGAGTTTCTGAGAGATTTTCAAAATTTTTTGACACCGTCGACGGCGACCGGAGCTCGCCACCGGCAAGGACTGCGATGGTCGTCACGACGGACGGCCACCGACCCCAGGTCGACTGAGAAGAGAGAAACAAAAAAAAAAGATTTTTTTTGCTGAGAAACGGGAGAAATGAATGAAAAATTTTTTTTTTAACTTTTATATAAACTGTCAATAGCCAAAACGACGTCGTTTCAATAAACGCCCAAAACGACGTCATTTAGACTAAGGAGGATCCGCGCGTCAACCCGTGACCCGACCCGGGGTCCGCACAACCAACCCGACGACCCGTTTCTCCATCAGCCCCTGACCGGTCCATCTGAACCGGACCAGACCGCCCAAACCGAACTGAACCACCCTTGAACCGTTGCCAGACCAAGCCGAACCGTCGGACCGAACCGCCGAACCGAACCGTACGTTGACCGGACCGTTGACCGGTCCGGTTCTGGTAAAAAAAATTTTTTATTTATTTTTTATATATTATTTTATTAATATTTATGCATATTAAAATAATTATATTTGTTAGATTAAGTGATGAAATATGTGGTTGAATTTTTTGTAATTATGTTAATTTTTAAAATAAACTTTAAAAAACAATAATATAAAAATAAACTTAATAATAATACTAAAGTAATAAAAAATGTAGGAAAAAGAAATTTTTATCCGACGATGAGATTCAAAGGTATTCGAGTAGTGATGCCTACGAAATCTCTAGGTGAGAAGATTTTTTTTAAAATACTACCAGTGTATTGGAGTATTTATAAAAAATTTTCAATACAGTAAAGATTTTTTTTTTTAAATAATAAATAAAAATTGGTTAATAAATTAAAAATATAAGTAATAAAAATGAGAAGAAAAGAAATTTAATCCAATGATGGGATTCTAAAAGTATTCCGAGTAGAGATGCTTTAAGAAATCTCTAGGTGAGAAGGATTTTTTAAAATATTACCAGCGTATTGAATATTTATAGAAAAATCTTCAATATAATTAAATTTCTTTTTCTTCAAAATTTTAATAATAAAATATTAATAAAACAATTAATAAAATTTTTGAAAAAAGAAATGTGTGCATCAACATGTTATTATTTGCATTGCATACATGACATAATTTTTTACGAAAAATAAATTTAGACCTCTCAAAGATGAGATTCTAAAAGTATTCCGAGTAGAGATGCTTTAAGAAATCTCTAGGTGAGAAAGAGTTCTTTTAATGTTACCAACGTACTGGAACATTTTAAGAATTATTTCAATAAAAAGGTTTTAATTTATTTTTCTCGAGAATAAATTTTTTTAACATGACATTTTCTTACGAAAAATAAATTCGAGCCTCCAAAGATGAGATTCTAAAGTATTCCGAGTAGAGATGCTTAAGAAATCTCTAGGTGAGAAAGAGTTCTTTTAATGTTACCAACGTACTGGAATATTTTAAGAATTATTTCAATAAAAAGATTTTGATTTATTTTTCTCAAGAATAATTCTTTTTTTTTAATGAATAAAAAATCAAGAAAATTATTTTTTGAATGCTGAAAATAAGACTATGTTTATCAAAATCAAAGGATAACACGTTGTTAATTGGTACCATTTTTTAACGGGCGTTGTGGGGGTGCTAATCCTTCCCCACACGTAATCGACTCCCGAACCCAGACTGTTTCGTAGACCGAAAATTTATCTTTTTAATAAATTTTAATTAATTTTAAAATTTTATTAAAAGGATATGTTTTAATAGGTGGCTAATCACACCTAGCCAAAAAAGATTGGTGGCGACTCCATTTTTTTTTTATTTCGTTTTCAAATTCGTCGAGCGGACGCAAAACCGTTACGACAGCTTGGCGACTCCACTGGGGAAGCTTTTTGTTTTCGAGAGTCAAGCCAAAATTAACTACTTGTTATCTTCAAATTTTGATTTAAACAGTCTTAATCAATTTCTTAAATTCTTATTTTTCATTTTTAGTAAAAAAGGGTAAAAAACAAAACAAACAAAACAAATCAAAAATAAAAAGTAAAAAAATTCACACACATTTATTTTACTATGCCTCTTATGTTTTATTTTTTCTGTATATATTGCTCTCAATAAGTTAGGATATATTTGCACACAATGGCATGATGCATCTCATACATGAGCTCTATACCCGGGCTCCATCCTTTATAGGAGGAAGTAAAGTACCTATACTCTCGTGAGGTGATAACCTCCGCAATGACAAGCGAAATACTTCCATTCGAATTGAACCATTTTCGTTCGTAGCCTGTAATGGGTGAGGATCGGGGTGCCTTACGAGTCCATCATGGATGACAGTGAGGAACAATTTGAGAACCTTTAGACCCTGTCAATCCAAACCCAGCATATAATAAGCCTAGGAAACCAACCTTATGTAGAGCCCCGTCCACCTTCTTATAGAAAATATCCAAGAATAAAAGTTGTGTATAATACGAAACAAAACAAAACAAACAAAAAAAATCTCAAAACACAAAAACGAAACAAAAAAACAAAAAAAAAGTTTTTTTCTTAAACCACATCCTCACACTAACTCAATTTTGTTTCTTTCTCTTTTTCTTTTTGCATTAATCATATCAAATATTTTTTTTTTTTGCATTCATGCATCATTTGCATCATTTTAAAAAAAAAATTTCAAAAATAAAATTTTGACACATAGCATTCTGATTTCTTTTAAAAATTTTGTGGTAATAAAGGTTCAAGAATAGCTCGCCCTTCAAAAATTTCGACTCAACCCACTCGTCATTTATACAATACCAGGACACAGAAAAGAATCATGGAGCAAGAACAGGCCAGTCGATTTGAGAGAATTGAAAAAGCTCAAGAAGAACTAAGAGGGGATTTTAGTACAATAATGGATATGCTCAAAAAACTTGACAAAGGAAAAGCAGTGGAAGAAAATCCTAGCTTTCAAAAACAATCGCTAGATATGGTAGATCCTGTCTATCCTCCAGGGTTTGAGCCACGACTGAACCAACCTTCACAAGGAACTAGAGTACCAATTTCTACTCCCGGTGGATATCCCAATCCTTATCCAGGAATGACATCCACACTTGCTCCAGGACAATTTCAAAATTTTGTTAATCCCATTGTGATGGAAAAACCACCTAAGCCAATCTTAGTTCCTGATTTGGATGATCCCAAGGAAAGAGAAAAGCTGGGGATACAAACACTTGAAAAAGTAAAAGATACCAGTGCCCGGGAGAAAATGAAGTTATTGGAAGAAAGGCTTAGGGCTATAGAGGGAATGAATTTTTATGGCTCCACAGATGCGGCTGACCTTTATTTAGTTCTAGATGTGATAATTTCGCCTAAATTCAAGGTCCCTGAATTTGAAAAATATGATGGCACAAAATGCCCAATGACTCACATCACCATGTATTATCGAAAGATGGTAGCATATGCTCGAGATGAGAAGTTGTTAATGCATATATTTCAAGATAGTCTTATGAGTTCTGCAGCTAGATGGTATGTTCAATTAGATAGGACTCGTATTCGTTCTTGGCAAGAGTTTACAAAGGCATTCCTTACACAATATCGACATGTCCAGATATGGTTCCAGATCGTCTATCTCTTCAAAGTATGAAAAAGAAAGCAATTGAAAACTTCAAAGAGTATGCACAAAGATGGAGAGACGTTGTTGCACAAGTTCAACCACCTCTCACTGAGAAAAAAATGACTATTTTATTTGTGAACACCTTGAAAGCACCGTATTATGAGAGATTGATAGGCAATGCAACCAAGAACTATACAGATATGGTGATATCAGGTGAGATCATTGAAAATGCCATAAAGAATGGTAAGCTTGATGTAGGAGAGACAAGTGGAATAAGAAAAGATGGAGCTCTAAAAAAGAAAGAGAATGAAGCCCAAGCAGTAAACTATGTAGGGCAACAGTTCAGAGGTTTCACACCCTACTCTGTATCAGTCTACCAAACCCATTACCCTTCTGTAAACCATGTTACATCCATCTCTCATCCATATCAACCATACCAACCACTATAACAACCAGCTTATCCACCCTGTTTTCAGCCATCTTTTCAGACACCCACCTACAATCGTCCTGCTGCACCTATTAGACCATGATGGAGACCTAGTCCTAATAGTGGTTTGAGAGCCCCGAGAAATACCCAAGAAAAAATCACTTTTGATCCCATTCCCATGACATACACAAATTTGTATCTTTGACTTGTTGATAAACATTTACTTGCTCCTGTTATCGTTGAACCCTTGAAACCTCCATTTTTCAAGTGGTACGACCCCAATGTACATTGTGATTATCATTATGAGAATCCAGGTCATTTCACTAAAAATTGTACTGCTTTGAAACGTAAAGTGCAAGGGTTAATCAATGAAGGAGTATTAAATTTTGATACCAACCAACAAGGGACTCCAAATGTCAATGGGAATCCTCTACCAAATCATACCAGACCATCAATAAATGCCTTAATTGATGGGTAAAGAAGCCACGTGAAGGAGAAAATAAATGAAGTTAAGACTCTGATGGCTAGGGTGTTCGAAGTCTTGGTCAAAGTTGACATGTTGAAGCCAATAAAACCTCAAAATTGCTCTAAAGTAATTAGCTCAACTGAAAGCTGTAATTATCACAGAGGTGTTCTGGGGCATTCTATCAAAAATTGTCACTAATTTCATCGAGAGGTGCAAAAATTGATGGATGAAAGTCGAATAGAGTTTTACCAAGAAAGAGAAGAGTCGGTGAAAGCTGAAGTGTCTACCATTGATTCAAAGAATAAGTTTGTGCGTAGACCGATAACTATCTATTATGATAAAAAGCCAACATCGAAGCTAGAAAAGCCTATCTCCCGACCTGTGGTGACAATTAAAGTTCTTGGCCTTTTTTCATATCAGAATGATAAAGTAGTACCTTAAAAGTATGATTATGATATCGTAGTCAACCCAGATACTGCCAACATAACGGGTGTAGGAGGCATAACTCGAAGTGGTAAGTGTTATACCCTAGAGGCTTTAAAAAAAGCTAAAAAAGAGAAAGCCAAGGTAGAAGAAGAAAATGAAAGTCAGAGTGGTCTTGACACAACCCCAAAAAAAAGAATGTCAGAAGCCAGTATCTGAAAGTGAAGCAGGTGAATTTCTGAAGTTAATAAAACATAGAGAGTATAGCGTGGTAGAACAACTTAATAAGATACCAGCTAGAATTTCATTATTGTCATTATTGCTTAGTTCAGAGTCACACTGTAATGCTTTGCTGAAGGTGCTAAATCAAGCATATGTGTCTCACAATGCTTCTGTTGAATATGTGGAACAGCTTGTTAGTAATCTGACGATTTCAAACTATATCTCTTTCAATGATGAAGAGATTCCTCCTGAAGGTAGAAGAAGTACCAAGGCTCTTCACATTACTGTGAAATGTAAAAGTCATATAATGGCTAAAGTTTTGATTGATAATGGCTCATCCATCAATGTTATGCCTATGACTACTCTGGTAAAACTTTCTGTTGATGGATCTTATATGAAACCTAGTCATATGATAGTGAGAGCCTTTGATGAAACCAGAAGAGAGGTGCTAGGAGATATAGAAGTGCCATTACAGATTGGCCCATACACTTTCAACGTGAAATTTTAAGTTATGGACATCTCTCTTTCATACAGTTATTTATTGGGTAGACCGTGGATTCATATGGCAGGTGTTGTCCCATCCTCATTATATCAAAAAGTTAAATTCATTGTTGAAGGGAAGCTAACATGTGTGGCAAGAGAAGACGATTTATTGGTAATTCAACCAATAAATACTCCTTATGTGGAATCGACAGATGAAGCTCTAGAATGCTCTTATAGATCTTTCGAGATTGCCAATGTAACATATATAGCTGAAGGATCTAAATTGTATTCATCACACTTGTCTATAATGACTAAAATGATAGTCAAACAGCTTACCAAGATGGGATGGCGACCTAAAGTCAGACTTAGAAAGAACCTACAAGGAATCACAAAGCCATTGGTCATATATGAAAAGAGAGACAGATTTGGCTTGGGATATAAGCCAACGAGAGGGGACAGAACAAGAATGGTGAATGAGAAAAAAGATAAGAGGATAGCTAATCTTAAGGGATATGAGCCGGAGTCAGAGCCCATAGTCATTCCATACCTCTATGATTCTTTTCACTCAGGAGGATACATTTATCCAGATTTACTGGGAGACCCAAATGTAGGATTCGTGGAAAAATTTTAAAGCTGGCCATTCAAATGGTGGATGATGGAGAAAAGAAGAGTCGAAGTGAAGAGCTGTTCGTGTACCCTTGTTCCTCAGATTTTGAGCTGGATAATCAAAAATTTACAGAGCTGCCTGTTGTTTTTAAAACTTTGGAAAAGTAATGTACTGTAAACTTTAAAGATCTTTTATGGTGTGTTTATGTTTGTCGTTCTAATAAAAGACTTAGAAGATGCATCCACATTTCGTCTATTATTTTTATCTTCATTTTACCTTTCATTCTTTTTTTTCCTATATTTTCTTGCCATTCTATTTTTGTGTGCCAATATTCTCTCCATCTTACCCTTTGTAGGGTCTCAAACAATGAACACGAAGATAATCATGGCAATAATCTAATATTTGATTTTGAAAACTTAATTCATGTCGATGAACTTGATAATGAGGAAGATTCAGATAACTATACACTGCCTCATGATTTGTTAAAATTAATGAAACATGAAGATAAGCCAATTGAACCCCACCAAGAAATTACTGAATCAATAAATTTGAGAGATGGTGAGAACAAAAAAGAGGTCAAAGTTGGTATGTCTCTTTTACCAGTTGAAAGACAGAAGCTAGAAGAGCTGCTCCGAGAATATGTAGATGTGTTCGCGTGGACTTACCAGGATATGTCAGGACTCAGCACTGATATTGGAGAGTACAAGTTACCTTTAAAACCAGGATATAAGCCGATGCAGCAAAAGTTAAGGCGCATGAAACCAGAGATGCTGCTAAAAATTAAAGAGGAAGTGAAGAAACAATTCAATGCTAGATTTTTGAAAGTGGCAAAATATCCTGAATGGGTAGCCAACATAGTGCCAGTTCTTAAGAAGGATGGAAAAGTGAGAATGTGTGTCGATTATCGAGATTTGAATAGGTTAAGCCCTAAGGATAACTTTTCTTTACCTCACATCAATACTCTAGTGGATAATACTGCTAGGCATTCCACATTTTCCTTTATGGATGGTTTCTCAAGCTATAATCAGATCAAGATGGCTCGAGATGATATGGAGAAAACAATATTTATGACTATGTGGGGAACATTCTGTTACAAAGTCATGCCTTTTGGGTTGAAAAATACTGGTGCCACTTATCAAAGAGCAATGGTGACTCTCTTCTACGACATGATGCATAAAAAAATAGAGGTATATGTGGATGATATGATTGCAAAATCTCATGAAGGAGAAGATCATATAGTCAATCTCAAAAAGCTATTTGACAGGTTGAGAAAATTTTAGCTGAAGTTGAATCCTGCTAAATGTATATTTGATGTCAAGTCAGGAAAACTATTGGGCTTTGTGGTCAGTGAAAGAGGAATTGAAGTGGACCCGAATAAGATACAAGCCATCCAAAACTTATCTCCTCCTCGTACCTCAAAAGAAGTGCGAGGTTTCCTAGGGAGACTGAACTATATTGCTTGTTTCATCTCTCAACTCACCTATAAGTGCGATCTTATTTTCAAGCTTCTCAAAAAATATGATCCAGGAGAATGGAATGATGAATGCCAAGAAGCTTTTGATAAGATCAAAGAATACTTGTCAAATCCACCTGTGTTGGTGCCTCCAATCTCGAAAAAACCTTTGATCTTGTACTTAACAGTGCATGAAAATTCTATGAGATGTGTGCTAGGACAAAAAGATGAAACTGACAGGAAAGAACGAGCAATATACTACTTGAGCAAAAAATTCACTGATTATGAGTCTAAGCATTCACCATTAGAGAAGATATATTATGCATTAGCCTGGACAACTCGAAGGCTTAGACAATATATGCTTTATCACACTACTTGGCTTATAGTAAAGCTGGATCCTATTAAGTATATCTTCGAAAAGCCCTCATTGACGGGAAGAATAACGCGATGGCAAGTTATGCTTTCAGAATATGATATCATTTACGTGACTCAAAAGGCTATTAAAGGAAGTGCAATAGCTGAATTCTTTGCTGATCGTGTAGTCGAAGATTATGAGCCAATGAAATTAGATTTTCCTGATGAGGATGTGATGGCCATTGAAGAAAATGAACCTGTTGAAGAATCATGGAAGATGTATTTTGATGGAGCTGCTAATGCTTTAGGTCATGGTATTAGGGTAATTTTGATATCTCTTGATAGACATTATTACCCCATCACAGTCAGGTTAAATTTTAATTGCACAAACAATGTGGCGAATATGAGGCCTGCGTTATGGGTTTACAAGCAGCAATAGAAAAGAAGATCAAAGTGTTAGATATGTTTGGAGATTCAGCTTTAGTCATCTATCAGTTACGAGGTGAATAGGAGACAAGAGACTCTAAGTTGATTCGGTACCATAAATACATCTCTGAGTTGGTCAAGCAATTTGAAGAAGTTCAGTTTGAGCATCTACCCAGAGAGAAAAACCAAATTGCTGATGCACTGGCTACTCTAGCTGTAATGATTAAAATAGATGCAAATACTGAAATCTAACCCATCAAGCTGGATGTAAAAAATGTACCAGCATATTGCTCAAGTGTTGAAAAAGAAGTTGATGGGAGGCCATGGTATCATGATATCATGCAATACATTAAAAGCCAGCAATACCCAAAACATGTAACTGAAAATGATAAGAGAACTATCAAAAGATTGGCTATGAGTTTATTTCTTGATTGAGACATCCTTTACAAAAGAGGTCGAGATCAAGTGCTCTTAAGATGTGTAAATGTAGCTGAAGCAAAGAAGATTATTGAAGAAGTACACGATGAAGTTTGTGGGGCACATGCAAATGGTCATATGATGGCTAGACAAATTATGAGGCTGGCTATTATTGGTTGACAATAGAGGGCGACTGTATTGATTATGCTAGGAGATGTCATAAATGTCAGATTCATGCTTCGTCATCAACATTACACGTTCTGGCTCTTTCGTGGCCATTCTCTATGTGGGGCATGGATGTCATTGGTCTCATCACTCCAAAAGCTTCGAATGGGCATAGATTCATTTTTGTGATGATTGATTACTTCACTAAATGGGTAAAAACTGCATCATATACTAGCGTGACCCGATCTGTGGTATGTAAGTTCATAAAAAGAGAGATAATATACAGATATGGGCTTCCAGAGATAATTATTTATGATAATACCAAAAACTTGAACAACAAAATGATGATTGAAGTATGCATTCAGTTTAAGATCCACCATCGTAATTCGACACCATATCGTCCGAAAATGAATGGGCAGTGGAGGCTGTGAATAAGAATATCAAAAGAATCCTGGAAAGAATGACTGAAACTTACAAAGATTGACATGAGAAGTTACCTTTTGCTTTGTATGCTTATAGAACATCAGTCCGAACATCTACTGGGGCCACACCGTTCTCTTTGGTATATGGAATGGAAGCTGTGCTACCGGTCGAAGTAAAAATTCCCTCACTGAGAGTCCTGATGGAGGTTGAGTTAGAGGAAGCAGAATGGATTCGAAATCACTATGAACAGTTAAACCTCATCGAAGAGAAAAGATTGTCAGCACTTTGTCATGGTCAATTATATCAAAAGAGGATGATGAGAGCACATGACAAGAAAACTCGTCCCCGTTGCTTTAGGGAATGAGACTTAGTGCTAAAAAGAATCCTTCCAAATCCACCTGATAATCGGGGAAAATGGACACCAAATTGGGAAGGCCCGTATGTGGTGAAAAAAACCTTTTCTGGTGGGGCATTAATTTTGGCAGAAATGAACGGAGGTGATTTGCCTACCCCAATAAATTCAAATGTTGTGAAGAAATATTTTGCTTAAAAAAAGTAAAAAAAAAAAAAAAAAGAAAAAATGATGATGACTTATCTAAGCTGAAAACCTGAAAAGGCGGCTTGGATGTGAAGCAGAAGCATCATCAAGAAAAGATCCCACAATGCAGGGGCAAGTGTAGTTTGTTGAACTCTGAATGATCAAAGAAGTCATCTGATTTAGTTTTAGAGAAAGAATCTGAGAATATTTTGTTCATGATTATCTTGTGATCATTCTTTTGACACTTTTGTTTCAACTCAAACACTTTGACATGCACTTGTTATCAGCCATATGAAATACATTATCTTTCCTTTGAAAATAAAGCCTTTCCTTTCTTTTATCCTTATCTGATATATATATATATATTTTTGTCTATCGTGCAAGTGAATAAGAGAAATGTGTGATTGCATTTTATTTGTCTTGAACTTAAAATGATGAAAAGAAAAACAAACATGAAAGATCTCAGCATTACTTTTAAAGTTGACAAAAGCAAATGAAAAAGGATGAGAAAAGCATGACAAGACATTAATGTTGCAGACTTTTGAAGAAAAAAAATATTGTGGTCAGATGTTGAGAACAGATTGGTCATATGAGAATTCTGATAAAAGAAGCCAAAGGTGAGAGATTTCGAGAACCTTTTTACTACAATGAATGATTTTAATTGCATTACATACATTGCATTATGAGCACTCAGTACATGCATCCATGATAATTTGTAACAAAGATAGAAATTTTCCATTTCTTAATGAAAAACAAGATTTTGGTAAAGACAATGATCAAACAAAAGAATTCAAAAGAGGAAATTTAATTGTTCAAAGATGAGAACTCAAATTTGAAAACAAGATAAAATTTTAAAGTTGTTGAGCCTCTACTGAGAGGAGCCTCTTTCAAGAGAATTTTAAAATCGTTGAGCCTCTGCTGAGAGGAGCTTTTCCAAGATGAGATTTTAAAGTTGTTGAGCCTCTGCTGAGAGGAGCTTTTTCAAGAGAATTTTTAAAGTTGTTGAGCCTCTACTGAGAGGAGCCTTTTTAAGAGAATTTTAAAGTCTTTGAGCCTCTACTGAGAGGAGCTTTTCCAAGATGAGATTTTAAAGTTGTTGAGCCTCTGCTGAGAGGAGCCTTTTCAAGAAAATTTTAAAGTCATTGAGCCTCTGCTGATGTCATAACGTCTAGATCCGGGGATCTATCGCTAGACATTGACTTTAGGGAGTCGCCACCAATCTTTTTTTATCTAGGTGCGATTGGCCACCTAAAGAATCTGCCCTTTTAGGGAACACCTAAGCTTAAGGGTCCCTAAAAGAATAGGTTCGGATCTGCTAACCAGAACAGGGTTCGGGAGTTCGATTACGTGTGAGGAAGGTTATAGCACCCTCACAACGCCCATCAAAAGATGGTACCAGCTTAAATTTGTGTTATCCAAATAGCCTTAAAATTTTACCAAGTGATTAGTTGTTGAAAATTATTCTCAATTGACTCTAATACTTTTAGCAAAAAATTGAGAAAATTCCCTCACCTCAAGAGTATGCAAGAAAAACTATTGTTTCACTTGCAGAGGCTCCGTCGTCGGATTATTTAAAGAAAAAAAAATCAAAATCAAAATAAAAAGAAAGAAAATAATGATTTTTTTTTTGTGTGGGGAAAATTGATACTTTCAACTTTTCCCCAAAAATTTATTTTTTGAAATTTCGATTTTCGAGGAAAATTGATACTTTCAACTTTTCCCCAAAAATATTTTTTTTGAAATTTTGATTTTCAAGGAAAATTGATACTTTCAACTTTTCCCTAAAAATATATTTTTTTGAAATTTATTTCTGAGGAAAATTGATACTTTCAACTCTTCCCCAAAATATTTTAGGGAAATTTATTTCTAAGGAAATTGATACTTTCAACTTTCCCTAAAATATTTTTTTTGGAAATTTATTTTTTTTTAAGGAAAATTGATACTTTCAACTTTTCCCTAAAAAATATTTTTTTGGAATTTTTTATTTTATTTAAAGAAAATAAATAAAAAGAATATTACATAAACTAATCTAATAAATAAAAAAATAAAATAAACAAATAAACAAAGAAATAAAAAAAATTCAAAGAGAAAAAAAAAAAAAAAAAAAAAAAAAACCTGGAGCGGCTCGGATCGCGGCTCGGCTCGCTCGGCTCAAGGAAGAGAAAACGGCTCAGGGGGAGCGGCTTTGCGGCTTGGCTCGGCTCGGCTCGGCTCGGAGGGGGCTGGCACGCGCGGGTCAGAAAGCGGGTCGACGCCCGGGTCGGGTCGGGTTTTCGGCAAAACACGCGGATCCTCTGATTAACTTAAAGCCAAAACGACGTCGTTTTGGGAGGGTATAAAAGGTAATCCCCTTCGTTTTTCGGCAGAACGCTCCTCTCTCCTCTCTCTCTTCCTTCCCTTTTCTCTCCCTTCTCTCTAAAAAACCGAAGAACTCCGGTTGAAGATTCACCGGATTCTGGAAATTTTCGCCGGAATCTGGGTTTTTTCGTCGGAAGTTGGCCGGAAACTCGCCGGTTTCTGGGATTCTTCGCCGAAAACTGGGCAGGTCACCGGAAACTTCAATGTTGGCCGGAATTTTCGCCGAAAACTTCAAGGTTGGGCCGAAAAATTCAACCGGAAACTGGAATTTTCCAGAAATTCCCCAGAAAAAAAAATTCGAAAAAATCCCCAAAAAATTTCTGATAATTTCTGAAACTCTCCTAAACCTTTTCCTAGCCTTCTATACTCTTCCCTACGCCTTTGCTTCTCAAATCAGTAGCTCTAGCTTACTGTTTTCTGTGTGTTCTTGAACTGTTCCAGGAAGTGCTTTATATAGGGATTGATCAGGAGTTTCTGATCAATCCCAATTCCTCCTTGGACGGGAATTCAATCTTTGAATCCCACTGGACTCTTCTGATTGAATTCCCACTTCCAATGGGATTCTTCAGCCTTCAATCTCAGCCCTCCAAAATCAAAATAAAAAAAACTAGATAATTAGAAAAGAAAATCAAAAATTAAAAAATAAAAATAATATCAGATAATTCGGGAAAAAGAAGATAGAATTAACAGATGATTAAAAAAAATAATAACAAATAAAATAAGATAAACCCAAAAATATATTACACAAAAAAAATAATAATAATAATACTATATAACTGTATAAATAAAATACATATAAATCTAATCTGAATAAAAATAAATAAATAAATAAAGATATACATAATAATAATAATAATAATAATAGAATACATAAAATACAAAAGAAAAAAATATACAGGATTGAAATGGGCCTTACCCATTTGGGCCAGGCCCAATTGATCTGGGCCCGGACCCAATTGGGTGTCTACAGCTGCCCCTCTTTGCACATTTTCTGTGAAACAGAAATTGCGCAAAGACGTAGACACCCAATCAAGACTCAACTCAACATTTTTTATTTTTTGATTTTTTTTTATTTTTGTTTTTATTTTTTTGATTTTTTTGATTTTTTTTGATTTTTTTTAATTTTTTTTGTTTTTTTGTTTTTTTTTTTTGCCGAAGCTCCTCTAAACAGAGACTCAACGACCTTTGAAAGTAAATTGCTCCTCTAAACAGAGGCAACGGACTTTGGAAAGTAAATTGCTCCTCTAAACAGAGGCACCACGACTTTGAAAAAATAAATTGCTCCTCTCAACAGAGGTACCACGACTTTGGAAAGTAAATTGCTCCTCTCAACAGAGGCACCACGACGTTGGAAAGTAAATTGCTCCTCTAAACAGAGGTACCATGACTTTGAAAAGTAAATTGCTCCTCTAAACAGAGGTACCACGACTTTGGAAAGTAAATTGCTCCTCTCAACAGAGGCAACACGACTTTGAAAAGTAAATTGCTCCTCTCAACAGAGGCAACGGACTTTGAAAAGTAAATTGCTCCTCTCAACAGAGGCACCATGACTTTGAAAAGTAAATTGCTCCTCTAAACAGAGGCAACAGACTTTGGAAAGTAAATTACTCCTTAACAATCATGTCCAAAGGAGTTGAAAGTTGTGTTTGAAGGGATTTCAGGAGATTATGCCCAAAGGTCTTATAAATCAACCCTGATACCAAAAGACATCCTATTTCAAGGATTAGGAACTTACCTGACAAGTTTCTTCTCAAACTTGCAAAGTCTTTTCATATCTGTCTTTTTCATGTGGGATGTTGGAACACCCCTGCTTCTTGAATTTGTACACTATATTCTCCTGAAAGTAGTGTATGCTGTGCAATGCATATGAATTTCAATGCATGCCATGCAAATGTTGACCAATTAATTCCTATTCAATTATGGTACTCAAGTTTCTCAAGCTCTTTTTTTTGGGTGTCAAGCCCTTTGATTCCTCAAGGATCAATTGCACTGCTCTTCTAAGATCGAACCAGTGTACTCTCAATTGTCCTTTCCACTCACATTCTTTCTGTTCAGTTCTCAATACTTTGGAATAAGCTTCATCAA
Organism: Durio zibethinus; assembly: GCF_002303985.1. The sequence continues at coordinate 11,356,981 of NW_019168037.1, read as the reverse complement.
TCGATCATCACTTGACTATCATTCAATGAATTTCTCAACACTGACAAATTTCAAAACAAGTTTCATCCACCATCACTGGGTCATTGTCTCAGCATTTACCATTCCAAAACAGACTTTCTCCACTGATTGTTCTCATCATTCAATCATAACTTGCGAGTCATATCGACCAATTCATCCTTGTACTCATCTCTTGGTTATACACTTTTCAAAATTTGCCCCTTATTCTTCATTTGGTCAATCATATATATTCAAATCATCACTTTTAGGTTTCTACATTTCTTCATCATTAGATTTCTTTCAAATGAATGCAAGACCCTTTTAAGCACATATTCATTTCATTTATTATCATTTCAAATCTTGACAAATACAATGCAATCAAGCATTTTCTCCAATTCATTCTAGGGGTGAAACAGATAGAGAATGTAAGGGTGAATTATGGTAAAGATAAATCAATGAAAGATTCTAATTTGGTACAGATACCAATGAGAAAAGAAATTGTCATTGGGATGGATGGTATGTCCAAATGATGAAATTTCAAACAATTCTCAACATAATTTAGGATTCTTTTTCAAAAACTCAATCCATTTTACTGTTGAAGCAACTTGGGCTTAGCAACTTTTGCCCCAGCTCTGTGAGGGATCTTCAGATGTCTATGATCTTCCATTCATTGGAGCCATTTGACCTGGATCCTTTTTTTTTTTTTTTTTTTACCAATATCCACCCTTTCAGTTTTTCAATTGAATCTCTTTTTTCATTTTCTACATTTTTTCCTTTTTTTTCTTTTTCTTTTTACTTTTTTTTCATCTTTTTTTCATTTTCATCTATTATTGATATCTTTCATACATCCAACTTTAGAGCAATGTAGCATGATTCTATTGCTTCATCATGAGCATACCTTCGCTCGACATATGATCATTCAAGTTGAGTATTCACACTTGATCCAATGGACTTTTCAAGTTGTAACGTAGGGCCAAGGTGAAGGGTCATAAAAAAATGGATATAATAGGCTCAAAACATGTATTAAAAAGGTTCAAAACCAAAGGATCATTTGATGCAACTTGGCATTTTGCCCCCGTATTGTTTCACTATTTTCTTTCTTCACACAAAGGATTCTCATTACTTTGCCCCAAGTTATGTGTGGCATTTTTTTCTTTTGCTTTTTTCTTTCCATCTTTGAGACCTTTTGTGGTGTTTTTTTTTTTTTTTTTGAAATTTACCCTCCAGTGTAGAGGGTGATCCTTGGTTGGGGTTCTTCAAGAAAAAAAAAATCATGATAGGCTCAAAGGGGTAGCAATGAATGGTTTTTCAAATGGTAAAAGAAAGATGGCCATTTTTCATCTCAATTGTGAATACCTTTCTTGATCATCATCTGTCGAACAAAGCTCATGATCCTGTATAAAGGATTACATATCTTCAAGACATATCTATTTCTCCTCCAGTAACAGCTTACTTTTTGCTCAAATCATCTTCTCATATTAATGTGGATGAGTTCTCAAAATTAAATCCCAGAATTATTGTTATCATTGTCTAAATATTCATCATCTGAAATTTGAAAATGGGAATGTGAAGTTATGAAGGGTAACAGGGCATGGAATAATGGTCAAGTGAAAGAGAAAATGTAATGAAATGCATTAACTTGCCCTTATTAAGATGATAACAAGTGAAGTCATATTGCACAAAAAAAATCCAGCAATCACTCGAAAAGAAATCTTAAAATGATAAAAGAAACCTTCAACCAGCCTCATCTCCATTAAAAATTAGCCCCCTATATGATCAGATGAAGAAATCCCCATTGACATCTTGTCCCTCAATTCATTGTGACTCTCCAGACCCTTTCTGTTCTTGACTTTCACTCAGAACACTAACATTGGATGTTGTTGCTTTTTCTTGATCAAAACTTACCATTCCATCATTGATCAACCGTTGCACCTTATGCTTTAAAGCAGTACAATTTTCAGTAGAATGGCCAGTAATTCCATAATGGTAGTCACAACGGGCTGTAGGATCATACCACTTTGGATAGGTGTTTAAGCGGCTCCACATGGCTGGAGGCAATCAAATGGCTATTATAAAGCTCTCGATATAACTCTGTATAAGTCATAGGGATTGGATCAAATACAGGTTTTTCTCGAGTAGTCCGTTGTTCTCGCGAGCCACTGGCTGGGTTAGTAGGGCGGATTTGGGTTCTTACAGGAGCTTGAATGTTAAGGCGGTAAGTGGATGTATAAGATGGTTGTGGTGCTAGCTGGTATGGGTAGGATGAGGCATTATTCACAGCGGGATAGTATGGAGAGTAGCCTTGGGATGGATAGGGTTGATAACCCCTGAATTGTTGTCTATCAAAGCTCACAGCTTGAGCTTCAGCTTCTTTCTTTTCTGATGCCTTCTTGATTTCTCCTCCTTTCAACTTACCATTTTTTATGGCACTTTCAATAATTTCTCCAGAGATCACCATGTCAGCAAAATTCTTTGTTGCATTCCCTATCATCTTTTCATAATAAGGAGGTTTCAAAGTGCTAACAAACAGCACTGTGGTCTCTTTTTCTGTCAGAGGAGGTTGTACCTGTGAAGCATATCTCTCCATCTCTGGGCGTACTCTTTAAAAGATTCGTTTGACTTTTTCTCCAGATTCTGCAAAGACAAACGATCAGGAGCCAAATCGATAATGTGTCGATATTGACTGATGAAGTCATGTGCCATATCACTCCAAGAGCGAATACGAGTCCTATCCAACTGAACATACCATCTAGCGGCAGAGCCAGTAAGACTGTCCTGGAAAACATGCATCAAGAGTTTTTCATCATGAGCATGAGCTGCCATTTTCCTACAATACATGGTGATGTGGGTTTTGGGGCACTTGGTACCATCATATTTTTCAAATTTTGGCACTTTAAACTTATAAGGAATAACCACATCAGGGACTAGGCAGAGCCCAGCAACATCTACTGACCCATAAAAGCTAAATCCTTCCACAGCCCGTAGCCTCTGCTCTAGCATGCTAATCTTGGAACTTTCCTCAGCTTCTACTCTCATCTTTTCCTTCTCTTTTTCTTTTAAATCATCTAGATCAGGAATTGGTTCTGCTGCCTTTTCGGTGAAGACAGGATTTATATAACTGTTATACTGCCCTGGGTTGAAGGATGATGGCATTCCAGGATATGCAAAATGTTGTGGTAGGACCTCTTGAACAGACTGGGCTTGAGGTGGGCCAAAACCTGAAGGGTATAAAGGGTCAGCCACTTCTTGTAAATGGGGAACTTGTTGGCTTGTATTTCCTTCAACTCCTTTCCCCTTATTCATGTTATTTAGAGCTTCCAGAATCTTGCTTAGTTCACTTTCAATCTTCTCCTGAGCTTTTTCTAGCTTTTCAAATCTATGGGAATTTTCCTCCTCCATTTGTCTTGCTCTGGATCTTGTGTTGTATGGATGAGCAGGGTTTTCGCTAGATGGAGCTATTCTGGGACCTTGAGTACCATACTTATGATTAGAAATGTCATGCTGTGCCTTATGTATGATGCTTTGATACACAAATGAAATGTACATTTTTTTGAATGAAGTCTAGTATGAAATGAATGCAAATGATTGTGTTAAAACATGGTCATGAAAGTAATGCGGATGCATACAATCAGACAAACAACATAGTTAGTTTCATGGATGAAATGAAAGTGATGCTGATGCATAACATTACAAAAAAATAATACACAAAGTTAAGCAATCAAAATGATTAGATAAACACCTTTTTTGTGTCCTAATTTCAGGGTATATCTATCATTGGGTAGAAAGGGCTCTATCCTAGGGTTAGGCACTCTTGAGGTTCACTACATGTGGTTTTAAAGTCAGAGTCTAAAGGTCCTCAAATTGTTCCTTACATCCTTGTCCATCACAGACTAGTAAGGCACCCTAATCCTCACCCATTACAGGCTACAAGCGGAAAAGGTTCAATTTGAGTGGGAGTATTTCGCTAGCCACTGCGGAGGCATTAGACCTCACGAAAACAATAGGTACTTTACTCCCTCCTAGAGGGACGGAGCTCGGGTATAGAGCTCATGTTATGCACATGCATATGAATGACATAATTAACAAGGTAAATATACATGAATGAATAACAACACATATATACAACAAGGTTCAATTTTATTAAGCTTTTGGATAACACAAATTATTTGCTGGCCTGACTCTCAAAGTCCCCAGCGGAGTCGCCAAGCTGTCATAACGTCTAGATCCGGGGATCTATCGCTAGACATTGACTTTAGGGAGTCGCCACCAATCTTTTTTTATCTAGGTGCGATTGGCCACCTAAAGAATCTGCCCTTTTAGGGAACACCTAAGCTTAAGGGTCCCTAAAAGAATAGGTTCGGGTCTGCTAACCAGAACAGGGTTCGGGAGTTCGATTACGTGTGAGGAAGGTTATAGCACCCTCACAATGCCCATCAAAAGATGGTACCAACTTAAATTTGTGTTATCCAAATAGCCTTAAAATTTTACCAAGTGATTAGTTGTTGAAAATTATTCTCAACTGACTCTAATACTTTTAGCAGAAAATTGAGAAAATTCCCTCACCTCAAGAGTATGCAAGAAAAACTACTGTTTCACTTGCAGAGGCTCCGTCGTCGGATTATTTAAAGAAAAAAAAATCAAAATCAAAATAAAAAGAAAGAAAATAATGATTTTTTTTGTGTGTGGGGAAAATTGATACTTTCAACTTTTCCCCAAAAATTTATTTTTTGAAATTTCGATTTTCGAGGAAAATTGATACTTTCAACTTTTCCCCAAAAATATTTTTTTTGAAATTTTGATTTTCAAGGAAAATTGATACTTTCAACTTTTCCCTAAAAATATATTTTTTTGAAATTTATTTCTGAGGAAAATTGATACTTTCAACTCTTCCTCAAAAATATTTTTGGAAATTTATTTCTAAGGAAAATTGATACTTTCAACTTTTCCCTAAAAATATTTTTTTTGGAAATTTATTTTTTTTTTAAGGAAAATTGATACTTTCAACTTTTCCCTAAAAATATTTTTTTGGAATTTTTTATTTTTATTTAAAGAAAATAAATAAAAAGAATATTACATAAACCTAATCTAATAAATAAAAATATAAAATAAACAAATAAACAAAGAAATAAAAAAAAATTCAAAGAGAAAAAAAAAAAAAAAAAACCTGAAGCGGCTCTGATCGCGGCTCGGCTCGGCTCGGCTCAAGGAAGAGAAAACGGCTCGGGGGGAGCGGCTTGGCGGCTTGGCTCGGCTCGGCTCAGAGGGGGCTGGCACGCGCGGGTCAGAAAGCGGGTCAACGCCCGGGTCGGGTCGGGTTTTCGGCAAAACGCGCGGATCCTCTAATTAACTTAAAGCCAAAACGACGTCGTTTTGGGAGGGTATAAAAGGTAATCCCCTTCGTTTTTCGGCAGAACGCTCCTCTCCCCTCTCTCTCTTCCTTCCCTTTTCTCTCCCTTCTCTCTAAAAAACCGAAGAACTCCGGTTGAAGATTCACCGGATTCTGGAAATTTTCGCCGGAATCTGGGTTTTTTCGCCGGAAGTTGGTCGGAAACTCGCCGGTTTCTGGGATTCTTCGTCGGAAACTGGGCAGGTCACCGGAAACTTCAATGTTGGCCGGAATTTTCGTCGGAAACTTCAAGGTTGGCCGAAAAATTCAACCGGAAACTGGAATTTTCCAGAAATTCCCAGAAAAAAAAAATTCGAAAAAATCCCCAAAAAATTTTTGATAATTTCTGGAACTCTCCTAAACCTTTTCCTAGCCTTCTATACTCTTCCCTACGCCTTTGCTTCTCAAATCAGTAGCTCTAGCTTACTGTTTTCTGTGTGTTCTTGAACTGTTCCAGGAGGTGCTTTATATAGGGATTGATCAGGAGTTTCTGATCAATCCCAATTCCTCCTTGGACGGGAATTCAATCTTTGAATCCCACTGGACTCTTCTGATTGAATTCCCACTTCCAATGGGATTCTTCAGCCTTCAATCTCAGCCCTCCAAAATCAAAATAAAAAAAAACTAGATAATTAGAAAAGAAAATCAAAAATTAAAAAATAAAAATAATATCAGATAATTCGGGAAAAAGAAGATAGAATTAACAGATGATTAAAAAAAATAATAACAAATAAAATAAGATAAACCCAAAAATATATTACACAAAAAAAAATAATAATAATACTATATAACTGTATAAATAAAATACATATAAATCTAATCTGAATAAAAATAAATAAATAAATAAAGATATACATAATAATAATAATAATAATAGAATACATAAAATACAAAAGAAAAAAATATACAGGATTGAAATGGGCCTTACCCATTTGGGCCAGGCCCAATTGATCTGGGCCCGGACCCAATTGGGTGTCTACAGCTGAGAGGAGCTTTTCCAAGATGAGATTTTAAAGTTGTCGAGCCTCTGCTGAGAGAAGCCTTTTCCAAGATGAAATTTTAAAGTTGTTGAGCCTCTGCTGAGAGGAGCTCTTTCAGATTTTAAATTTTCAAAAGTTGTCGAGCCTCAAGTGAGAGGAGCATTTTCGATAAAAAAAATTTTTTTTCGTTTGAATTTCGGACAAAATTGTTGTCTTTATCTTTGCCTTATTACTGATTACCAGCAATGTGCAAAAAGGGACAGTTGTAGACATCAATTTGTCCAAAAGTAATAAATACGTAGTATAAGTATAAAATATGAAATACAATAAAAAAATACGAACTACAAAAAAATATGAAATACATAATAAAAATACAAAAAAAAAGAACAGAACAAAAAAAATCAAGGATGGCAGTGGTGCCATCCTCGGCACCACTGCCACCACCCCTGTCACCAGACCCACCAGGCCCTACACTGCCACCACCCCTGCCACCAGACCCTATCCTCCACCCCTCAAATTAATTCTTCCGTTGATAAACTACCAGATATAGCCAAAACTAATAAAAGAGGCATGGAGCTCGTGTTTACACCCGTGCCAAACCCCATGCCCTTCCCCCCAAACACACATGGCTGGAGCTTTATAAATAGAGCTCCTAACGAAGCCAAAGAAGAGGACAAAGAGAAAAGGAAAGAGACGCTGCCAAAAAAAAAGAGAGAAAAAAAAACACAAAAAAAAAATATACACAGTGATCCCCGTAGGGAGGAACCCAGCGTCGAGCTTCCTGCACGAAGAAAAAAAAAGAGGAGTCAATTTAAAAAAAAGAAGGTCAGAACACAAAAAAACATATAGTTTCACCGAAACTACCCTAACAGATCTAGGGATTTTGAGACTCTTTTTGAGAAAAGGAGGTTGGATCTGTGCTCAGGGGGTCGAGGGGAGTTTGTGAGAGATTTTCAAAATTTTTTGACACCGTCGACGGTGGCCGGAGCTCGCCGTCGGCAAGGACCGCGATGGTCGTCACGACGGATGGCCACCGGCCCCAGGTCAACTGAGAAGAGAGAAACAAAAAAAAAAAGAGATTTTTTTTGTTGAGAAACGGGAGAAATGAATGAAAAAAAAATTTTTTAACTTTTATATAAACTGTCAATAGCCAAAATGACGTCGTTTCAATAAACACCCAAAACGACGTCGTTTAGACCAAGGAGGATCCGCACGTCAACCCGTGACCCGACCAGAGGTCCACGCAATCGACCCGACGACCCGCTTCTCCATCAGCCCCTGACCGGTCCATCTGAACTGGACCAACCGCCCAGATCGAACCGGACCACCCTTGAACCGTTGCCAGACCAAGCCGAACCGCCGGACCGAACCGCCGAACCGAACAGTACGTTGACCGGTCCGGTTCAGGTAAAAAAAAATTTTTTTATTTATTTTTTATATATTATTTTATTAATATTTATGCATATTAAAATAATTATATTTGTTAGATTAAGTGATGAAATATGTGGTTGAATTTTTTGTAATTATGTTAATTTTTAAAATAAACTTTAAAAAACAATAATATAAAAATAAACTTAATAATAATACTAAAGTAATAAAAAATGTAGGAAAATGAAATTTTTATCCAACGATGAGATTCAAAGGTATTTCGAGTAGTGATGCCTACGAAATCTTTAGGTGATAAGATTTTTTTTAAAATACTACCAGTGTATTTGAGTATTTATAAAAAATTTTCAATACAATAAAGATTTTCTTTTTTTTAAATAATAAATAAAAATAGGTTAATAAATTAAAAATAAATAATAAAAATGAGAATAAAAGAAATTTAATCCAATGATGGGATTCTAAAAGTATTCCGAGTAGAGATGCTTTAAGAAATCTCTAGGTGAGAAGATTTTTTGTAAAATATTACCAGCGTATTGGAATATTTATAGAAAATCTTCAATATAATTAAATTTCTTTTTCTTCAAAATTTTAATTTTAATTAAAAAATTAATAAAACAATTAATAAAATTTTCGAAAAAGATGTGTATATCAACATGTTATTATTTGCATTGCATACATGACATAATTTCTTACGAAAAATAAATTCGAGCCTTCCAAAGATGAGATTCTAAAAGTATTCCGAGTAGAGATGCTTTAAGAAATCTCTAGGTGAGAAAGAGTTCTTTTAATGTTACCAACGTACTGGAACATTTTAAGAATTATTTCAATAAAAAGGTTTTAATTTATTTTTCTCGAGAATAAATTTTTTTTAACATGATATTTTTTTACGAAAAATAAATTCGAGCCTCCAAAGATGAGATTCTAAAAGTATTCCGAGTAGAGATGCTTTAAGAAATCTCTAGGTGAGAAAGAGTTCTTTTAATGTTACCAACGTACTAGAACATTTTAAGAATTATTTCAATAAAAAGGTTTTGATTTATTTTTCTCAAGAATAATTCTTTTTTTTAATGAATAAAAAATCAAGAAAATTATTTTTTGAATGCTGAAAATAAGACTATGTTTATCAAAATCAAAGGATAACACGTTGTTAATTGGTATTATTTTTTAACGGGCGTTGTGGGGGTGCTAATCCTTCCCCACACGTAAACGACTCCCGAACCCAGACTGTTTCGCAGACCGAAAATTTATCTTTTTAATAAATTTTAATTAATTTTAAAATTTTATTAAAAAGATATGTTTTAATAGGTGATCAATCACACCTAGCCAAAAAAGATTGGTGGCAACTTCGTTTTTTTTTATTTCGTTTTCAAATTCGTCGGGCGGACGCAAAACCGTTACGACAAGCTTTACACTAGTTTTTTCTTTTATAAAAAGCTTTACACTAGTTTGATTAGGTTATAAGTATCACTTATCCTTAATCTTGTTTATCATGTAAAATTATCAGATTTACACTAATTTAATTAGGATTGTGCTGATCACTTACCCCTTAAACATTTGTATAAATATGTTACATAACTCCATAAAATTAAAGAGCTTTTTAAGTATAACTTCTCTTGTATTTCGTTATTTCTTATATGCATATCAATGCAAGGAATGGTATTATAATTTAATTAAAGAATATCTTCTTTTAAGCTTCCTCTTTACTCATGAAAGGAAAACCTTGGCAGTCATTGATCTGCCTTCTTTATTTCCAATTCCTCAAACAAAAATTCTCACCATATATATCAGTACCGTATCAAAAGTCTGTCAAATGCGTGTGTTTTTGTAATAGAAGTCAAACGCAAAAGCTGCATCACTTGTCTCTACTGTCAATTGCGTGTCTCTTTGGAATAGAAGTCAAGTGGAAAAGATGCATCACTTGTCTTTACTGTCAAATGCGTGTATTTATGCAAAAGATATCACTAGTCTCTATCTTTGATTTCCGTCAAGTCTGCATTCATCTGTTAAACGTGCTTAGCTGCTTGAAGTTACAGTCAATGTTTTATAGTAAAACTTCTACATTTGACGTTTAATTGACTTTTTTCTTTAATTAGATCAAATTATGATAACAGCCAAATAATTTTCAGTATAATATCTATCACATAATGCATACTAAAAAAAAAACAATAAAACACTAAACTAAACTAATATAAAATTTTATTAAATTCACAATTGAAATTAAAATTTAAAAGTTTCCAAAGGATTTTCTTTTTGGTATTAACAAAGTTAAGATCTTTCATTGAAGGAAGAGTTTGCAAAAATTACTAGTAATTAAGTTAGAAGTTTAATTTAATAATAATTAAATTTAAAATTTAATTCAATTAATTTATATAATTATTTTTAATAATTATTTATAATTTTAAAATTTAAATATCAACACTTATAATATTTTTCACTAATTCTTTAGGTTAGGGGCTACTTTTGTGCTACAAAGTTATATTCATAGCAATTAGGATCAAAGAGTTGCTAGGAAATTACACAATTTTTAAGTTGATTAAAACAAATGACCCATGCATGTTGGCTTTTTCACATGTCCAAGAAAATGCCAATGGAGAACTAAGAGTAGTGATGATAATGAGTTAGGTCACGATAAGTTTTTGCTCGCCTTGAATTTGAATTAACTTTATATATATATAACTCAAATCTGATCTAATTCGATAATTATTTTTATTTTTTATACGTAAATTCGATCTAATATGATATTGTATAAAATCGTATCTAACTTAATTCAACCCGAAATTAATAAAATATTATTTTTTAATATAAATATAAAATTAAATATATATAAATATATATAAATAAATATAAAATTAAATAAATAATTAAAAAATAATTTATATATAAGGTTAGGTAAGATTAAATTTATCTAAAATTTGATCCCGATTTAACCTTGAATTTTTTTTTATATTATCCGATTCAATTCGATCTTATACTCGATTTTTTTTTAAAAAATTAATTTTAAAAAATGAAATCAAATTAAAAACCGTCGAATTCGGGTTAAATTATTTTTTTTTAACTAAGAGAAGTAAGTGTTGACATGACTACCCACAGGAAACAATATTTTTTGCCTGTACAAGACAAAGATACGTTCACATTACACATGTTGGAACATAACTGAAGCAACTAAAATTTGATTAATACCCATTAATTAATTAAATATTCTAAAAGCCGCAATTTAGTAGGCCAAAAAGCGTAATTAATAAGTGTTTTGGTTTGAAACGTGCGACCCTTGTGGAAGATTTTTATATAAAATAAATTAATAAAATAATAATTCTTAGTAGTAATAAAAGTAGTAGTAATAATCTGATGACTTTTTTTTTTTTGTTAAATCCGATTGCGATGTTGAGATACGAAAATATGAAAAATTGCGCCATTAAATCGTTATCAACTAGCTAGCAATGTAGAGTTTCAATTTAATCGAATGCCGAAAAAAAAAAGCATGTACAAAAAAAACTTCAAACACGAAAATAGTAAAACACCTACTAATTTTCAATTTAATACCCAACAACATTGATAATATCTGCACACAAAAATATTATTTAAACCAAAAGCAGAAACAAATTCACACAAAAAAAAAAAACCTAATCTGATTGAACAACTTTGAGACAAAAAATCAATAAAAAATCAATAAAAAAATGGCAACTTTTATTCAAACAATATGCAAAACAAAAAAATCTCCTAAAAAGATACAAGTTATTCTCTACAAAACTATATTTTTATTAAAAACAATCTAATTTTCATTCGACATCGGAATATATAAAGAGAAATTATTAAAAAAAATACGTTCACAACAATATACAAACTTGAAAATCACAAAATACAAACTTCATTTAATATAAAAATGTATAACAACAAAATCATCCTTAGAAAACAAAAAAAAAAACCTACATTTACTTAAACAACAAAAAATAGTCACAGATTTTACTTAAAAACACCAAAGAAAAAAAGAAAAAAACTAACAATCACAAACAAGAGAAGGCTCTCTTTGACAGAGACTCACACTCTTTGAAGCAAAAATGAAAATTCAAAAATAAAAACTTCGAAATTAAAGTTCAAATATACCTAATGAAATCAAAACATAGCTATCAAATATAAAAGAAAAAAAAAGATACCTATAAGCAGTGAAAGAAGTTTTTGCTATTTCGTTTGAGTAAAACACCCAATTTATTTGACTGAAATGACAAAAAAAAAGTCTAAAAAAACCCCAATAAAAACAAGTACACGTGGTAAATAAATATCCCTTAAGGGATATTTTTTATAAAGGGTACATAGATGACCCTTATGGAAGACTTTTATATAGAATAAATTAATAAAATACTAATTCCCATGTTGCTTTATTTTTTTTAATAATAGTAGTAGTGGTAATAATCTGATGGTTTTTTTTCTTTTAATCTGATGGGGTTGTTGAGACATGAAAAGACGAGTGGAAAAATGCAACACCATCTGTATACTTATTCGAACTCATCTTATGATAACTGGGTCTCATAATATAATATATGTACATATTTAAGCGTAAACAACTGTTTGTACTTAACATATATTACCTATTGCTGTCGAACGAACTTGTGCCTCTAAAGCTATCAAACAACCTCCTTGGAAACAAGCAATGTTGGATGACGCTGTTGCACTTTCTAAAACCAAACGTGGCAACTCGTTCCTTCTTCTAATCGAACAATTGTAAGCTGTAAATGGATTTCCCGAGTTAAATGAATCTCAAATGATACAATTTCTAGGTATAAAGCTAGATTTATTGCTAAAGGTTTTAACCAACGGATTGGTTTAGATTACTTTGAAACCATTTGCCATGTCATTAAACCAGTTACAATTCCATTAGTTTTATGTACAGCAATAACTAATGGATGGCCTCTTAATCAATTGGATGTAAACAATGCTTTTTTGTAAGGGTGATTTGTTAGAAAAAGTCTTTATGAAGTATCCTCCAGTTTTTGCAGACAGAGACAAACGTCATTATAGATGTTTGTAAACTAAAGAAAGCAATTTATGACCTTAAACAAGCTCCGAGAGCCTGGTACAAAGCTCTTAGCTCCTTTATATGGTCTTATGGGTACACTAAATCTATTTTTAAGACATCCTTATTTACTTTGTAAAAGATAGAATTCTAACTTATATGCTAATTTATGTAGATGATATTATCAATACTAACAGCAACAACAGTAGCTTCCTCTCGACTTTTCTGGTAGCATTGCCTTTTAGATTCTCTATTAAGGATCTGGGCAATCTAAATTATTTTCTTCACTTAGAGGTTCTCTTTACATTTGTAAGGTTGTTTCTTTTCAACATAAATATATAGCAAAAATTCTTGGCAGAGCAAACATGACTGGAGCTAAAGAGTTAGTTACTATTGTAACGGTTTTGTGTTCGCCCGATGAATTTGAAAACGAAATAAAAAATAACGAAATCACCATTAATCTTTTTTGGCTTTGTGCGATTGGTCACTTATTAAAATATATCATTTTAATGAAATCTTAAAATTTATTAAAATTTATTAAAAGAATAATTTTAGGATTTGCGAAATAGTTTGAGTTCGGGAGTCAGTTACGTGTGGAAAATGATTAGCACCCCACAGCGTTCATTTAAAACGGTACTAATTAACTATATGTTATCCATTGATTTTAATAAAAACAGTCTTATTTTCGGTGTTTAAAAATAATTTTCTTAATTTTTCATTTATTAGAAATTAACCAAGAAAAACAACCATTAAATGCACCAAATTAAATCAAATATTAAAATTTTTTCAACCAAATTGAACTTAAAAATCTTTTTATATTTAAGTGTTATCGACACATATTCAAGTAATAGTTTTACATTTATTGTGATATAACACATATATCTGTAGATTATTTTCTAACTTTTAAGTAGTTATTTCGATAAGTTGCCTAGAACAAAAATTATGCACCTTCTTCAGGCAAAAGTTCAAGAAGAAAAGCTACTACTACCACTAATAAAGGCATACATAGATCAAAAAAAGTTCTTTTTTATATTGGTAGAGGAAGAAATACTAGTACTTTTAGTTTAAAAAGAAGAGCTACTGCTAATATTGGTACAAAAAAAAGGAATAATAACAATATTGGTCAGAGAGAAAAGAGGTACCACCAATGTTGGTAGAAGAGTTCTAGCTATTACTACAACTTATTTTGGCACAAATTCAATGCAAATAGTTGCTAGAAATTTTATTAGAGGAACATTTAGGCAAAAAGTTACAACAATAAGTAGAAGGGGGAGGATTATTATTGGTGCTAGCCATGCATCTAGTAGACAACTAGCTGGCAAGCACACTACTAGCACAAATCAAGAAACTAGTAACCAAAGAGTTAACAGCCAAACAACTAGTAGCTAAGAAGTTTGGATGCAATTTCGAAACATTTCCTACATGCTATTTTTTTGATGTATGTGGATTATCATAATGTTTAAATTCGAGAACCTACTTATTAGAGATAAAAATCATGGAGTCGCTACAAATCTTTTTTTATTTAAATGTAATTGGTCACCTATATGAATCTATCCTTTTAAGGTTATCCTAAGCCTAAATGGATGATCTTTAAAAAAAATAGGTTCTAGTCTACATCAACTGAACTAAGATTCGGGAGTTAATTATGTGGATGGAGGTATAAGCACCCCATTACACCCAAATTTGATGCCAAATTAATTATGTATTATCTTACCTAAGTTTCAATCAAAGATGATTTTTTTATCATGCAAACAAATCAATTCTAATCCTTTTCTTTATTTACACAACATTTTCATACAAAAATTCTATAAAGAATCAAATCATGCAATCATGTAAGAAATATAAAATCATACAACAATCATACCAAAATATAAAAAATAAAACATGTAAATATATCATGCAAATATTTAATCATGCAAATATATTAAAAATCAAGCAAATAATCAATAATCATGCAAATATAGTATTAATCTTGCAATTAATAAATAATCATATAAATATATTATTAATCATGCAATTAATAAATAATCATGCAAATATATAATTAATCATATAATTAATAAATCATGTAATTATATTAATAATCATATAAATAATAAATCACACAAATAAAATATTAGGTAATTATGCAAATAATCAAACTAATGCAAAAAAAAAATATATCCATGCAAAAAAATGTAATTAAATTAAATTCATACAAAAATAAATAATGTAAATAAATATTATAAAAAAAAATTGCAAAAATATCATTAAAAAAAAAGAAATTAAAAAACCTGGTTAAATGGGTCGGGTCCTCCTCAGGCTTGCTCGCATAGCCAAAACGGGTCAAAATTTTAATTATCTTAGCAACCGCAAACGCTGCCGTTTGGAGTTAACCATAAAACCAGAAATTTCCTCCGTTTTCTACTGCTTAGTTTCTCTCACTTTATTTTTGGTTCTTCGCTCTTCTCTCTAGAAGTCACCAGACAATCCAAAATTGGGCAACCCACTTCTATTTCCATCATCGACCGTCGGCGTTCACCGGTGAGCAAAAAGCTGGGCAAAACGCTTTTGCCAAATCTCCACAAACAAAACCCAAACCCATTAACGAGTTACCCTTCCCAAAAGCTAGCGCCTTCCACCACCACCGTGCCTCCACCCTTTTGTTGCTTTCCCCTGCCTATTCCCAAAAAATCCTAAAAGCTCTTTTCACTGAAACCCAAAAACACCAATTCAATCCCCAGAATCAACCCCTTTTGCTTCCTCTGCTTTCCGCCACCATGCAAAAGAAATTTTCCTTTTCCTTTTTCTGTCTAACACTGATTTGACGAACCCAACTTCCACCAAGTCAAGAAATCTAAAGTTCCTTTTATATTCTTTGCCTTCCGAACTGTGTTGAGTTTTGATTATGATGATTTTATCTTATCATTTATCCTTGTGTATGATTGTGTCGATTTCTCTTTGTGTGCCTTATGTACGGGGTTCAGGTGATTGGTTATAGGTTTAGTTGGTTTCAATGCTTTCAACCATGCTGATTGTTTCTTCTATTTCTTCCTGGGTTGAATTTAAATTCTGGCTTTCAATTGCTTGTGGTTCTAGTTTTGAAAATTGTGGGGCTTTCTGCCCTGAAGCTTTTTGCCTGTGTTTCAATTTCCTTATCGGTCTTCACCGAGTCTCGGCTTCTGTTGATTCAAAACTCCTCCCGAAATTGCCTCCCTACTGATGATTTCTTCTGGAAATTTGTTGCTGGCCTGTATTTTTTGGAAATTTGTTACTGCTTACTTCTTCCTCGATCATTAATTGCTTCTGATTGCTTTTTGTGTGCTGGAGACTTGCTTCTTTGACATTTTGTTCTTGCTTGATTGATGGACTTGCAGACTTGGTTCGGGTGTGGAAAGGAGTATTGGTCTCAATTGCTTATGTTGGCTTGCTGTGACGGAGACTTGGGACCGCTTGTTGCCTAAATTTGCTTCAATGTTTACCTTCTGCTTGGTAGGTCTGTTTCGACTGCTAGAAATTGCTTAGACTCGTTTGACCGATTCTTTGCTGCAATTGTTTTGCTACTAGAAATTGCTTTTGGAGACTGAGATCATATTGTTTATAGCCTGAAGAAATTGAGCCTATTGCTTACTGTTGATGTCTTGTTAATTGCTCGATTGCTTGAATGTCTCCGTGACTGCTTTTTCAATTACTGCTGGATTACTTCTTAGTTGATATTTCATTAATATTTTTGGGAGCATAAACATAATAGAAAATTTATATTTATATTTTAATTGTTTTATCTTTTATAGTTACCAAATCAATATCTAAAAGTTCCAATCTCCATCAAACTTTTATTTTGATCATATAAATATATAAAGTTAATCCATTCAAAACGATTAGATAATAATCGAAAACACTTGAAGGATAATTAAAAAAATAACAAAAAAAATCAGCCAAATTTATCAGCAATATGACATTAAATAATATGAAAATAAACAACCCTAAAAATGAAAAATAATGTAAAGTTGAAAAGCAATAATCATTTCTCAAGCAGGAAATGCTCAGTCCCTCCAAACTAGGGAACGCAACCTACGTGTAATGTGAAAACAAGAACAATTAGTTCCGAAAATAAAGGTAAATTAAAATAGGAATGCAAGTAGAGCAAAGAACTTTATAACAATAAATCTACCTTTTCATCAAAGAGTGTGGAGAGAAATGTTGGTTCTCCTCCATTGTAGATTTATATATGAATCCCTGCAACTGAGGAGATTGCTCTATCTCCAGAAACTTCAAGGATGGGAATTCAATAATATAATTTTCTGAACAAAACCCAATGAGATGTTGAAGATTCCTCATCTTTGGAGAGTTTAATTGAGGAAATGAAATCATAGCTTTGCCTTCTTCTTCTAAATCCTCTGTGAATAACACCTCTCTTAAGCATTTGCATTCAACTATCTCAAAGCATTTAAGATGCACTAGGCTTCTAGACATGGAAGATGATAATAGATGTTTTAAGTTGTCACAAGCCTAGATAATCAAACTTGTTAGATTTTGAGTGTAGTACTCAGATATATTTGAAAGCCGATTGTGGCATATCCTTTCAACATTGATTGAAGACAAATGAAGGTTCTCCAAGCAAGGGAACACTAACTATATTCATGAAATTATACTAAATTAATAGAAAAATTAGAAAATTAAAATGTAACATAAGAAAAAGACTAGTTTTTTAGTATAAATGCTATGACAAAAATTATGAAATGGTGTTTGCCAATGCAATGATATGCAGTGCATTTGAACAGAAATCACTTCCCAGCCTTAAGAGAAACTAATTTCGTGTTATCAATTTTTTATTCGAAAATCTAAATGACTATTCTAATAAATTTTAGATCAGAATCAGATTAATGATGGTCACTAACTTATGTTAATAAATTTATTAAAAAAATTTTGAATAGAAATAATATGTTAAAGCATCCACATTCAGGTCATGGCCTTATTGTCAATCCAAAAAGGATTGCATTTATGAGCATATATAGTTTTAGGGGAAGTTGGAATTGAGACCAACATGATACGCATTTGAATGAACATATAAACAAAAATATTTATATTTGATCCACTATAAGAATATATATTTCTATACACTATCAATGAATGAAAGGTATTTTGGATGTCAATGTTATGGTAAAATTTGTGTCTAAGATAAAGATTTATTTGATATTAACTTAAATTCTATTTGAGAATCAATTTAAATTACAGTAAAATTTTATTAGTTAAAACTTACATGATAATTAAGAATAAATATTCTTAATGGATAAAAGTTATTAGTAAATAATAATTTTTAGTGATCAAATAATAAAGCTTTATAAATATGGAATGAGTATTAACTTTTATAATTTTACTGAAATTCAAATTGATTTCCAATTAAAATTTGAGTCAGTATTTAACAGACATTTCCTATCAATGGAGGCAGCTGGATAAAGTACTTAGATGGTTGGGTTACACAGAAAGTCAAGCAGGTGATCAAATTAGATGGGCTGCAGTGAATACTATTTAATTCTTGCACCATCATAATGAAACTCGATCAAGACTGGCAGAGGTAATGGCAATGGGGAATCTAAATGCTGTTCTTACAATTAAAATAAGATGTATCGTTAATGCTTTTACTTGAACAACAACTCTACAGCCAGTGAAGAAGCTGTACAGTGGACTTTGCTCCATATGCAACTCTGGAGATTTAAACCTGATCATCCATCTTGAATTTCTGGCTGACAACATGATGACCGGAGGTGGTAGCCGAGTGAATGAATAGCTATTAACAGTTGGCAATCTTAGCCAAATTTTGTTTTGGTCTGCAAAAATGATGCTCTTGTCGAAACCGGACAAACGACCTCAAAGAAATTGTGAAAGAATCCGTTGTCATACACATTATTCTTTACAACACCTTCGGTATCCTCTAGAGGGGACCTTCTGAAGAAGGATTTACATTTGGTCTCCGAAGGCTTTCCATCACTACTCATCCTGGTGATGCTTGCTTTCAATGCTGCAACACTTGCTCTTGCTTCACTCCATTTCTTCTGCCAGCTTAAGTAGTCTTGCCACTTGAAGGTCTGTATTTTCAGACAGATGAGAATATATGATTCTAGTTTCATGGTTTCAACTACAACTCAATTTGCGCAGCCAACTATTTCATGGTTTATGTTCGGTCAAGGCTGGGTTGGCAAATTCAGGCAACAAACCAATGGACAAGGTTTAAACGGCTCTCACCTCATTCATTGCGGTCTTTGTGAGACAACGATTAGCGTGATACCCAAAGAAACTTGCCAATAAGAGAGAAACTATAGCCATGAACACCATAAGTGGTATCTGGGCGTTATATGAACGCAACAGCAACTGCCACAAACCAAAAGACAATTTATTGAACTCAAAATATCTACTGCAAGATCCAAAACATAAAGCAGAAAACATTCAAAATAATGAAGGCACTATAGGAAGTTGATCTTCCTATAGTTTTTTCAAAACAAAAATTGTAGTCTCACATCAAGCAATAACCCTTGGCAATAATTCAGATTACAGAATATATATGAAACTCACCTGTACAATATGAGGAGCTAAACTGCCAAAAGAATCATCTACGCCATAATAAACTGAAAAACAAAGAAAATGGCACGGAACATTTAGTATATATGTAGAGCATTAAGAAACTAGAAAATCTTAGTACAAATCGATCCACCCGTTAAAATATATACTACTTTCAATTCTTTCAATCGTCCAGTAAGGACCAATCCAAGAGCAATTGTCCCGTACATGTAAAGAAGGATATGGCTGCAGAATGCTAAATATGATATTCAGTCTTCTTTAGAATTGTAGGTTTGAAGTAATAACTAGGATTGACTAAATGAAGGAGCAAACAAGAATTGTTGAAACAACTAATTACAAATATCATACAGAAATCCACATTGTCAAAGGCTGAACCAGTAAAGCATTAACAGAGGAAATAATAACTTAGAATTTGAAGTCTATGGCAGTCATGTATTGACAGTAGCCATAACAGGAACACAAGAAAGATTAATATCATGCAAGGTGTCTCAAAATACATAGTCGTAAAAGAGATCTTTTAGAAGATCAACATCCAAACTACTGTTAAGGTACCTAGAAATCAATACAGAAAAATCCAAATCACTCGAAAATAGCAAAAATTTAAAAACAAACATTGGTGGGTAGTGAGATAGGAATATGGCAGCTTTGACAAGGTTGGTGGTAGAGCAGAGGAGTGCTCCATTAATCCTGAAACAAAGAAGCACCACGCTAACTATAAAGATATTGTGACAATATGAGAAGACAAACGAAATTTTGCAAAAGAATACCTTTAATTCTCAAAAGAACATGAGGCGAAGCACTTCTCTCAAAATCATAGAAAATATTGTTTTTATTCAGCTTGAAAATGTGTCAGACAACCTCCCTCTGCTATAGAATTCTGGACATTCTGTAAACATAACATCATGATAAAAGTGAAAGCAAACACTGTTAAAAGAACCACATATTTTCAGAGAATTCTATAAACAAGGTGACATATACAACCATTATATTTTGAATATGCAACTAAATAAAATATTTAAAATATCAGATTAATACTCATTGCATGGCTATAATCTTCCATTCTGTAAAAATGTTACTATGAATAGTAAACTTTTATGAATGGGCATCAAATCTTCATTTCAATAATAATAATCTTTATTACCAGATAAAGAATGCAGGTGTGTCTACTCCATCCTATATATGTAGTTTTGTTGTCTGCTAAAAAACAGTTATCCATCAACTAAATCCATGAATTCTTCTCAGAAAGATTAAATTTAACTAGTCTGCAATTACCTCTAAGAACATAGAGAAGCAATCATAATTAATTCAGCAAATTGCAAGTATTTAGCTTTAACAGAGTGTAGAAGCAAAAAAAAAAAAAAATTCTTAAATTTTGAAAAAAAAAGTATCTGAATAAACATATACCATTGCTCTGAAAATTTGTTCCATGGTGGTGTTTTAGATTGCCATCCCAACGCTCTTTATCTTCAGCAATTGCACTTTCAGCAAACTTGGAGCAGGTAAATCTCCTCTGCAGAAAATTTTCATTTTTGGACAGTTTCTCTCAATAACCTCTTCCAAGGAATGGAATCCAAGGGCATAATTACAATATTCTACTCTGCAAAGCAATTGCATTTGGTGCACCTCTTCAATGGAGGTGAAAGCTATTCAAGGTATCGCCCTGGTTATAAGTTGTCATGGAATGCCATAGCCGCTATGTTTAAACAAGGTAGCTAAGTGCTCTTTGACTGGCTTAAACTCCTGACAGGTGATTCAGGGTAGATCCCAACATATGTATGCATCAAAATTCATTTCTGAACGTATAAAATTTGGTAAATGGTTAACAACGAAGTGTGTGTGAAAAAAAAATGAAGGTTATGGAAGTAAAAGACTTACTCACCATCTGATTTCTCACTTCAACTGAAGGAACATGATTGAGCCTCAAGTGTCTCACAAATTTAAATGAAAAAAAGTATTCAAGTCTTTTACAATCAAACACCTACAGAAGATTTAGTGATTTGCAAAATGAATCCTCACGGAGTTGGTTGACTCGTTATGCCATAATCTTTCTCCAGTTTCCCGCACCTATGATGCTCAATTCCTCTTAAGCAAGGGAATGCCACCTATGAAATTTGTTTGCTTGTGTCAATAATTGCATAGAATTTAAGGTAAGATTAATGGAGAGAGAGTAATGATACAGAGAAAACAAAGTAATAGAGTATCACTATCACCTTTTCATTGAAAAGAGTTGGACAGGCAATCTCTGAGTTGTTTCCTTCTGCATCAGAGACGAACGTATCTAATGTAAGACAACTCTCTATCCTAACAATTCTCAACAAGGGGAATTCAAGGTAACTTCCGTGGCAGAATCTCGTCAGTTTGGGAAGGTATTTGAGCAATAGGAATTCTAGTTTACGGAACAACTTTTGGCTCATCAGTTCTTTGGCTAATTCCTCTATCAAGATTACTTTTTCTATATTCTCACAATTCTCAATGTTAAGAATCTTGAGTTGCACAAAACTTTCCATCATTGAGGACGAAAATAGACAGTTTAAATTGTGACACCCCTCGATGGTCAAGCAAGTTAAATATTGAGCACAAGAAGCAGCTCTTGCCAGAAATTTTTTATGCCGGATTCTCTGAATGTTGATTGAGGACCGTTCCAAATCCTCCAAGCTTGGAAAAACCTGCACACAGTATATATATTCCTTAATGCATGAAAAACTGTCACGCCCCGAGATCAAGACGTAACACGGCCGTATTACCTTGAAGAAAATCTCAAAGTAATACGAAGCCTTTTTTCTTAAACATTCTAAAATTCTTCAATAAAACAATCTACCAAGTAAAATTCATATCTTTAATCCAACTGATGATACATCTTTATATATCCAAGTACAAATCATATAAAATACAAAACTGCCTCTTAAAATCTCATTAGCCAACATATTCTCCGACGATTAAGTAATCATACCCATTTCATCTTCTAGCTTCACACAAGACTAATCAAACTTATCACTTAGTCATCTGTAAAGAAAAGTAAAAGGGGAATGAGCAAACCACAGCTCAGTAAGTATAGGCTCACACACCTTATCAGATCAAGCATTGTTTTCTTACACATCATATAGATCATTCAAAATATTCATCAAATCATAATATCAAAACATTTCAAGATAATCGTTTTGTCAAATATTTCATAAATTCATAAATTAATGTCAAAATATGTCACGTCATAAATCATTGTAAAATATGCTATCATTCAAATATCATAATCAAACTAAATCATGGATCAATTATTAAAAATCATCGTAAATCACCATTATCATAAATCATCATTATCAATCAAATCGTTATCATTCAAATCGTTAGCTACGGTCACTGCTATAACCCGTGACATTGGCCGTATCGACAATTTCATTCTCATGATCATTGCTAACTATTATAACCCGTTAGCCAGGGCTTACGCTAACTACTATTACCCGTTAGCCAGGGTCGTATAATTATGTCTTTGCTAACTACTATTACCCGTTAGCCAGGGTCGTAGAACTAAGTTCTGGTGTCAATGATCCCACTTTCCAGGGATATAAAAACGTAGCTATCATAAAATCATTCTTTAAACATAAATCATTTTCTCATTTCATTCATAAGCATGATCCATCATTTATATAGAGAAACACAAAATAATCATATGCTTGATCCTATTTTCATACACTGAAAATAATGAAATAAAACATTCTTTCATTTAGAAACATATATATACATAGATTCGAAAACAAGCAAAATGTGTGTGATTTTACTTACCTCCATTCGATTCCACCACTTAATTTTTCCCTCAAAATAATTAATGGCCTATCCAAGATCATTTCAACAGATTAAAATTTAATCAACCCTTTTTGAGACCATTTATACAAAAATCAACTAAGTTACACAAAAGGTTAACTTAACTAATTAATACTGACAGCCTGACCTCTTTTCATTAAAACAGTCATATCTCAATATATTCAAATCGGAATTATGATCTCTTTAATGTGTTAGAAACTAGACTTGATAAGCTTTCTAACCATATATGGCACACATCGTAATTCCTTGTAGATTAATTATAACAATTTTTGAAATCCACGTCATATACTGCAGCCAAACAGCCTGTATACCTTCTAATAAAAATTATATATTTATTCACAGGAAACTCCAAATTCAATTCCGCTTGTCTCATTGGAAAGTAGACTCAATAAGCTTTCCAAACATATATGGCTTAATCTGTATATCCTTGTATACAAATTAAGGAAAATTTCGTAATTCAACCCTAATGCTGCTGTCTTACAGCCTATGTATCCTTAAGTTAAAATTAGACAACTCTTCATAGAAAACTCGAATTTGACTTTCATTTATTTCATTAGAAACTAGATTCAACATGCTTTCCAATGATATATAATAATCACAACAATAATCTATCCATTAATACAAAATTCTATTTTAATTCATTATTACAGATCACAACATCTCATCCAAAAATAGAATTTCTCCTTCAATCTTTAAAAACTCAAATCCTTACTTTCAACCTTCAAACTCCATTCAATAATCATCAATAACTCTTAAGAACATGAAATAAACAAAGCCCAATAATTTACCCATATAGATCATCAAGATTAATGAAGGATTTCATGATTTTTTTTTATTTTTCTCTCAGAACTTCAACTCCAAATAATAGCAATGAACTTGATATTTCTTTCAAATAAAAAGAGGTCATGTACTTACCTTTAAGGGATTAACTTGATTGTAGCCTCTGATTGTGAATCTCTAACTTGATTTTTCATATTCTCTAACCCTAAAGAAGAAGAAGAAGAACTCTATTTCCTTTCTGTTTCACGATAGATAGGTTTTCTTTCATCTAATACTTCAGCCCTTTTTCTTTTACTAAATATTATCTTAATAAACTCATGGGCTTTAGTATTAGTCTAGCCCAATTATTATTTGGGCTGGGGTATTACATTCTCCCCTCCTTATAAGAAGTTTCGTCCTCGAAACTTGATTTACATCTATATCTCATTCATCTAGTTTTGCAATCTTATCTCTTACCGTATGATTGTTTCATTGAACTTTAAAAAAAAATCATCATCTTGCCTCAAAACTTGTTCTTTCTGATCAACCATTCGAAAAAAAAAAAAGATATTTCAATATGTTAAAACTCATATCATCTTGAATTTTTAAATACTTATATCCAATCACAAAGCTTTTGCTAAGATATTATCTTAACATAGATTCATCATATACACTAAACATCAGAGGTGACAATATTCTTTTTTTTTTGTTAAAGATTCATCACTTTCTCAACTAATAAAAGCACAACAATTTAGAACTTAAAATCAATTCAGGCTTCCACTGCGCACTCTGATATTTCTTTCCAATAAAATTCAAACAAGTTAACTTTCATAACATCATTTTGCAACAAGAAAAGCATGTGTCCACAAAATTTCTTGTAATATGCTTCACACCATGTGTTCATAACCATAAAAACCTTTAATAACAATATCAACAAATCATTTTGTCACCAAAAAGATATCACATAGTACTTTAAATTTTCTTTTCTTTTCCACCGACAACATAAAATTTTCTATCAATTAACCACTAGAATACACATGACATCAATGCAATAGATCATATCCATAAATTTACACCATGTAAATTCAAACATAAATCTCTGCTCACTTAAGTTGTCTCCAATTTCGAATATTGTTCTTTTTAATATACCAATTATCATATAACAATTGATTCTTCATAACCCCTACAAATATCATAATGTCTCACATTCTCTTTTTACTAAATATATTGCTATCATCTTCACGTCAAAGTTAAAAACTATGCATCATAATCCATAAAAGAAAATTCTTTTATAAAGTTTGAACCAATAAGAACTCCAAACACTTGAATTCACACCAAAAGTATAATTATGAACAATAGCCAAATGCATCACATTATTTCAGAAGTTCTTTCAAACTTCTCTAAAATTGAATATATGTTCAGCATCACCAAGTACACAAAATCATCACTTGTAAGATTTCGACCAATCTTTTGTCCTTGTAAAATTCAAACAATCATTTGCACTTGTAAGATTTCAAACAATCATTTTTAACCAAAACATGCATATTTTTCTGTAAATCGATTACTCCTTTAAAACCAACTTCTTTACTAAATCATTTAGATAACCACAATTTTAATTCCTTGCTAAGTATACAACCCTATACCACAATAGGCCATGTTCTCCATAAATATAAAATTTGAAGGAATCCAATAGTGTACTTCAATTAAAAACTATAACCACAAATTAATCACTTTAGCCATTAAAAATATCAGTACACCTTAAATAAGAATTTAATGATCAAACTTCAAATTAATCATACAAACATCCAACTCGCATGATCAAACCTTAAATACTTTCTTAATAAAAAGTAGAACCAAATCAAGTGAACATCCTTCTTTACGTATATAAAGCTATTTACCACAATTATAACATTTTGGACTAAATCCATCAAAATAAATTCTCCAACATTATAACCTATAAATAATTGCATCAAAATTTCAACATATCATTTCATTCCAACTCCAATATTCTATACCTTTAATTCCAACAATGTACACTCCTATTCTAATCTTCATCCTTGACAAAGGATTCACTTTACACTTATCAAATACTTCAAAATCTCATTAAGTCGAAAGTCTCTTCTCAAACCCATAAGATCTCCAACGATCAAATTGTTCTCTTAAATAATCTTTTAACTCATAAAATATATCTCATTACAAGTGGCGTCAAAAATCTCTTCAACTTATAAAATCGCACTATATTAGAGTAATTACACTTTCTCTTAACTACAAAATCCAAAAGCAATATATAAATATCAACAAAATAACTACACCAAGAATCCATTGAATCATTGATTCCTCAAAATTCATTAAAACTTTAACTACTCCAAAAATTTATCGAATCATTTACTTATACTCACCACTATAGTCTATGGATCAAAGTTATGTCCTTAAAAAATTATCACATTATCCAAAGATCATCATCTAATTCTTAAAAATCTTTACATAATATATAGATTGTAACCATACTCATAGAATATCTCTTTCAATCCAAGGATCATAAACTATATTCTTTGAAAATCACCGTTAATCTACTTATCATAAATTAACTTCTTAAAAATATCCAAAGATCATAATCGTAGTTCTTAGAAAATCCTTAAAATCATATTATAAGCTCCTTAGCATCTCACATAGTTTAAGGATCATAACCTGAACTCTTAAAAAATCTCCAAGAAACATAACTTAAGCTTTTAAAAAAAAATCTCAACACAATCTACAAATCATAATCTACCTCTTAAAATTCTCCAAAGATCGTAACTTAAGCTCTGATACCACTTTTGTCACGCCCCGAGATCAAGACGTAACACGACCGTATTACCTTGAAGAAAATCTCAAAGTAATACGAAGCCTTTTTTCTTAAACATTATAAAATTCTTCAATAAAACAATCTACCAAGTAAAATTCATATCTTTAATCCAACTGATGATACATCTTTATATATCCAAGTACAAATCATATAAAATACAAAACTGCCTCTTAAAATCTCATTAGCCAACATATTCTCCGACGATTAAGTAATCATACCCATTTCATCTTCTAGCTTCACACAAGACTAATCAAACTTATCACTTAGTCATCTGTAAAGAAAAGTAAAAGGGGAATGAGCAAACCACAGCTCAGTAAGTATAGGCTCACACACTTTATCAGATCAAGCATTGTTTTCTTACACATCATATAGATCATTCAAAATATTCATCAAATCATAATATCAAAACATTTCAAGATAATCGTTTTGTCAAATATTTCATAAATTCATAAATTAATGTCAAAATATGTCACTTCATAAATCATTGTAAAATATGCTATCATTCAAATATCATAATCAAACTAAATCATGGATCAATTATTAAAAATCATCGTAAATCACCATTATCATAAATCATCATTATCAATCAAATCGTTATCATTCAAATCGTTAGCTACGGTCACTGCTATAACCCGTGACATTGGCCGTATCGACAATTTCATTCTCATGATCATTGCTAACTATTATAACCCGTTAGCCAAGGCTTACGCTAACTACTATTACCCGTTAGCCAGGGTCGTATGATCATGTCTTTGCTAACTACTATTACCCGTTAGCCAGGGTCGTAGAACTAAGTTCTGGTGTCGATGATCTCACTTCCCAGGGATATAAAAACGTAGCTATCATAAAATCATTCTTTAAACATAAATCATTTTCTCATTTTATTCATAAGCATGATCCATCATTTATATAGAGAAACACAAAATAATCATATGCTTGATCCTATTTTCATACACTGAAAATAATGAAATAAAACATTCTTTCATTTAGAAACATATATATATACATAGATTCGAAAACAAGCAAAATGTGTGAGATTTTACTTACCTCCATTCGATTCCACCACTTAATTTTTCCCTCAAAATAATTAATGGCCTATCCAAGATCATTTCAATAGATTAAAATTTAATCAACCCTTTTTGAGACCATTTATACAAAAATCAACTAAGTTACACAAAAGGTTAACTTAACTAATTAATACTGGCAGCCTGACCTCTTTTCATTAAAACAGTCATATCTCAATATATCCAAATCGGAATTATGATCTCTTTAATGTGTTAGAAACTAGACTTGATAAGCTTTCTAACATATATGGCACACATCGTAATTCCTTGTAGATTAATTATAACAATTTTTGAAATCCACGTCATATACTGCTGCCAAACAGCCTGTATACCTTCTAATAAAAATTATATATTTATTCACAGGAAACTCCAAATTCAATTCCGCTTGTCTCATTGGAAAGTAGACTCAATAAGCTTTCCAAACATATATGGATTAATCTGTATATCCTTGTATACAAATTAAGGAAAATTTCGTAATTCAACACTGATGCTACTGTCTTACAGCCTATGTATCCTTAAGTTAAAATTAGACAACTCTTCATAGAAAACTCGAATTTGACTTTCGTTTATTTCATTAGAAACTAGATTCAACATGCTTTCCAATGATATATAATAATCACAACAATAATCTATCCATTAATACAAAATTCTATTTTAATTCATTATTACAGATCACAACATCTCATCCAAAAATAGAATTTCTCCTTCAATCTTTAAAAACTCAAATCCTTACTTTCAACCTTCAAACTCCATTCAATAATCATCAATAACTCTTAAGAACATGAAATAAACAAAGCCCAATAATTTACCCATATAGATCATCAAGATTAATGAAGGATTTCATGATTTTTTTTTATTTTTCTCTCAGAACTTCAACTCCAAATAATAGCAATCAACTTGATATTTCTTTCAAATAAAAAGAGGGCATGTACTCACCTTTAAGGGATTAACTTGATTGTAGCCTCTGATTGTGAATCTCTAACTTGATTTTTCATATTCTCTAACCCTAAAGAAGAAGAAGAAGAACTCTATTTCCTTTCTGTTTCACGATAGGTAGGTTTTCTTTCATCTAATACTTCAGTCCTTTTTCTTTTACTAAATATTGTCTTAATAAACTCATGGGCTTTAGTATTAGTCTGGCCCAATTATTATTTGGGCTGGGGTATTACAAAAACTTTCCACTCTTTAGCTGATTAAAAAAAAAAAAAGAACACGTGAATGACCGTACTAAAGAAGCATGCAAATGATAAGAACTTGTCTGCTGCTTTTGTTTTTCATTTTCTCAATCACCAAATAAGAACAAAAGGTTTTAACTAGAAAATTTTAACTTAATTAAAACTCTATAATGTGATCAGTTGCATTGGCAGACATATCAAACTGTCTGTATTTGTGCCTTACTTGCTGATATGTCTGCAAAAATGTCTGGTGTAAATCTTGCTGCATTTGAATCAATGAATTTTTTAAGGGGACCAAAAAGCAGAAAAATCTATTGTTACAACATTCTTACAAGTCATATAACCATTAACAGAATGTACAATATGGAAAGTTAGAAAGCCAACAATCGGGCAATGTCGCAATTCAAGTGGAATATGATCATGCACATAAAACAATGTAACAATATTAAGGAAATCATTAGAATTGATGCATACCTTCTCTGTAAACAACTGTTGAACAATGGCATTGAGGTTGCCTTCCCAATGCCCGAGATATTCACCTTCAGCTGATTGTATTCCCTGCAGCATTGGTGTGCTCAACCCTCCCGTAGTGAAAATTTCCATCTTTGGACACTGTCTCATTATTAACTCTTCCAAGGAAGGGAATCCAAAAGCATAATTCCCTGAGCAGAAGCTTGATAGGCTCGGAAGACAACCAAGTTCCAAAGTCTTCAGTTGGGAGCACACGATGCCATCCATCAAAGCATCACTTCCACGAGCTATGATTTCTTCTATCATTTGGCAATCAGTAATACTCATTTCTGTGAGTACCACCATGCTTTTTGCCGTTGAGAGTGTTAATAAATTCTTAAGCCCGTGACAATTCGTGTCACGGACCTAAGGGGAGTCCTGAATCCCACATCGAACATAATAGGAGGATCACTGGGGTATAAAAGGATTCACACCATCTCTGTCTTGTGAGACGCCTTTTGTAGGACAAAATCGTGAGGCCAGGAGGGCCAGAGCGGATAATACCTCACAAGGGTATGAACCGTGGCGGAAGGCTGATCTGGGACGTCGGAAGGGTGAATGCCCGGGTCCCGGAGCCGCGCGGGTTCGGAGCTTGAGTCTCGACCCGTGACAAGTGGTATCAGAGTCAGCCCTAAACCGTTCGATCCACGCCAAGCACCTCAAGGGAGGCAGGCAGGGTGGTCAGCCTCCGTGACGAGGGCGTCACGAGGTTGAGTGTGGGAGAATGTCACGGACTTAAGGGGGAGTCCTGAATCCCACATCGAACATAATAGGAGGGTCACTGGGATATAAAAGGGTTCACACCATCTCCGTCTTGTGAGGGGCCTTTTGTAGGACAAAATCGTGAGGCCAGGGGGGCCAGAGCGGACAATACCTCACAAGAGTGTGAACCGTGGCGGAAGGCTGATCTGAGACGCCGGAAGGGTAAATGCCCAGGTCCTGGAGCCGCGCGGGTTCAGAGCTTGAGTCTCGACCCGTGACAATTCGACACTTGCAGATTTGTCAAATTTTTAAAATACATAGAGGATGGCACTAAATTCTTCAATTTGTCACATTTCGACACTTCTAGAGTTTCCAGGTTACTGAAAACTTCTCCAACTTGGTATTCTTCCTCCCAGAGACGTGTCAACTTGGTGTTTGCTTCCAAAACTAACTTTTTTACATTGGGGAATGTATCCTAAGAATTGAAATAAGAAATACGTTAAACAAAAACAAAGATTTTGAATCGGTAAATTTCATTCATGGTTTCTAATTTTTAGTTTAATTTTAATCCCACCCCTAACTTTTGAATTATTCTATTTAGATTCCTAACCTTTTAAATTTTCATTTTGATTATATTTTACATTTTTCACTAACAAATGGGAAAAAAGATAAGATCACATGATATGCAAAAGTAATGTCCACATGGCATGTTACATAATAAAAGCTTTTTTCGGCTTAGACGCATGATGGCGAAAGTGGAATCAAAATAAAAAATTAAAGATCACGGATGAAATTTACTATGCATGTGAAAATTTTACTTGCAATCCCAACGATTAACTTTTTAAACATTTTAGAAGATCTGAATCCTTTGTTATTTGTACAAAAAAGACTTTAATCCATAATTTAGCATTGAAAATTCAACAATCGATAGAAAATGTTATGGAATTTTCAAGAATTGATTATGGATTCATATTAGTATAGAATACATCACTTAGAATTATATTAATTCATATAAATATTAAAAATTTAATATTAAAAATTTTATTTAATATTTATATAATTATTATTTTCTAATATTACTTTAATTAGTATTTTCTAATTTTATTATTTATTAATATATTTAATTTTAATATTATTTAAAGGACATTAAATTCTAATATGATTAAATAGTAATATTCAATATTACTATCAAATAGTATCAAATAATATTATGCAAATAATACAATTTTATTTAATAAATACAATATTATTTTTAATTAATTCTAAAATTTTTATTTTGTGCATTGAATTATTATATATGAAACAATTTAAGTATTTTCTTTTCATATATAACAAAATTACTTACCAAACATGTTCTATGTGTTCAAGACAAAATTAAAAAGAAATAAAAACTGAAAATATGAAATTATACCCAACAAACCTTAAGTGCTTACATTCTATATAGATATTAGGGGTTCATACCTTAGTGACCCAAAACAAGGGTTGTTTAGGAGGTATAATTTCCAATTGACTCTCTCCAAATGTTTCCGGAAAGTTCAGATGCTGCCTAGCTAATATCTCTACATTGTCGCATCCTCTCACCTCCAATTGTTTTAAGGTTGGCCATCTTGTAGTATACAACCTAGAGTAGAAATTCTTCAATTTGGGTAGCCAATGAAGTGACAAGTCTCTTATTTTAGGAAATATAAACATAGTGGTTGATTCAGTGGAATTTAGTCCATGATCGAGTCCAATTACTTCTACCAAAGATTCACACTTCGCTATTTCAAGATATTCAAGTTTGTCCAATCTTTTCATCATGTGAAATGGGAAAATATTCAGAAGACTTTCACAATTTTTCACTTTGAGGAACATTAGTTCACAAAATGAACCAAATGTGCGTTTATCGTCCCATATCGTTGTCCAATATCCACTGCCAATGATTACCAATTCGTTTAAGTTAGGGAATACCACCTACAAAAAATTTATTTGATTGTATTAATAAGGAGAAATAAATTATACTACTAGCTCAACAAGATACACAAAAGAAGAGCAAAAGTATCAATTTCAAATCCTAACAAAAATTTAAGAAAGATGAAATTAATGAAGAAAAGAAAAGCTAGCTACAAGCATAACCAAAGGATTCTAAGAGCATTAAAAACTACTAATTGAATTACAGAATAGGATGATTTAACTCATAATTGTAATAACAATAATAATAAAATAATAAGTGCTTAAAATGTATATACAAATTAACATAATTAAAGGTATTTCTCATCTATTACACTAGAAATTTGTTGCATTATTTTCGATAATTGATTTTTTTATGGATTAACTTATCAAAGCCATAGTTTTTTTTTGCTCACTATCAAAACTCTAAATTAATATTAAAATTCGATATTTTTTAATTTGTTATTATCCTCTCACATGCAAAAGGAGAAAAAAGAAAGACAAACACAAAGCTAGAGTGTTCTATATAATAGATAAAACTATTTATAAATAAATTTAAATGGGTCATTGAATAATTTGTGCAGTTATCAATTCATATTTTTTAATAATATTCATATTCTATGAATTATGTAAAATTGCGATTTCGTTATATGGCTTTCTAATATTATGTTTTGCTTGTTTTGTTAAATTAGTTTAAAGAAAGAACAGTAAAATTAATTTATTAAGCCATTTAAAATTTATTGTCTATTTTTATATGTTAGGAGACCTAAAATAAATTTAAATCAGTATTTTAAGATATATATAAGTCATATCATTTATCAAATAAATATCATAATGTTTCATTAATATTTTTGGGAGCATAAACATAATAGAAAATTTAAATTCATATTTTAATTGTTTTATCTTTTATAGTTACCAAATCAATATCTAAAAGTTCCAATCGCCATCAAACTTTTACTCGATCATATAAATATATAAAGCTATGGCTGAATAAACTTGTACTGTTTGAGTTCTTCTCTTTCCAAATGGTTGTAACTCAACTCTATGGCTGAATAAACTTGTGCTGGTATTTCTTTGAAGTTTGTTGGGGAAGGCCTTTGTAGTTTTCTCAAAGCATCATTCCACTCAAATAAGCCTTTGTTTCTTAAAGCCCTTGCAACTGTTGCAATGGCGACAGGCAGTCCTGCGCATTTTTTGGCTACTTCAATTGCTGTCGATCGCAACTCAGGACTTTCAGCATCATCTCAAGCCATTTTCTTAAACAGGTCCCAAGCTTCTTTATCTTCTAAAACAGATATTGCAAAATTTTTTTGAGCATCCATCTCATTCCTTAGAACATTTAGATCTCTTGAAGTGAGCAATATGTTGCATCCCTTATTTTCATCTCCAAAAGGAATGCCCACATCATTCAAATCTAGTTTCTTCCAAATATCATCTAAAATAACAAGAACCTTCTTCTCTTTCTTCAATCTTTCGCGTAATCGACCTGCTCTTGCCTCCACACTCTTTTCTTCTAATTTTAGACCCAATAAATCTGCAAGTTGGTCTTGAATTTTTTGAAGGTCAGGAGTCTGATTCACAACTGCCATAATCACGGAATCAAATAACTTATCTTCTTTGGCCTGTCTGTAAACTTCTTTGACTAGCGTGGTTTTGCCCACACCAGCCATCCCATACACCCCTATCAAGTTGGTAGTACCATCTTTCAATGCCTCCATGATGTCTTTAAATACTTTCGCTCTTGATTCGAACGCCTCAAAATCTTTAGGTGTTGCAACCACTATGTCTGCCGGAGGAGCAGGGCATGAAACGCTGTTGAATTCACCTTGTTGGAGGAGTTCATTCACAGCCGCGACAAACTCTTTAACTTTCCTGCTAAGTCGGTAGCGAGACTTGATGTTGAGGCACAAGCCAATGAAGCCCTTGCTCTTTGCTTTGTCTTGAATATCCTTCACAACTTTCACCTCGTCTTCGAACAACTTGTCGACATTTCTGCACCAAAGCTCGACGTCCGGTTTTATCTTCTTCAAGTTCCTTTCTGCCGCTTCGATATCTTTCTGCACACTTTCTCTTTTCGCCAACAGCATCTTCATTTTCTTCTCAAACTTCTCAACATTCTTCCTATAGATGATCACATGCCTCATATGACGACTGATTTCTTGGAAGATGACTTTCGCGGCCTCCGAAGAAAGATTGGCTGCAGCTCCAGTAGCAATGGCTTTCATTCTTTTGGTTTTTTTTCTTGGTTTCAAGCAGACCAGCAAAGCAAATAAAAGAACAAAACAGAGACAACAGGAGAGGAATCAACAACAAAGATAATTGACAGCAAGCAATATATGTAATCAGTTATGGGTAAAGACAAGAAATGGTTTGGACAGACTCGTCTTCCGATCCAGCAGCTATGAATGAGGGAACCAGAGATAAACAAAGGGGAAAAACAGAACAAGGGGACTACAACTAGGTTAGAAAAAGGCAAAAGCAGCAATGTGGGAAGTAGGGGAAAGGGTCTTCCGAATGAATGAGCAACTGAGTTTGAGCAGAAAGTTAAGAATTGTTTTAGAGAAAGATCAGTTCAGGAGAAAGGTTGAAGCTTTGGGTATAGAGAAGACAAGAAATAGCTTGAACAGACTCGTCTTCCGATCCAGTAGCAATGAAGGAGGAAATCAGAGAAAAACAAAGAGGAAAAACAAAACAAGGGGACTAAAACCAGGTTAGAAAAAGGCAAAAGCAGCAAGGTGGGAAGAAGGGGAAAAGGTTTTTGGAATGAATGAGCAAATGGAAATTGTTTAGATGAAGATCAGTTCAAGAGAAAGGTTAAAGACTTGGGTATTGAGAAGAAAGCGCAAGGACTTTATATATAAGCCGATTGCAAAGATTAATTGAATCAGTCATCACATTACCCAAAGCCTGTCGTACCTAAACTGACCTCCTGTCGGCCATGACCATAAGGATAGAAATTTTGGGATCCAAACAAAATTGTTCACTTTCCAAAAGTTCGATTGACACATACAGTGTGGACTTCTAGCGCGTCAAAGGGGTTCGGCGTGTTAATGGGTTCGGCGTGTTTCTTTCTGCGAGTGATTGAAATTTGAAACATCCATTTCCATTTTAAAAATTGAACACAGACTCATATATCAAACTATTTCATATTTAATTATAATTACGAATTTTAAAATCAGATTGGTTTACTTCATAGTCGTAAAATATTTCAGATTTCAGTAAAAAAAAAGTTTTTTTAAATAAAAATTTATCCATACGTTATATATTTTATTATTATTTTAATTATTGAAATAAAGAAAATTCATATTAAAAAAATACTTTGTAACAATCCACAGGACACGGCATATTCTTAATGAAAATGACTGTACGTAAAAACAGTGACATACAATTGCAACATTTTTCCACGAATTTATTGTTTGTTGACATAAACCATTTCATATGTTTATGAAAGATGTTGATTGGACAATGACAAATGACGTTGACACTATATAAAACAAAACGTAACCAATCTTATATATTAATTTCTATCATTATCAACCCGGATTGCTCTGATACCATTTCTACACACAGCGGCAGGTAGTACGGTCAAGGCTCTGACAACTGACACGGCTTCAGTTTCGGACTCTCCGGATGGTAGAGTCCTGACAATACTATCTGGTACTATGACAACAGCGTGAGATCGATCAAAACTTGGCAAGATAATACCAACCATAAGCTTTTCATAGATCAGACATATAACCAAGGTATTTTAGCCGGTGTTCAAGACTCTGGCGCCTTCCTGGCTTAACGTCGAACTGGGGGCCTGACTTTTATGGAGATATGTCTTTCACTAAGGTAACTGACTATTAGTATGATCTTGGGGAGGTATGACTTTTCTTTAGCTGAGGGAAAGGATCAATGATCTGTTTAACAGATTAACAAGATTTTCTGTTGCAGAGGATCCATAATAATATGGCAACTGCAGAGCATACTTAACTTGTATCACTGCAAACTTTTGAATAGGTGGAAGAAATGGATGAAGCTAAAAGATGTAACGATGGAAAAAGGAAAGATGGAATCACCAAAAGAAAGAGAGGTTTTTAGCTAAACATATTTTTATAAAGAAAGGTTTTTGTTACAAGGGATTTTTTGGATGATTTTTTATGCTTACTTCCTAGAGAAGTAGCATGCTATTTATACATGAAAAAGTAAAGGACTAGTAGCCTAATAAGACAAGACTAGGACAAAGTAACTTTACAAGTGACTTAGGATAAGACTAAAGGACAATGAGTCATAACTAAGGTACAATGACTCATGACTTATGGTACAAAGGTTCATTATGATATAGTGACTCATATAGTGACTCATCACTTATGGTACGGTGACTCATCACTATGACTCATACTAAAAAACAATAATACATTATGACTTGACTAAGACATAAAGCTAAAGAAGACTTGACATAAGGTTGTCTTGATGTGAAGGCATCATGATCAACTTCTTTGGAGTCTTCTGGAACATCACGCATAATTATACAATATTTGGACTGGAACTGGGAATCTTCTGGTTTGTAGCACCATCATTTGAGAGAACGTTGGGTGTGTTCTGGAGAGAGATTGAGGTGTGAGTTATCTGCGCCTGGTGTGAAATCATAGCCGATATTGACTAACCATTGATCTGGATCAAAATCATCAAGTGGGTCTTGAGAATCTTGTTGCCATTCCATTTGTGGGAGAACTTCAGGAGGTTTCCAATAAGGATTCCATTCTACTGGGCCTGCATGGTCAAGTTCAAATCTGGTTGTTTCAGAAAGAGGTTCTGTCCATGCACCATCAAAGCGGGTTTCATAAATCTTTTTGTCAATTTTGAGTTGGTAATTGTACTCTGAAGGATAGTTTCCCCATGGAACTTCATCTTGGAGCTCTGGCCAATTCTGCTTTGGAAACTTCTGATTCATTTCACAAATTTGTCGCTGAAATTCAGTGTATTCAACTGGATGATCAAACTGGGAATCAAACAGTGAATATCCTTGAGAGCTGTAAATTGCTGCATAGGGGAAGTACTGGGGGTCTTTGGTCAAACTGCTGCAAGATCTGTGAAAGATTAAAACAATATGAGGATCAGGAAGAACTTTTGTATATCTCTCATAGGTTTCAATCCATTGGATCCAAATAGGAATAGGTCTGAACCAGGTGAAGAAAAACTTGAGATGTTGGTGACTGGGGTCTAACTGATGTTTGGTAGGGAAGATGGTTGACTGCTGAAAAAGGTGAAGAAGGGTTTTAAGTTGTGGAAGTGGGAATTCGATACCAATGTAGTAAAGGTGACAAAGATACCAGAGAAAATAAACTGTTTCTTTTGGGAAACAAAGAGGATCAGGGAATTTGAAGGGATGGATGAAGGGATAATCAGGGTGTATACCAAGAGATTGAAAAGAGGTGTCTCCAAACTTTCTGAGTGTTTTAGACTGGTATTTGAGCAAGAGGTGTGAGGCTTTTTGGTCAAGGGTTTGAGTGGCAAGAAGTCTGGGTAACTCTGGAGGAAGATTTTCCACGGGAAGGTTAAGGAATGCATCAGGTAAATCAAATTCATCATCAAGGTGAGGTTTTTGAGAAGAAGGGAAAAGAGGGTTTTTTGAGAAAGAGGCTTGTGAAGAAGAAGGTGTAGGGTACATCATGGAAATTACTGGAATAACCTGCAAAGTGTTTGGAGGAGGTTTCGAAGGAGGTCTTGTGAGCATGTCTGGGATGAGGTTGTCTTTGCCTTTTATATGTGCGGTGGTGAAGGAATACTGTGAGAACCACTGGGATAGTCTGAGGAGCTGTGCATTTGGCATTTTCTTCTTTTTGAAATTTAGCATCTGATCAAAGGCTGACATGTCTAATTCCACGAGAAAGTGAAATCCAATGAGGTGAAATTCAAATCTTTGGATACCATACTTTACAGCTAAAATCTCTTTTAGTGTAGAGTGATAATGGAGTTTCGAATCTTTGAATTTTCCGCTTTTGTAACCACAGATATGTCTGGTTCCATCTTTTTCTTCTAAAAGGATTGCTGACCAAAATTGTTCACTAGCATCGGTCTGCAATATTCTTTTGCCATCTGACGGAATCTTTAAAGTGGGAAGTGACTTTGCTTTTATCTTCAAGGCTTGTACTGCTTTTGTCTGCATCTGAGACCACGTGGGTGGTTCTTTTTTGAGCATCTGTCTGAGGGGATATGTGAGCTGAGCAATATCTGGAAGAAATTCATTCATGTAATTGACTATGCCGAGAAATTGCTGGATCTGCTTTTTTGAGAGATTGTCATCAGGGAAATCTACAAGTGACTGAGCAATATGAGGTTGAGCAATGTACTGACCATTTTTGAGATGCATGCCTAAGAAATCAATTTCTGTAACACCAATGAGCATCTTTTTCTCTGAAAGCATTATCCCATACTGTTGAACAATACGCTGGAATTTATCCAATAACTGTGCATGAGATGTAGCATCAGGAGAGAACAGTAAAATATCATCGATGTAAATCAAGGCATTATCAAGAATTGGAGCAAATATCTTGGTCATGGCTTTCTGGAACAGTGAAGGAGCAACTTTTAATCCAAAAGGCATTACGGTCCACTGAAAATGGTGTTGAGGAATGCAAAACGCCGTTTTGTATCTGTCTTGTGGATGTATACCTAGTTGCCAAAATCCTGCTTTGAGATCAAACTTTGAGAAAACTTTTGCATTTGCGAGGTTGGCAAACAAAGTTTTTCTATCTGGAAGATGGAACTTATCATCTGCAAGGAAAGTGTTAAGAGGCTTGTAATTGATTACCAATCTGCAGTTTCCACGAACTTGTGAACGTTTTTGACAATAAAACGCTTTAACAACCCATGGAGAGGATGTTAATTAACCTTAGCTGAAAAGTACATTCTGATTTTGCTTGAAATGATCTGAAATCATGCCTAATGATAGTTTTGTAGGTTAGCATTATCATCTTTTTGAATGTAAGTGAAATGAAATATCAGGGTTATTTCAAAAGTGTGATCAATTTCTGAAGAAATCTGATATTTTCTAATACGAAAAGTGAACGAATGGTTTAGAAATCTTGAAAAACAATCTGGTTTGGTTATGTAAAGAGTTGGAAGTTTTTCAAAAGGTACTAAAATAACTTTGAATTTTTTACCATTTCACTGAGTTAAACCTTTATATATTATGAGATCAAACCAATGACAAGGTCTTTCTGGGGAAGTGGAGATCCTAAAATCTTTTGAGTTATTTGACATCCTGGAAAGATTTGGAGGGTAACAGGGTTGCTGACAAAGTCTGTAGAAAATACATTTTCATCAGCGGTTTTGAAGAAGGTTTTCTGTTTGGTCCAAAAGTGTTTGGGTAAGACAAGAGGGTTTGCTATGGTTTGGGCTGCACCAGTATCAAAGAAAGCTGTAACTGTGATAGGAGGGGAATGTTTGTGAGGGAAAATCTGAACTGGAGCTAAGGGTAATTTTGGAGGTTGAAGGGTTTGGATTTTTTGGAGTTCTTGAACTGACATATACTCATAACAATGATCATCTGTGAAATCATCTGAGTATTCTGAATAGTCTGAATCTGCATACTCATCATCAATAATATTTAGTAAATTTAAAATTTAAAATTTTTATATTTATTTATTTTATAAAAAATCTTGAATTGTTTTTTTTATTTTAAAAAATGTGTCTCCTGCAAAATAAAAAAGTGACATACCAGTTATATTATCATAATATCAAATATTAATAGGTTTAAGATTATTTACTACATTGGATGCAATAAAGATTTAATAAAATTTACAAAATTAATTGAGTTTCAAATTTTGATCAAAAATTGGGCTTTAATACAAAATTTTGGGCCAAAAAAATTGCAAACCAAAAGGTGTTGATTTTGATTTAATTTAGATTTTAATTTAGATTTTTTTTGTTTAATCCTATTTTGATCAAAATTAGTCTAAGTCAAGGAATCAAAGAAAAGGTAAAAAAAAAAAAGAATGGAAAACCGAAAAAATGTGGTATTTGGATTCTAATTAGCCTTGGATTTGATTCTACTCTTAGATTCAGTTTGTGACTTAATAATTTAATATCTTAAAAAACTTTGAGCTTAATCTACCCAAAAAAAAATTACAAGAAAATCAAATCTTGGAATTTTCTCTTAGATTCAATAGGATTTTAGAAATTTTCAATTCTAAAAAGATCTAATCTCTATATAAAGCAATCAAGCATACATAAAGAAATAAACAATACAGAAAACAATTAGCAATCAAGTAATTAGAGCATAAATTTTTTTGGGTTCCTAGTTTTCGATTTGAGGTTTCAATCTATAGATTTTAATATTATGGTTTTGTTTTTTGTTTTGAAAACTTGGTACGGAAATTTGTTTTAGGAATTGAATTTTTGTTTTTGGGTCTTGTAGTAATTGCTATGGTGGTTTTGGATTGGATTTTATTTTGTGTCTTGAATTTCTGGGGTGGTTTTGACATTTTGAAGTTTTGGGTTTTAATTTTTTGAATTCTAGTGTTTTTTTTGGGAATTTTGAAAGTTTGGGTTGAATTCTAGGTTTTTTGGATTTTTTTATTTGAATTTTTCAATGAAGTATACATTGGTCGAAATTTGGGTTTGAAGTTCTTTAAATTTGTTTAAATTTTTCGATGATCGATTGAATTTTTTATGTCAAAATCTGAGTTTTTTTGCGACAATTTGAATCTTTTAATGGGTGGTTAAAGAGAAGACGGAGAAAATCAAACCTAGAGAAAGAAAGAGAGAGAGAGAGAGAGAGAGAGAGAGAGAGAGAGAGAGAGAGAAAATGCTTATTTGAGGAAAAAATTGATTTTTGGGTTTTATATTAGTCTGGAATGACGTAATTTTTGTCGAGTTAAGATTTACATGTAAACCCAAAGACTTGCATGACGATCTGCTTCGAAATCTGACCTAATTGTAGGTTTCTATTTTTCATTTTATTTTTTATTTTGATTTTATTTTTTATTTTTTATTTTTAAATTTTTTTCTTTGTTTATTTTTTTTTACTTTTTGGTATTATTATTGTTTATTATTTATTATTGATTGAATTAAAGAGGTGAGGAAAAGAAAGAAAAAAAATTGATATGAATATTCATGTTTGCATTTTTTTTAATTGCTTGATTTGTTTTGTATGAGTTTTTATATTTTTGCATGAATAATTATTAATATTTGCACGATTAATATTTATTTACATGATTATTAATATATTTATTTGTTTGATTGCATAATCATTAATTAATTGTATAATGATTAATATAATTAGTTGCATGATTATTAATATATTTATTTACATGGTTATTAATCTATTCAACGGCATGATTAATTATTTTTTGCATGTTTTGATTTTATTTCCATGATTAATTATTATTTGCATGATATTATTGGTTGATATTTTATATCATTGCATAATATTTTATATTATTACTTAATATTATTACTTGATAGCTTTTGTATGATTTATTATATATTTTATATGATTGTTTGAATTTTTTTTTTATAAAATTTTGGTATAACAATGTTGTGTGAATAAGTAAATGGATTGCAATTGATTTATTTTCATGATAAAAAAGTCATCTTTGATTATGTCTTAAACAAGATAATATCTAATTAATTTGATACTAATTTTAGACGTAATAAAATATTAAAACTTTCTTTGCACATAATTAACTCTCGAATTTAGTTCTATTAATGTAAATTAAAATTTATTCTTTTTAAGAATTCTTAATTTATATTTAGAATAACCATCAAAGAACAGATTCACATAAATAATTAATCACATTTAAATAAAATAAAATCTGGTAACAACTCAATAATTTTTGTGTCTAATAATTATAATGAAAGACTGTCCCCGTAATTAGTTGGTCATCTTTTTTAGCCATGACATCCGCTACCCAAATATAAAACAAATTAATAAATAAATATATACTAGCTACAATAATACTATACCCAAATTATAAAAGAATCCTTCATAAATTTTTAGCAGTTCTACGTTGCAAGTTGCAATATTTTTGTACTAATTTTTTTTTTTTTACTTTAACTCGGCAATTTCTGTGGTAAACCTACTCTTATTTCCGTTGGTTGGTGTCTCTGAATTCCTATGTTAATAACGCAAACAATTGTAAGCCATAATAAAAAAAAATAAAAAAAGCATAGAAAAAGAAAAGAAATACTCCATTTATACCAATTTGTTTATTTTATATTGACTTTCATGGAGTTTTAAAAAAAAACTTTTAACTTTAATATATTTAATATTAAAATTAAAATTTGATGATTTTTAATGTTAAAAAATAAAATATATATAATATAATTTTAAAATATATAAAAAATAAAAATTTTAGATATTAAAAAAAAATAGGACATAATTTTATAACATCCAAAAAAAAAAAAAGATGAACAAAGAAAATGGAACAAAGTGAGTAACTTTTAGTTTGTTAATTGTTTTTATCTCAGATTCCAACGCATTGGTTCGCACCGGCTAGCACCCCACCGGTGCAGGGGCTTCCAACCAGAAGAGAAATGGTCTTATGATTCATTGGAACATAGGGTTGGACGTTACCTTTGGTGAAACAGTCAATTTAATAGATGCTAAAGAAAGGTTGGCAGCAGCAACAATTAGCGGGCAACACATCAATTGCATAAGCTGCAGTGTTGGAGTTATTTCCCTCGATTCTTATAGTAATAATTTGATTAACAAATGAAGATTATAAAATCATATTAAATTAATATTTTTACAATATTAATTTTAAACTCCTCAAAAGAAAATATATTCTTTAATTTCTGTAAAATTTGAGCATAAAGATTTTTATTGTATTTTGTTTTCATTTTATTTTTAAATTTATTACCAATATCATAAAAATATAACTAAAAATAACAAAATTAATCAATTCAAATTTGAAACAATTTAAAACTAAAATTAAGTATACATAAATTGTTACTCATTTTAAATTTTAATTTGATTAAAAATTAATATAATACAAATAATTTTAAAAAATAACTTAACTCGATTTTAATTAAATTTAAAGTGTCAATAATTTAGTAATTATTTAAAACCTCAAATAATTAAAAATAACAAAAGTTTGAATTAAAATAATAACCTAATATTTCTTATTTATCTTTTGTAACAATTTAAAAATTCCTTATTTAAACTTCTTTCCTTCATCTTTAATTTCTCATTTTTATTATCCATGTAATTGAATTAGTTAATTAATTTTTAAGAATATTTCTAAAGTAAAATTACAATTATAAGTAATTGAGTTTTTTTTTATTTGAATTTAAGATGATTTGAATCCAACTTTTTAGAGAAAAAGAAACAAACCCCAATTATTAAGTCAAATTTACTCATGTGTATAAATGAATAATTGAGTACACTACAAATAAAAATAGATAATCAAATTTGACTTAACTTAATTGATCATTGATCTTAAGTTTAAAACTCTATCCAAAATTATAAAAAAAATTAAAACTTAAAATGAATGAAATGCTAAATATATAATTAAATAAATAGTTATCAAATGAATTTTGCTAATCAATAACTTAAGCATTGTCATAATAGTTTTGTGTCTGTCCGACGAATTTATAAAAAAATAAAAAAAAGAGTTACCACAAATCTTTTTTTGCTAGGTACGATTAGCCACCTATTGAAACATATTATTTTAATGAAATCTTAAAATTAATTAAAATTTCTTAAAAGGATAATTTCAGGGTTTGCACAACAGTCTGAATTCGGGAGTTGGTTACGTGTGAGGAAGGATTAGCACCCCTACAACGCCCGTTTAAAACTGTACCAATTAACTATATGTTATCAATTGATTTTAATAAAAACAGTCTTATTTTCAGTGTTTGAAAAATAATTTTCTAAATAATTTCCTTGATTTTTCATTTATTAGAGATTATTTTTTTAATTTAATTTTATTTTTTAGTGCACAAAATTTTATTCGAGAAAAATAAATCAGAACTCTTTTATAATTCTTAAAATATTTTAGTACGTTGGTAACATTAGAAAAATCTTTTC
Organism: Durio zibethinus; assembly: GCF_002303985.1. The sequence goes on along the minus strand of NW_019168037.1, from coordinate 11,312,850 downwards.
TTACCTAAAGATTTCTTAGGCATCGCTTATCGAAATATCTTATAATCTCATCATCGGAAGCTTAAATTTACTTTTCGTAAAAAAGTTATATCGTGCATACAATACAGAATGTTACCATGTTGATGCACATATTTTATTCTCTTTTTTAGAAATTTGATTAATTTTTTATCATATTTTTATTTAAAAAATGAAAAAAAGAGAAGCTTTTATTATATTGAAGATTTTCTATAAATATTAAAATACACTGATAATATTTAAAAAAATCTTCTCACCTAAGAATTTTTTAAAGCATCTCTACTCATAATACTTTTAGAATCCCATCATCGAATAAAATTTCTTTTTTTTTCTCACTTTTATTACCTCTTCTTAATTTATTAATTAATTTTATTTTTTATTAACAAAAAAAAAATTTATTGTATTTATAACTTTTTATAAATACTTCAATACACCGGTAGTATTTAAAACAAATCTTTTCACCTATAGATTTTGTAGACATCACTACTCGAAGTACCATTTGAATCTCATCGTCGGATAATTTTTTTTATATTTTTTATTAATTTTGTATTGTTTTTATTTAATTACAACCTTTTCTACCAATTATTTTATAAGATTTATTCAAAATTATCAAAAAATTTTATTATATACTTCATTATTTATTATTATAAAACAACAAAAATTTTTTTTGGTTAATTTAAATATTTTAACATGCATAAATATTAAGAATAATAATTAAGATAACAAAAATAGTATATAAAAAAACTTAAAAAATTAAAAAAAAAATTTTTGCCTGAACCGTGTCGATCAACAATTCGGTCAATACACGTTTTGGTCCAGCGGTTCAGTCTGGCGCCAGCGGTTTGACATGGTTAGGGACAGTTCAAGGACAGTTGGGTTCGGTCTGAATCAGTTCAGCTAGACCGATTAGAGGCTGAGGGATGGACAGGTCGTCGGGTCGGGTCACGGGTTGATGCGCAGATTCTCAACGCTAAAACAACGTCGTTTTGGGTTTGGCCTTCTATATAAAAGTCAAAAAAAAAAATTTTCTTTCATTTCTCCCTCTCTTTACCAAAAAAAACCAAAATTCTCTCCAAAAAATTCAAGTCGGTCAGTTCCAAGAATCGACGGTTGCTCCGTCGATAGACCACAGCGCCACTGATCGTCGACCACCGTCGTCGGTGGTCGAAAAACCCAAAAACAACCAAAATGTTCCTTTCAAACTTTAGAGTCCAAACCTAAGCCTAGTTTTGTAAAAACATGCTTCAAACGGCGTAGATCTGACCTAGAAGGTTCGACCAAAAAAAAATTTTTTTTTTTTGTTTGCGTTGTTTTTTTTTATTTTTTTTGTTTTTGTACTAGCGCTGGGTTCCCCTACCTTGGGGACTGTGGTTCTTTTTGCTTGGTTTTTTATGTCGATTTTCAAAAAAAAAAAAATTTGAATCTGGTAGAACTATTTTTTTTAATATTTTTTTTCTTTTCAATCCCTCTCTTTTTACAAGTAACAAGCTCTATTTATAGAGTTTTTTAGAAATTCAAATATCAGATTTTCTAGGATTCAAATCTCATATTTTCATCCCAAAATTCACGCTGTCAAGTTAGGCAGTGTGTCAAGCAACTATTGGTAGTGATGGTGGCCGTGATTTTAGACTTTCGGGGACAGTGCATTTAATGCACTCAAATTCCTCTCAAGCTAAACTGAAAAAAAAAAAAAGAAGAAAGAAAGAAAAAGAAAAAAGAAAAAATATAATAATAATAATAATAATAATAATACAAAATGGTGTTTACAAGCATTTTTAAATTTAGTTAAATTATAATTTATAATAATATTTTTATATTAAATATAATAATGATAATTATTTTGATGAATTTTAATGCTTTTGAACAAATATCACCTAATATGGTAATTTAAAAATTTTGTTACAACAATTAATATTTTTCAACTGATATATGAAAAAAAAATAAAAGTATACAATATTTCTCCTAATAAAAGAGTTCCATATTACTTCTAAAGAATTTTGAAATCAATACATTTTTATATATTTTTATTGAAATATCATATAACATTAACCTCATTTATCATATAAAAAAATTGAGTTATACATAACTAATTAATCTTTTATCTCATTTTTATTTAAAAATGTTCCATTGTACTTCCATCGCTTGAAAATAATTGTGTGTTGTACCAATTAAAAACTAAATTTTTCTTTTCTTTGAAAAATTTATTATACATAAATTTATAAAAATATTAATTATACAAACTTATAATAATAGACTTAGAATTTATTAATAAATTTATGAATGATTAACTAAATATTAAAATTATGAGTGTAGAAATAACCAACAACTTATAAATAGATGCAGATAGAAATAATCATTGACCAAAAGAATATAAACAAATGACATGAAATGAACTATAACATTATGGTTAGAGGCAGATTCATATTATTGGTAAGGTTTTCATGGACACCTTTAAAAAATTAAAAAATAAAAAAAAAAATTGAAGAAAAAAAATTTCCTAAACACTTTTTAAAAATTTTCTTTGGACACTTTTTTTAATAAAATTAATAAATTTGTTAGAAATTTTTTATATAAATTATAAGTGACATTTCTTTAAAAAAATTTAAATTTGTCACTAATTATGGTTCAAAGAATATAACAATCAATCATAAAGCTAATTGTATAACAAAACTTTGGTTAATCAACAAAGCACAACATAATTTATGACAATATTTCTTGCTATCACCAGGGCGTTGCTTTTTATTATTATTATTATTATTTATGATATCGAGAATTAATATTTGATATGTGAAAATTAACTGCAAGTAGAAAAACCTCACAAAAAAATAACTCACAAGAATTTAAATAATGACAGAATATGATTATTGGATTAAAAATAGTAAAAGTTTATCACCAACACTAAAAATTAAGGGATTCAGAAATACCACCCTAAGACTTCTAATTGAAGATACAGAACAATAAAAGTTCATCACTTTAAAAAATTTATCTAAGAGATATAGAACTTGAAGAACAATCTAAAAGATTGCTTAAAGATAAAAAAAACTTTATTCTACTTTTTACCAAAGAATAATAGAAAATATATCAATCGGGATCATCCATTCAAGCATGAAAACTTTTATATTGCATTGCTCAAAGTCTTTTCTTTTAAATATTTTTTAAGTATTTTCTTTTTCATTAAAGAAAAATTTTAAGAAATTGTTTCACATTGCAGTTTGCTTAGAATTTTGAACGTTGAATTAAATTGCAATCGTGAAGAAAAACAGACCTTTGAAACTACAGCCCCAGCTTCCTAACCTTTGAAAATTACACAACGACTTTTGAAAAGAAAAATCAACTTTCTCTATTTGGATTTTGGTGCAACGTGTTTTTTGTTTCTTTGTGATGCATGAATTATTCACCATTTTCTATTGGTTACTTGCTTTGAAAGAGAAATTTATAACTTAATATAAAAGTTATCCCCATTTTGAATTGGGGGAAGAACTTAGCAACATAAAAAATAAAATTTTAAGGGTAATTTTGGCTTTCAAAAAGCTTTTTCAAAAATTTCATCTTTAAAATTTGGCTGAGTTTTGATACTCTAGTGCTATCAGCTTTTTTATTTAAGTATTATATTAAAAAAAATAATTTAAAGATCAAATGGGATATTATTTAAAAAATAACGAGACAAAGTTTAGGTAGAGAAAATAAATAAGTTAGTAAACTTTAAAAGAAAGATAAAGAAATTGAGAGAGCTAAGGAATGAGAGGGACAAGAATGGTGGGAAAACAAAGATATGGCAGTAGAGAAAAAGAAAGTGGGTGTTTAATTTTTAGCCTTCCACAGCCTGCAATTATTTTCATTGTTTTGTCCTATTTTTTCATTCATTTTCTTTTTTTTATGTCTTTTTCTTTTGTTCTTTGATATTTTTATGTTTTCTTTTTATTTTCTTGGATTGAACTTTAACGGATTTGGAATAAATTGGGCTTTTGTTATTTAAAACTAAGCTTGTCTCAAACAAAATACCCAATAAAAAAAAAGGTTGGTGGAAGCATAAGGATCCGCACACCGTCTAACTTTCCCCCATCAATCATGAATGAGGAAGCATAAGGACCCACGTAGCTTACACAAACGCAAGATATATATCTTCAGTCTTCTTTGTAATTTACTAGCATGGTAAACGTGCGTTTTGATGAGTCAAAATTTTATTATTTTATTAATTTTTATTGTAAAATTTATTTAATTAAAAAACTTAAAAAAATTAAAGATAAAAAATCTAAACAAAGTGACACATGAATATTTTAATTGATTTTATTTTTCATAACATTTACTTAATTAAAAGAATAAAATTTAAAAACCAAAATTTAAAAAAATAAAAAAGAACTTATAAAGGATGCCATATAAATATGTCATTAAACTTAAAATATTATTTTCGTAAGTTAAAATATTAAATAATAATTTTATTAATATAATGTATATAGTTTTACATATACCTAAAAAAGGTTAAGATAAAGCATTTTTAAATATGTTTTTTTTCGATTTCATTTTATCTTTTAAATTTGATTTGTCTCAGTTCGATCTCTACTTAAAAAATTACCCTTAGCGGATTTAGATGAACTAAAACTAATCGAATATGAATTATTTTAGTATTTTTATCAATTAATATATTTTGTTACAAAATTTATTTAATTAAAAAAATTAGGTGCCATGTGAACATTTTCATTGATTTTTTTTTCACAAAATTAATTTATTTAAAAAGAGCATTAAAACGAAAAACATAAAAAATAAAAAGCAAAAAATGAGAAAATAAAGCTCACAGGAGAATTACATAGATATCTTAGTTGAGTTTAAACTAGTTATATTTTAAAGTCTCTAATGCTATTTTTTTTAATATGATTTCAACATGTTATAGTGATTTATGAATATAGTTTGTCAATCCTGAAAATATAACTCATTATTTTTTTTTCTTTAGGTAGTGATATAAATCTAAAAAATATAATGATCAGTGCTCAAATGTATATTGATTTAAATAACTATTGTAACTATTGTTAAAAAAATATACATTTAATTTTACATTTACATCAATAAATAAAGGAAGTTGTTTGTTGTTGAAATATGCTAATGTTTGTGGATACTAATATCCAATTTAAAGAACCATGTTCTTAGAGGCTAAAATGATGTCTTTCTTCAAGGGTCCATGAAACATTTTTTATACAAATTTTATCACGACAAAACATATATACATTATCATAATGATTTTTTTTTCGTAGGGACTCAATCGTTAGATATCAGTAAAAATTTTTGGAGTCATCATTAATTTTTTTTATATAGTATGATTGATCATCCAAAATAACATATTTTAGTAAAAATTTTAAAATTAATTAAAAATTACTAAAAAAAATATTTAGGTCTACAAAATTAAAATTAAATTTAAAAATATAATTATGAGTGAATAAAATATTAACACCCTCATGTCACTTGTTCAAAAAATTTACCAATTAAATATATATAATACTTTAATTCATATTCATTTAATTAAATTAAATGAGTTGTTCCTTCGATTAAGTTAATTAAGTTAATGTGAACTTACCTCTACATAAAAAAATTTTGGTGATAGCATAAGGGTCCCACTCACTGTCTAGCTTTCCCATCAATCATGAATAACGAAAGTGAAACCACACAAGTAAAGAATCCATGAAAAATGAACTTGGTGGAAGCATGAGGACCCATGGAGATTTTCCTTTCTACAGCGTAGAAAATTAATGCAAAATATGTACCTTCAATCTACTTTGTAATATGTTTTTCCTTGTGTGAAGTAACGATAACTAGGAACGACAAAATAATGGAGAAATCAAGAATTAATTTTTCATACAACTTATTATCAATATATATCACACAGAAATCCACAACCTACTAAAAGGATGAACCAGTAAAGAGAGAATGGAACAAATAACTATAAAAGCAGTTGTGATAATATGGGGCATAGCCAAAGCATACAAATGAAGTTTTACAAAGGAATACCATCTCAAAAGAACATAATTAGAAGCATCGTCTTTATCCATCTCTTTTGTGTATCATCAGCCTTAGTCTTCTATAGAATTCTGGGCATTCTGCAAATGTAACAACATCGCAACAAATGTGAAATGAAAGCAGACGCTTTGAAATTTTTAGAGAAATTCAATAAACAAGGGGACATAACCACTATTTTGAAATGCAATTTGAAAAATTATTTAAAATTAAGATCGAACAGAAAATATTAGCAGGGTTGGTATTATTTTACAAGCAATTATAAAATGAAACAGAGAAATGGAGATAATGCAAGCATAAGGGCCATTCACTATTTTTTTTTTTAATTTTTAATCTATTTTTAACCTCAAACTCCTATTTACTTAACTCACTTGAAAAAAAAATTATATGTCTATATCTTCTTGAACTCGTAAGCCCTAAAAATCTGACTAACATGCGTGAATTTGTGCTGATGCTTAGTTCTAGGTCACCATCTAAATTTAACTAAAGGAGTCTCACAAATTATGCACAAACTTATCCTTTTTTCCAGCTTAGCCAAATCCAAGATATATATGATCTTCAGCCTTCTTTAGAATTGTGGGTTTGAAGTGATAACTAGGATTTGACTAATTGAAGGAGAAAACAAGAATTGTTGACAAATATTGTGCGGAAATCTAAAATGATGTCTATGGCAGAGGAATCCTTACTTGGAATCGGATGTCTATGAAAGCCCTCAATTGATAGTAGCCATGACAGGAACACAAGAAAGATCAGTATCACGTGATCGAATTTACAGTTAAATAAATGCAAGTGTCTCCATATACAAAGATCTTTAAGAAGATCAAAATCCAAATCACTCGAAATTAGCAAAATTTTAAAAACAAACATTGGTAGGTAGTGAAATAGGCTTCCGGAACGTTGAAACATGGCAGCTTTGATAGGGTTGGTGGTAGAGCAGTGGAGTTCCCCATTCATCCTGAAACAAAGAAGCACCACACCAACCATAAAGAAATTGTGACAATATGAGAAGACAAATGAAGTTTTGCAAAAGAATACCTTTAATTCTCAAAAGAACATGAGATGAAGCACTTCTCTCAAAAACATAGAAAACATTTTTTTTATTCAGCTTGGGCTTGTGTCAAACAACCTTCCTCTGTAATAGAATTCTGGACATTCCGTAAACATAACAAAATCTTAATAAAAGTTAAACCAAACATTGTTAAACAAAATACATATTTTCGGAGAATTCTATAACAAGGTGGCTTCTTTAATGTTGAATATGCAACAAATGTTTAAAATATCATGTTACCTCTGATTACACGATTATAATCTTCCATTCTATAAAAATTTTATTAGAATTTCATGAGTGGGCATCAAATCTTCATTCCAATAATAATAATAATAATATTCTTCATTGCCAGATAAAGACTACAGGTGGTTTACTCAATCATATATATGTAGTTTTGTTGCATGGTGAAAAACACTTATCCATTGACTGAATTCATTAACTTCTTTTCAGAATGATTAAAGTTAATTAGTATGCAATTACACTCTAAGACATTCTGCTTTGGTATAAAATGTCAGAACATAGAAAAGCGATCATAATTAAGCAAAATTGCAAATAGTTAGAATGGTTAGCTTTTGTTAGGCAAAAGAACTCGATCCAATCAAACATAACAGTTAGTAAAAGCAAAATTAAATAATTAATCAATTAATAACACAAGAGATAATAATTTAATTTAATTAGGTCTAATTGACATACGTTTATAGATGAGAAACAAGATCTACTAGTTATAAAGAATTACAAATATACAATCAAATTAACTTTACTCAACCATAGACTTTTTCAATCTCCTCTAATCTTATAAAATATTTTTAACCCAAACAAATACAAACCCATATACACTCATGCACCCATATCTATATGGACTTTCTCAATCTTCTTAAGTCCATTCACAAACATATAAACATACAAACCCATAAGATATAAATCTCCAGTAATTTTATGAGATGTCTATCCCATAAAACCTTATAACTCTTTTACAACTTTTTCTCGTGCTTGACCCTATAAAGTTTCACTTATTTATAAGCATACTAACTTGCTTATTAAGAATCTTTTTACTTTTAGAATTATTTTTTGGCAAGTTTTCGTACTTATCAAATAATATCTAGCCAATCCCAAAAAAAATTTGTTATGGGATTTGAGTCATTATTTTCAACAGATTTGACAGAATGTAGAAGCAAAAAGAATAAAAAAATTCTAAAATTTTGTTAAAAATAAAGTATTTAAATGAACACATATCATTTCTATGAAATTTTGTTCTATGGTGGTGTTTAGATTGCCATCCCAATGCTCTTTATCTTCAACAAATTTCACTCTCTGTAGACTTGGTGCAGTTAACTCTCCTCGGCAAAAAATTTTCATTTTTCGACAGTTTCTCACAATAACCTCTTCCAAGGAAGGGAATCCAAAGGCATAATTCCCTGAGCAGAAGCTTGATAAGCTCGAAAAACAGCCAATCTCCAAAGAATCCAGCTGGGAAAACATGATCCCATCCTTCACATCATCACTTCCACGAGCTATGATTTCTTCTATCATTTGGCAATTAGTAATAATCATTTTCGTGAGTACCACCAAGTTTTTTGCTGTTGGGAGTGAAACTAAATTCTTAATCTCATGAAAATTTGACACTTGTAGAGTTGTAAAATTTTTAAAGTGCACAGGGAATGGCACTAAAGTCTTTAATTTGTCACATTTTGACACATCTAGAGTTCCCAGGTTACTGAAAACTTCTCCAACTTGGTATTCTTCCTTCCAGATATTTGTCAACTCAGGAAGTTTTATCAGCGTTAATTCACTCAACCAAGCAGGGGCCCTTGGATGTTCCTCTTCACTGCGACGTCCTTCCCATTGAAATATTTCATTGAAGGGAGCTTCTCTTACAAAAAGTGCTTCAAGATTTGGTAAAGACTGAATGAAATTGTTTAAGATAGTAACTGCTCTATTGGGAATTCTTTCAAGGGAAAAAAGAGTTAGTTTGGCAAAACATTAGGTGAAGTTGTCCATGCCATATATCTGTCATAATGCCATTCTCTTCTAAAAATAAGCATTTTAAATTGGGAAACGTATCTTAAGAATCAAAATTAAGAAACATGTTAAACAAAAGCAAAGGATTTTGAATCAGTAAATTTCAAACATGATCTCAAACTTTTATTCTAGTTTTAATCCCTTCCCTAACTTTTGAATTGTTCTATTTAGATTCTTAATCTTTTAGACTTTCATTTTGATTATTTTATCACATTGTTCACTAACAATTGCAAAAAGTGTTCAATGGTAAGCTAAGGGAATGTCCACAGCAAATGTTACACAGTAAAAGCTTTACTTGGCATAGATGCATAATGGTGGAAGTGGAACAAAAAAAGAAAAAAAAATCAAACTAAAGATCATGGATGGAATTTATCATCCATGTAAAACATACTACTTGCCCCGATGATCAACGAACCTAAATTGTATTAACAGAGCCTTTTAGAAGGTCTAAATCTTTGTTGTTTGTTCAAAAAGAACTCAATCCATAATTTGACACTAAAAATTCAATAGTCATAGCTAATGTTATTAAATTATCAATTATCAACTATGGATTATGGATTCATATCATAATTGAATACATCACTTAGAATTACTAATTATACAGATATTATAAATTTAATTTAATTTAATATCTATATAATTATTACTTTTTATTTTTTTAATTTAATTAATATTTATAACCATGTTATTTAATATTATATTTAATTATAATTTATTTAAGGACATTAAATCAAATATGATTAATAAAAATATTTAATTATACCATCAAAATCTATATTAAATTATATATGCAAATACTATATTTTATTAACAAATTACAATATTATTAATAATAATTCGTAAGATTTATTTTGTGTGAATATTACATTGCAATGATTTAAGTGGTTTTCGTCATATGTAACCAAAAATACTTACCAAACATGTTGTATTTTTCAAACAAATTTTTAAAACAAAAACTAAAAATAAGAAACACTTAGATATTATGGGTTCATACTTTAGTGACCTAAAACAAAGGTTGTTGAGAAGAGATAATTTCCTGTTGGCTCTCTCCAAGTGTTTTTGCAATGTTCAGTTACTGCCTAGCAAATATCTCCACATTGCTGCATCCTATCACCTACAATTGTTCTAGGGATGGCCAGCTTGTAGTATGCAACTTGAGTAGAAATTCTTCAATTTTGATAGCCAATGAAGTGCCAAGAATCTTATTTTAGGAAATATAAACAAGGTGGTTGATTCAGTGGAATTGAGTCAATGATCAGGTCCAATTACTTCTATAAAAATTTTACAATTCAATATTTGAAGATGTTTGAGTTTGTGGAGTCTTTCCATCAATATGAAATGGAAAAATATTCAAAAGTCTTTCACAAATTTTCACTGTAAGAAGGGTTAATTCATAAAATGAGCCCAATGTAAGTTTATTGTCCCATATCTTTCTCCAATATCCGTTGCTAAGGATTGCTAATTCTGTTAAATTGGGGAATACCATTTACAAAAAATTTCCTTGATTGCATTAATGAAAGAAAAATAAATTACTACTACTACATAAAAGAGAAGGAAAAGTATCAATTTCAAATTCTAACAAAATTTTAAAAAGGCGAAATTAGTAGAGGAAAGAAAAGTTAGCTACAAAAATAATTAAAGGATTCCAAGAGCATCTATATCTACTATTTTTTTCTACAATTGAGTTGCAGATGGATCATTTAATTAAATAAAAGAATTAAATAATAAGTACTTTAAATGCATATAATATACAAATTGAGATAATTAAACCAAAAACAAAAAACCCCTATCACTTACAATTATTTTCAAAAACAGAAAGGAAAATTAGAAAACTTAAGTATAATCAAACCTAAAAAAATTATAATCAATGGTTGAAAATAACACCCATTAATAAAAACCTAGCCTAAAAAAACCCCCTCACAAGACAAATAATTTCGAAGATAAAAGAAAAAAGATTTTGTAAATAAATAAGCACTTTTTCTGTACATAATTGTTGGACGGTGTTATTCAGGTCACCACCCCAATGTTCCTTCTCATCATTGCCTATAATTATTTGCACTCCTTGCAAAATTGGTGCATTCAATTCTCCCTTGCAAAAAATCTCCAATTCAGGACACTTGCTAACAATTACTTGGTCCAAAAATGGGAACCCAAATGTATGATTACCTGAACAAAAGCTTTTATGGCTTGGTAAATGTCGAAGTTTCATTAATTTCAACCTGTTGAAATTAATGTCATAGGTTGCTTCATCATCTCCCTCATTTCCAACAATTTCTTTCATTGAAACACAGTTTCTTATCCTCAAAATTTTTAGTTGCAACAAACTTTGGACAGCTAAGGATGTAACTAAGTTTATCATTGCTTCACACTCCCAAACATCCGAAGTCATGAGATTCTGAAAAGGTGTCGAGGACAATACTAAACTAATCACATTGCCACAACTGGAAACTTCAAGTGTTTCAAGATTGGGAAGAATGCGGTCAAGTTGTGACCATTGCATCCATATGTGTTTTAGATAATGAACTTTTCTAATTGGTAAAAATGTTCGAGCATTTGTCCCCTTACGTTGGAGAATAGATCTTCAAATTTGCAACAAACCGCCTCAAGCTTTTCCAAAATGTTGAATCTTTCAAGAAAGGTAGTTGGGAAAATAGCAGATTCATTGTGGTAGCATAGCAAATAAGGAGCTTTTATTTCATTGAAAAGGCCTTTGGAAACCTTGCTGTCACATATGATTGCAATGTCATCGCTGGTCAAGGACACTTCTTCTAATTTGGGAACCAACTACAAAACTTTTGCCAAATTTAGAAAATTTAGAGAAATGATATAATTCAAATTTGAACCAAATGATCAATAAAAAAATCAGGTACATGATATTATTACAAGAAGGTAGCTTTTTAAGTATGAGCTCGAGTTCATACCTTTTCAACTAAGAAAAGTGGTGGTAGGATTGGGGACTCCAATTGGTCATCCTCATTCATATCTGACAAATTAAGACATCCAATGTCAAATATCTTCACTTCATTACAATGGTATGATTTCAACTTTTTTAACATTGGCCACTTTGTTGTATGCATCCCTGGATAGAAACATTCAGTTTTGACAGGTTCCAGAGCATAAGGGGGGACACTCGACCAAACTCAAAATTAGTAACAGTCATTTCCCATCCTGCTTTCGAAACAAACTCCGCCGCACAACTAGCTACAGTAAGATCTTTTAAGTTGGGGAAGAACTCTTGCTACTGAAGCTGGAAACACATTCTTCAGATTCCAACAGTTCCAAACAAATTCTACATTTAAATTTTGAAATGTTAAAATTCCTTGGGGGTCCTAGGTCCAAACATGCTTCAATTTTGGTAGATTTTGGATGTGCAATTGTCTTAGTTGGGCAGCCACAACTGGCGTTTCTTCCATATTTAACCATTGGAGTTGAAATATCTCTTGAAGTGAAACACAATAGGATACCCTCAGAGTTTGCAATCGATGGAATGTCAGCAACATATCAAATGGAAAAATGGTCAATAGCTCATCACAGTGTTCAACTACCAATTTTTCCACTTTGCAAAAAGAATTTGCAGAGAGTTGGCCGTGCCATATCATCTTCATATTTCTCAAGTGGGAAATCATCGTAATCTCCAACTTAGGAAATGCAACCTGTGTGTAATTCATGTCGTTAATGAGTGAAAATTAGTTCCTATTACAGAAGACAAACAAAGAGGATATAGTTCATCTTAGCTGCAAGGTACAATGGCATGGTAGAGTAATGGTAGATGCTTGTGGAATTACCAGAGGTTAAAGATAAAGCAAATTTAGTTAAATTAGACCCTGATTTAATTGACCACAGAAAATTGGCATCGAAAATTCATCAGTTCAAGCCAAATGTCACTTGCTTTCTATAGTTATTATAGGTTCATACCTCACTAATCCAAAACAGGGGTTGTTGAGAAGAGACTCCAAGTTGGCTCTCTCCAAGCGTTTCAGCTGGGAAGCTAACGAACTTCCTATCCAATATCTCCACTTCGTCGCATCCAATCACCTGCAATTCTTTTAAGGATCTGTAGAATGCAACATGGAGTAGAAACTCTTCAATTTGGGCAGCCTATGAAGTGCCAAGAATCTCATTTTAGGAAATACAAACATCATGGTTGATTCACTGGAATTGAGTCCGTGATCAGAACTGATCATTTCCTCTAAAGATTCACAGTCCATTATATATAGCTCTTCTAGTTTATCAAGTCTTTCCATCATATTAAATGGAAAAATATTCAAAACTTTTCCACAATTCTTCACTACGATGGCAATTAGTTCACGAAATGAATCCACGGTGAGGTTGTCATCCCATATCTTTGTCAATTTCCAGTGCCTTGGATTACCAAATCTCTCAAGTTAGGGAATGCCACCTACAAAAGATTTATTTGGTTGTGCTAACAATGGAAAATACATTATACTACCAGTGACAAGATATACAAAAGAGATAGAAAAGTAACAACTTCAAATCTCAACAAAAATTAAAGAAAGCTGAAAACAATAAATAAAAGAAAAGCTACAAGCATAAAGAAATATAAGAGCATTTACGAATACATGAGCTTAGAATAAGAAAGTAACATTGAAGAAACCAACAAAAACTAATCTTATAACTACTTGGGAAAAAAGAAAAAAACCCTAACCTCATCACGGAAAAAGGGTGGAGTACCAATTGTCTCTGACTCGTTCTCTCTAATAAAAGTAGAAGCGAATGCAAACGTCTTTGGACAATCTACTACCATAATCTCTACCAAAGATGGGCATTCCATAGTAGTACCTCCCAAATAAAAGCTCGTCAAGTCTGAACATGACACAAGACTCATGCTCTGAAGGGAAGGGAACATGATTGAGTTTGTTGTGAATTCCTCTGTTCCATCATTCCTGATAATTTGCTTTATCATGGAGCAATTTTTTACAATGATCTTCTTGAGTTGCACAAGATCCAAAGTCAGGGAAGCAGTAAATATGTATACCGAGCTATTACATTCATAAACTTCCAAACATTGAAGACTTTTAAAATGTAAACTTTCTAGAAGATTTTGCTTCCATATTTCCACTGACTTAGAAAACTCAGAGAGTACTAGATACTCCATTGCTTTGTATTCAACCTACAAAATCCAATTTACTACATCATTTATATTATGAAAACAAGTACCATAAAAAAAAAAAAAGATGAAAGCCAAATTTATCACTCTACTTAGAATAATATTGAACCAAATTTAACTCTAATCCATGAAGAAGTGCAATTTTAATATTATACTTTTAATGCGATTCAAATCGATAAATAATAGGAATATTATCTTTTACTATTAATTTTTATTATTTTTATAATTAGAAGTACAATGTTAAAATTGTACACGTTCAATGATACGTGGTAATTTTGGTTCGTCACCTTAATTAGAATGATAAACTTTGAGCCTCATCCCAAGAAAAACAAAAAGCTTAAAGCAAAATTAAACCAGACAAATAATTTGATCCTTATCTGTGCTTCAGAACAACACCCATTAATAAAAATCTTAAAATGAGCCTAACAGGACAAATGATTTCAAAGATAAATAAACTATTGTAATACTTTTTTTGCATACGAATGTTTAACAGTGCTATTAAGGTCACCATCCCAATGTCTCTTCTCATCTTCACCTGTAATTACTTGTACTCTTTGCAAAATTGGTGCATTGATATCTACCTTGCAAAAAACCTTCAATTCAGAACACTGGCTCACTATTACTTGATCCAAAGATGGAAACCCAAAATTATGATTGCTTGAACAAAAGCTTTTAAGGCTTGGTAAATGTCGAAGCTCCAGACATTTCAACCTATTGAAAATGATGTCATATGTTGCTTCAACGTCTCCGTTATTTCTCACAATTTCTTTCATTGAAACACAGTTTCTTATTTGAGCTGCAGCAAACTTTGGACTGTTGAGGATGTAAATAAGTTTATCAATGCCTCGCACTCCCAAAGATCCAAAGTCATGAGCTTTTGAAAAGGTGTTGAGGACAATCCTGAGCTAATCATATTGCCACAATTGAAAACCTCAAGAGTTTCAAGATTGGGAAGAATGCAGTCTAGTGGTGACTCTTGCATCCGTATGTGCTTTAGATGATGAAGGCTGTTCAGTCTTAAGTTTCTAATTGGTAAAACTATCTCAGCTTTCGTCTCATTTCCAACATCTCCTTCATAAGAGAACACCTCTTTGAATTTGCAGCAAGTTGCCTCAAGCATTTCCAGATTGTTGAATCTTTCCAGAAAAGTAATTGGGAAAATAGCAGATGAATCATGGTGGCAGAGGATTTGAAGAACTTCAATTTTACGGAAAGGCTAGTGGAAAACTTGTTATCACATATCATTGCAATGTCATCACTGTTTAAAGACACTTCTTCTAATTTAGGGATGACCAGCAAAACTAATGAAAAGTCAATTACAATTTTGTACTTCATGAAAAAAAATCATGAAACGCTTATTCTACTACCGTTCAAGAGAAAAATAATTACATACATACATGTGATACATATGAGTCTTTGGATATGTTCAGGTCGTATCTTAAACTTTAGTTCACTTTTTTTATTCACAATTGATTTCAATTTTCCTAATCCAATTGAAACACATTTGAAATATAGGGAACTGATACGACCACATTTGAATCAAATGAGTAATGATATATATTCTAGGTTACCAAGAAAAAAAATCAAGTATATGTCATTGTTTGGACCAACTGGTAACTTAATTTTAAGTATGAAGTAGGTTTCGTACATTTTCAACTAAGAAAAGTGGTGGTTGGATTGGGGACTCCAATTGGTCATCCTCATTCGTATCTAGCAAATTAAGACATCCGATGTCAAGTATCTTCACTTCATTGCAATGGTATGTTTTCAACTTGTCTAACATTGGCCACTTTGTTGTATAAATCCCTGGATAGAAGCATTTAAGTATTGGCAGGTTCCAGAGCATAAGGGAGGACACCCGATCAAACTCAAAATTAGTAACTGTCGTTTCCCATCCTTCTACTTTCGAAACAATCTCCTTCACCGCCAGCTAGCTACTGTAAGATCTTTCAGCTGTAGAAGAACTCTGGCTACTGAAGCTGGAAACACGTTCTTCAGATTCCAACAGTTCCAAACAAAATCTACATTTAGATTTTGAAATGTTAAAATTCCTTGGGGGTCCTTGTTCCAAACATTCTTCAATTTTGGAAGATTAACAACATACATTAATTCTCTTAGTTGAGTGGCCACGGCTTGTGTTTCTTTCATATTAATCCTTTGGAGTTCAAATATATGTTCCACTGAACCACAATTAGATACCTCTAGAGTTTGCAGTCGTTGAAATGTACTCAATAAATCAAATGGAAAAATGGTAAAGCCTCATTACGGTGTTCAACTGCCATTTTTTCCAGTTCGCAAAAGGAATTTACAGAGAGTTATTGATTGTGCCATATCATCTTCATATTTCTCAAGCAGGAAATGCTCTGTCCCTCCAAACTAGGGAATGCAACCTACGTGTAATGTGAAAACAAGAGCAATTAGTTCCGAAAATAAAGGTAACTTAAAATAGGAAAGCAAGTAGAGCAAAGAACTTTATAACAACAAATCTACCTCTTCATCAAAGAGAGTTTGTGGAGAGAAATGTTGGCTTTCCTCCATTGTAGATTTATATATGAATCCCTGCAACTGAGGACATTGCTGTATCTCTAGAAACTTCGAGGATGGGAATTCAATAATGTAATTTTCTGAACAAAACCCAATGAGATGTTGAAGATTCCTCATCTTTGGAGAGTTTAATTGAGGAAATGAAATCATAGCTTTGCCTTCTTTTTCTAATTCCTCTGTGAATGTCACCTCTCTTAAGCATTTGCATTCAACTATGAGCATTTAAGATGCACTAGGCTTCTAGCCATGGAAGATGATAATAGATTTTTTAAGTTGTCACAAGCCTCAATAATCAAACTTGTTAGATTTTGAGTGTAGTACTCAGATATATTTGAAAGCCGATTGTGGCATATCCTTTCAACATTGATTGAAGAAAAATGAAGGTTCTCCAAGCAAGGGAACACTAACTATATTCATGAAATTATACTAAATTAATAGAAAAATTAGAAAATTAAAATGTAACATAAGAAAAAGACTAGTTTTTTAGTATAAAATGCTATGACAAAAATTATGAAATGGTGTTTGCCAATGCAATGGTATGCAGTGTATTTGAACAAAAATTACTTCCTCCCCTCAAGAGAAACAGATTTTGTGCTATCAATTTTTTATTTGAAGATCTAAATGACTATTCTAATAAATTTTAGATCAAATCAGATTAATGATGGTCACTAACTTATGTTAATAAATTTTTTAAAAAAATCTGAATAGTAATAATACGTTGAAGCATCAACATTCAAGTCAAGGCCTTATTGTCAATCAAAAAAGGATTGCATTTATGAGCATATATAGTTTTGGGGGAGGTTGGAATTGAGACCAACATGATATGCATTTGAACGAACATATAAACAAAAATACTTATATTTGATATACCATAAGAATATATATTTCTATACACTATCAATGAATGAAAGGTCTTTTGGACGTCAATATTACGGTAAAATTGGTGTCAAGGTAGAGATTTATTCGATATTAACTCAAATTCTATTTGAAAATTAGTTTGAATTCAGTAAAATTCTATTAGTTAAAACTTACATGATAATTAAGAATAAATATTCTTAATGGATAAAAGTTATTAGTAAATAATAATTTTTAGTGATCAAATAATAAAGCTTTATAAATATGGAATAAGTATTAACTTGTATAATTTCACTTAAATTCAAATTGATTTTCAATTAGAATTTGAGTTAGTATCTAACAAACATTTCCAATCAATGGAGGCAGCTGGATAAAGTACTTAGATGGTTGGGTTACACAGAAGGTCAAGCAGGTGATCAAGTTAGATGGGCTGCAGTGAATACTATTTAATTCTTGCACCATCATAATGAAACCGGATCAAGACTGGCAGAGGTAATGGCAATGGGGAATCTAAATGCTGTTCTTACAATTAAAATAAGATGTATCGTTAATGCTTTTACTTGAACAATAACTCTTCAGCCAGTGAAGAAGCTGTACAGTGGACTCTGCTCCATATGCAACTCTGGAGATTTAAACCTGATCATCCATCTTGAATTTCTGGCTGACAACATGATGACCGGAGGTGGAAGCCGAGTGAATGAATAGCTATTAACAGTTGGCAATCTTAGCCAAATTTTGCTTTGGTCTGCAAAAATGATGCTCTTGTCGAAACCGGACAAACGACCTCAAAGAAATTGTGAAAGAATCCGTTGTCATACACATTATTCTTTACAACACCTTCAGTATCCTCTAGAGGGGACCTTCTAAAGAAGGATTTACATTTGGTCTCCGAAGGCTTTCCATCACTACTCATCCTGGTGATGCTTGCTTTCAATGCTGCAACACTTGCTCTTGCTTCACTCCATTTCTTCTGCCAGCTTAAGTAGTCTTGCCACTTGAAGGTCTGTATTTTCAGACAGATGAGAACATATGATTCTAGTTTCATGGTTTCAACTACAACTCAATTTGCGCAGCCAACTATTTCATGGTTTATGTTCGGTCAAGGCTGGGTTGGCAAATTCAGGCAACAAACCAATTGACAAGGTTTAAACGGCTCTCACCTCATTCATTGCGGTGTTTGTGAGACAATGATTAGCATGATACCCAAAGAAACTCGCCAATAAGAGAGAAACTATAGCCATGAACACCCTAAGTGGTATTTGGGCGTTATATGAACCCAACAGCAACTGCGACAAACCAAAAGACAATTTATTGAACTCAAAATATCTACTGCAAGATCCAAAACATAAAGCAGAAAACATTCAAAATAATGAAGGCACTATAGGAAGTTAATCTTCCTATAGTTGTTTCAAAACAAAAATGGTAGTCTCAAATCAAGCAATAACCCTTGGCAATAATTCAGATTACAGAATATATATGAAACTCACCTCTACAATATGAGGAGCTAAACCACGAAAAGAATCATCTACACCATAATAAACTGAAAAACAAAGAAAATGGCACGGAACATTTAGTATATATGAAGAGCATTAAGAAACTAGAAAATCTTAGTACAAATCGATCTACCCGTTAAAATATATACTACTTTCAATTCTTTCAATCGTCCAGTAAGGACCAATCCAAGAGCAATTGTCCCGTACATGTAAAGAAGGATATGGCTGCAGAATGCTAAATATGATATTCAGTCTTCTTTAGAATTGTAGGTTTGAAGTAATAACTAGAATTGACTAAATGAAGGAGAAAACAAGAATTGTTGAAACAACTAATTACAAATATCATACAGAAATCCACATTGTCAAAGGCTGAACCAGTAAAGCATTAACAGAGGAAATAATAACTTAGAATTTGAAGTCTATGGCAGCCATCTATTGACAGTAGCCATGACAGGAACACATGAAAGATTAATATCATGTGATGGAATTTACGGTTAAATAAATGCAAGGTGTCTCCAAATACATAGTCGTAAAAGAGATCTTTTAGAAGATCAACATCCAAACTACTGATAAGCTACCTAGAAATCAATACAAAAAATCCAAATCAATCGAAAATAGCAAAAATTTAAAAACAAACATTGGTGGGTAGTGAGATAGGAATATGGCAGCTTTGACAAGGTTGGTGGTAGAGCATAGAAATTGTGACAATATGAGAAGACAAACGAAATTTTGCAAAAGAATACCTTTAATTCTCAAAAGATCATGAGGCGAAGCACTTCTCTCAAAATCATAGAAAATATTGTTTTTATTCAGCTTGAAAATGTGTCAGACAACCTTCCTCTGCTATAGAATTCTGGACATTCTGTAAACATAACATCATGATAAAAGTGAAAGCAAACACTGTTAAAAGAACCACATATTTTCAGAGAATTCTATAAACAAGGTGACATATACAACCATTATATTTTGAATATGCAACTAAATAAAATATTTAAAATATCAGATTAATACTTACTGCATGGCTATAATCTTCCATTCTGTAAAAATGTTACTATGAATTGTAAACTTTTATGAATGGGCATCAAATCTTCATTTCAATAATAATAATCTTTATTACCAGGTAAAGAATGCAGGTGTGTCTACGCCATCCTATATATGTAGTTTTGTTGTCTGCTAAAAAACAGTTATCCATCAACTAAATCCATGAATTCTTCTCAGAAAGATTAAATTTAACTAGTCTGCAATCACCTCTAAGAATATAGAGAAGCAATCATAATTAATTCAGCAAATTGCAAGTATTTAGAATGTTAGCTTTAACAGAGTGTAGAAGCAAAAAAAATAAAAAATTCTTAAATTTTGAAAAAAAAAGTATCTGAATAAACATATACCATTGCTCTGAAAATTTGTTCCATGGTGGTGTTTTAGATTGCCATCCCAACACTCTTTATCTTCAGCAAATTGCACTTTCAGCAAACTTGGAGCAGGTAACTCTCCTCTGCAGAAAATTTTCATTTTTGGACAGTTTCTCTCAATAACCTCTTCCAAGGAATGGAATCCAAGGGCATAATTACAATATTCTACTCTGCAAAGCAATTCATTTGGTGCACCTCTTCAATGGAGGTGAAAGCTATTCAAGGTATCGCCCTGGTTATAAGTTGTCCTGGAATGCCATAGCCGCTATTTTAAACAAGGTAGCTAAGCGCTCTTTGACTGGCTTAAACTCCTGACAGGTGATTCAGGGTAGATCCCAACATATGTATGCATCAAAATTCATTTCTGAACCTATAAAATTTGGTAAATGGTTAACAATGAAGTGTGTGTGAAAAAAAAAATGAAGGTTATGGAAGTAAAAGACTTACTCACCATCTGATTTCTCACTTCAACTGAAGGAACATGATTGAGCCTCAAGTGTCTCACAAATTTAAATGAAAAAAAGTATTCAAGTCTTTTACAATCAAACACCTACAGAAGATTTAGTGATTTGCAAAATGAATCCTCACGGAGTTGGTTGACTCATTATGCCATAACTTTCTCCAGTTTCCCGCACCTATGATGCTCAATTCCTTTAAGCAAGGGAATGCCACCTATGAAATTTGTTTGCTTGTGTCAATAATTGCATAGAATTTAAGGTAAGATTAATGGAGAGAGAGTAATGATACAGAGAAAACAAAGTAATAGAGTATCACTATCACCTTTTCATTGAAAAGAGTTGGACAGGCAATCTCTGAGTTGTTTCCTTCTGCATCAGAGACGAACGTATCTAATGTAAGACAACTCTCTATCCTAACAATTCTCAACAAGGGGAATTCAAGGTAACTTCCGTGGCAGAATCTCGTCAGTTTGGGAAGGTATTTGAGCAATAGGAATTCTAGTTTACGGAACAACTTTTGGCTCATCAGTTCTTCTTTGGCTAATTCCTCTATCAAGATTACTTTTTCTACATTCTCACAATTCTCAATGTTAAGAATCTTGAGTTGCACAAAACTTTCCATCATTGAGGACGAAAATAGACAGTTTAAATTGTGACACCCCTCGATAGTCAAGCATGTTAAATATTGAGCACAAGAAGCAGCTGTTGCCAGAAATTTTTTATGCCGGATTCTCTGAATGTTGATTGAGGACCGTTCCAAATCCTCCAAGCTTGGAAAAACCTGCACACAGTATATATATTCCTTAATGCATGAAAAACTTTCCACTCTTTAGCTGATTAAAAAAAAAAAAAAGAACACGTGAATGACCGTACTAGAGAAGCATGCAAATGATAAGAACTTGTCTGCTGCTTTTGTTTTTCATTTTCTCAATCACCAAATAAGAACAAAAGGTTTTAACTAGAAAATTTTAACTTAATCAAAACTCTATAATGTGATCAGTTGCATTGGCAGACATATCAAACTGTCTGTATTTGTGCCTTACTTGCTGATATGTCTGCATAAATGTCTGGTGTAAATCTTGCAATCAATGAATTTTTTAAGGGGACCAAAAAGCAGAAAAATCTATTGTTACAACATTCTTACAAGTCATATAACCATTAACAGAATGTACAATATGGAAAGTTAGAAAGCCAACAATCGGGCAATGTCGCAATTCAAGTGGAATATGATCATGCACATAAAACAATGTAACAATGTTAAGGAAATCATTAGAATTGATGCATACCTTCTCTGTAAACAACTGTTGAACAATGGCATTGAGGTTGCCTTCCCAATGCCCGAGATATTCACCTTCAGCTGATTGTATTCCCTGCAGCATTGGTGTGCTCAACCCTCCCGTAGTGAAAATTTCCATCTTTGGACACTGTCTCATTATTAACTCTTCCAAGGAAGGGAATCCAAAGGCATAATTCCCTGAGCAGAAGCTTGATAGGCTCGGAAGACAACCAAGTTCCAAAGTCTTCAGTTGGGAGAACACGATGCCATCCATCAAATCATCACTTCCACGAGCTATGATTTCTTCTATCATTTGGCAATCAGTAATACTCATTTCTGTGAGTACCACCATGCTTTTTGCCGTTGAGAGTGTTAATAAATTCTTAAGCCCGTGACAATTCGACACTTGCAGATTTGTCAAATTTTTAAAGTACATAGAGGATGGCACTAAATTCTTCAATTTGTCACATTTCGACACTTCTAGAGTTTCCAGGTTACTGAAAACCTCTCCAACTTGGTATTCTTCCTCCGAAAGATGTGTCAACTTGGTATTTGCTTCCAAAACTAACTTTTTTACATTGGGGAATGTATCCTAAGAATTGAAAAAAAGAAATACGTTAAACAAAAACAAAGATTTTGAATCGGTAAATTTCATCCATGGTTTCTAATTTTTAGTTTAATTTTAATCCCACCCCTAACTTTTGAATTATTCTATTTAGATTCCTAACCTTTTAAATTTTCATTTTGATTATATTTTACATTTTTCACTAACAAATGGGAAAAAAGATAAGATCACATGATATGCAAAAGTAATGTCCACATGGCATGTTACATAATAAAAGCTTTTTTTGGCTTAGACGCCTGATGGCGAAAGTGGAATCAAAATAAAAAATTAAAGATCACGGATGAAATTTACTATGCATGTGAAATATTTTACTTGCAATCCTAATGATTAACTTTTTAAACATTTTAGAAGATCTAAATCCTTTGTTATTTGTACAAAAAGACTTTAATCCATAATTTAGCATTGAAAATTCAACAATCGATAGAAAATGTTATTGAATTTTCAATAATTGATTATGGATTCATATTTCTATAGAATACATCACTTAGAATTATATTAATTCATATAAATATTATAAATTTAATATTAAAAATTTTATTTAATATTTATATAATTATTATTTTCTAATATTACTTTAATTAGTATTTTCTAATTTTATTATTTATTAATATATTTAATTTTAATATTATTTAAAGGACATTAAATTCTAATATGATTAAATAGTAATATTCAATATTACTATTAAATAGTATCAAATAATATTATGCAAATAATACAATTTTATTTAATAAATACAATATTATTTTTAATTAATTCTTAAATTTTATTTTGTATATTGAATTATTATATATGAAACAATTTAAGTATTTTCTTTTCATGTATAACAAAATTACTTACCAAACATGTTCTATGTGTTCAAGACAATTAAAAAAAATATAAACTAAAAATACGAAATTATACCCAACAAATCTTAAGTGCTTACATTCTATATAGATATTAGGGGTTCATACCTCAGTGACCCAAAGCAAGCGTTGTTGAGAAGGTATAATTTCCAATTGACTCTCTGCAAATATTTCCGGAAAGTTCAGATGCTGCCTAGCTAATATCTCCACATTGTCGCATCCTCTCACCTCCAATTGTTTTAAGGATGGCCATCTTGTAGTATGCAACCTAGAGTAGAAATTCTTCAATTTGGGTAGCCAATGAAGTAACAGGTCTCTTATTTTAGGAAATATAAACATAGTGGTTGATTCATTGGAATTGAGTCCATGATCAAGTCCAATTACTTCTACCAAAGATTCACACTTCACTATTTCAAGATATTCAAGTTTGTCCAGTCTTTTCATCATTTGAAATGGGATAATATTCAGAAGACTTTCACAATTTTTCACTATAAGGAAAGTTAGTTCACAAAATGAACCAAATGTGAGTTTATCATCCCATATCGTTGTCCAATATCCACTGCCAATGATTACCAATTCTCTTAAGTTAGGGAATACCACCTACAAAAAATTTATTTGATTGCATTAATAAGGAGAAATAAATTATACTACTAGCTCAACAAGATACACAAAAGAAGAGTAAAAGTATCAATTTCAAATCCTAACAAAAATTTAAGAAAGATGAAATTAATGAAGAAAAGAAGAGCTAGCTACAAGCATAACCAAAGGATTCTAAGAGCATTAAAAACTACTAATTGAATTACAGAATAGGATAATTGTAATAACAATAATCATAAAACAATAAGTACTTAAAATGTATATACAAAATGAGGTAATTAAAGGTATTTCTCATCTATTACACTAGAAATTTGTTACATTATTTTCGATAATTGATTTTTTTATGGATTAACTTATCAAAGCCATAAATTTTTTTGCTCACTATTAAAAGTCTAAATTAATATTAAAATTCGATATTTTTTAATTTGTTATTATCCTCTCGCATGTGAAAGGAGAAAAAAGAAAGACAAACACAAAGCTAGAGTGTGCTATATAATAGATAAACTACTTATAAATAAATTTAAATGGGTCATTGAATAATTTGTGCAGTTATCAATTCATATTTTTTAATAATATTCATATTCTATGAATTATGTAAAATTGTGATTTCGTTATATGGCTTTCTAATATTATGTTTTGCTTATTTTGTTAAATTCGTTTAAAGAAAGAACAATAAAATTAATTTATTAAGCCATTTAAAATTTATTGGCTATTTTTATATGTTAGGAGACCTAAAATAAATTTAAATCAGTATTTTAAGATATGTATATATATATAAAGTCATATCATTTATCAAATAAATATCATAATGTTTCATTAATATTTTTGGGAACAGAAACATAATAGAAAATTTAAATTCATATTTTAATTGTTTTATCTTTTATAGTTACCAAATCAATATCTAAAATGACAAAAATAATCCAAATTTAATAGCAATATCACATTAAATAATATGAAAATAATCAGCCCTAAAAAAGAAAAATAATGTAAAGTTGAAAAGCAATAATCATTTTAAATCTAATTCAATTAGAGTATATCAAACAATCCATTTGTGGCTTATTATATAGCAATAATAAATCTCATACACATTTAAACTCCTTAATGATTTAAAAGAATAAAAACTAAATTTTATTAAAAATAATTTAATTTGGTACAAAATTTAAGATTTATAAGGAAATAAATAGGAAAAATTATCAATTAAGGATAAAGTTTATTTATTTAAAGTTTTCAATGTTAATAAATAACAAAAAATAGCCAATATTAAAAAATCATTAATTAAGGATAAAATAGTTAATTTAATAAATAATAAGTTGTTCACAATTTAAACTTTTGAAATTAATAGATTTATAAATAAAATAACGATAAAAATAAAGATACCATCATGAAATAAGAAACTAACATCCAAGAAAAAATTACTTTGAACTTAGAAGGTGAGTTATATTTCTTTTGGTCAAATTTTATGATAATTTATTGAAAATTTTCAAAATATTGAAAATTTCAAAATTTTCAAAACAAAAAAAAATTGAAAATTTTCAATGATTTATTTTTTTAATGTGTTTGATATTTCATTTCAAAAAAACTTGATAAAAGATTTTAACAAAAAATGCCGAAAATCTTAAGTACTTTTTAGCTACTTAATATATTAAATTAATTTTTTTAAAAAAATTATTTAATTACAATACTCTTATAATATTTTTTTATAATTTATTCTTTTCTTTTCAAACTTTTTTTAATTCAAAATAACTCTAAAACCATCTCTCTTTTATATAAACGATTCAATAAAAAAGCCTCCAACCTTTAGTAGCACACCAATCATTTTTATATGACAATTCAATGCTTAAATCTTCAAAACTATAAATTTAGCATTTTATTTTTGGCCTTGAATTTGTTAAATCTAACAAACATCATCTTAGAATCATTTGCTATGTGAAGAACAATACGCACAAACAAAAACTAACCTTATCACTGAAAAATGGTGCAATACCAATAGTCTTTATATTCTGCTCTCTTGGAGACGAAGTTGTGAATGCAACCATCTTTGGACAATCTTCTACTATAAGTACTGTCAAAGATGGATATTCCACTATATCATGCCCCAAATAAAAACTTCTTAAGTTTGAACATGACTCGAGAATTATGGATCTAAGAGAAGGGAACATGATTGTGTTTGTTGTTGCTACCTCTGCTTCATCATTTGTGATAATTTGCTCCATCATCGCACAATTTCTTACTTCCATCCGCATCAATTGCACAAGATCCAAAGCCATGGAAGTGGTGAATATGAATTTCAAGCTGTTACATCCACAAACTTCCAAAATTTTAAGATTTTTGAAATCTAAACTTTTTTGAAGATTATCCCTCCATATCTCTATTGCCTTAGAAGCGTCAGAGAGCACCAAAAACTCTATTCCTTCATAGTCACCCTACCAAATCCAATTTATGACAGCAATTATTACCAAAAAAAAGAAAAAAAAAAGAAAATTATAAGACTTAAGTAGAATTAAACCCTCTCAAAATTCATAATAAATCATTGAAAATAACATCCACCAATAAAAAGCTAGCCTAAAAGGACATTTATTTCGAAGATTAAAAAAATTCTGCAAATCAAGAAGTACCTTTTTGGTGTACAACTGTTGGACGGTAATATTAAGGTCACCATCCCAAAGTACCTGCTCATCTTCACCTCTAATTACTTTTATTCTTTGCAAAATTGGTGTATTTAAATCTCCCTTGCAAAAGATCTCCAATTCAGGACAGTGGCTCATTATTACTTGGTCCAAAGATGGGAATCCAAATGTGTGATCGCCAGAACAAAAGCTTTTAAGGCTTGGTAAATGTCGAAGCTCCAAACATTCCAACCTATTGAAAATAATGTCAGTGGTTGCTTCATCATCTCTCTCATTTCCAACAATTTCTTTCATTGAAAGACAGTTTTTTATCCTCAAATTTTTTAGTTGGACCAAACTTTGGACTGCTAAGGATGTAACTAAGTTTATCATTGCTCCACACTCCCAAACATCCAAAGTCATGAGATTTTGAAAAGGTGTTGAGGACAGCCCTAAACTAATCATACTGCCACAAAAGCAAACTTCAAGTGTTTCTAGATTGGGAAGAATGTAGTCAAGTCGTGACCCTTGCATCCACATGTGTTTTAGATAATGAAGGCCACTCAGTCTTAAGTTTCTAAATGGCGAAAGTGTTAGAGCATTTGTCCCCTTGCCAACACCTCTTTCGTAGGAGAATAAATCATTAAAGTTGCAACAACAAATCTCAAGCTTTTCCAAATTTTTGAATCTTTCAAGGAAGGTAGTTGGAAAAATAGCAGATATATCATGGTAGCAGAGCAAATAAAGAACTTTTATTTCATGGAAAAGGCCTTCGGGAACCTTGCTATCACATATTATTGCAATGTCATCACTGGTCAAAGACATTTCTTCTAATTTGGGAACCACCTACAAAACCAAAGAAAAATCAATTGCAAGTTTGTAATTTTTGAATGAAAATGGAAAATTTATCTACCAAAAGAAACATTACAGCATCTAAGCATTTGGCTAATTGGAACAGAGGTGCCTGTGTCTCCTTACTTAAAGTCTAAAAAGCTGGTGAATTTCCCTTATAAGACTTTTCCCAAATTTAGAAAATTTAGAGAAATGATAAAATTCAAATTTGAAGTAAATGACCAATAAAAAAAAATCAGGTACATGGTATTATTACAACTAGGTAGCATTTTAAGTGTGATCCGAAGTTCATACCTTTTCAACTAAGAAAAGTGGTGGTTGGATCGGGGAGTCCAATTGGTCGTCCTCACTCATATCTGGCAAATTAAGACAACCGATGTCAAGTATCTTCAGTTTGTTGTAGTGGTATGTTTTCAACTTTTTTAACATTGGCCACTTCGTTGTATGCATCCCGGGATAGAAACATTTGAGTTTTGGCAGGTTCCATAGCACAAGGGAGGACACTTGATCAAACTTAAAATTAGTTACACTCGTTTCCCATCCTTTCGCTTTTGAAACAATCTCCTCTACTGCACATCTATCTACTGTAAGATCTTTAAGTTGTGGAAGAACTCTGGCAACTGAGGCTGGAAACACATTCTTCAGACTCCAACAGTTCCTAACAACTACTTCTTTTAGATTTTGAAATGTTAAAATTCCTTGGGGGTCCTCGTTCCAAACATTCTTCAATTTTGGTAGATTACGAACATGCAATTTTCTTAGTTGAGTAGCCACAACATGTGTTTCATTCACATTCAACCTTTGGAGTTCAAATATATGTTCCATAGAACCACAACTAGATACTTGTAGAGTTTGCAGTTGTTCAAATGTAGTCAACAAATCAAATGGCAAAATGGTAAAGAGCTCATTACAGTGTTCAACTACCATTTTTTCCAATTTGCAAAAGGAATTTACAGAGAGTTCATTGTGCCATATCATCTTCATATTTCTCAACCAAGAAATAATCAGTTGCTTCAAACTTGGGAACGCAACCTATGCGTAACGTGCAAGAGTAATTAGTTCCAAGAATAAGATATAAAAAAAAAAAAAAGTATCGTACAGAACTTTATAACAATAAATCTACCTTTTCATCGAAGAGAGCTTGTGGAGAGAAATGCTGGTTATCCTCCATTGTAGATTTATATATGAATCCCCGCAACTGAGGACATTGCTCTATCTCCAGAAGCTTCAAGGATGGGAATTCAATATTATAACTTTCTGAACAAAACCCAATAAGATGTTGAAGCTTGCTTATCTTTAGAGAGTTTAATTGAGGAAATGAAATCTTAGCTTTGTCTGCTTCTTCTATATCCTCTGCAAATATCACCTGTCTTAAGCATTTGCATTCAACTATCTCAAAGCATTCAAGATGCGTTAGACTTCTGGCCATAGAAGATGATAATAGCTGTTTCAAGTTGTCGCAACCCTCAATAGTCAAACTTGTTAGATTTTGAGTGCCATAGTCAGATACATTTGAAAACCGGTTGTGCCATATCCTTTCAACATTGATTGAGGACAACCGAAGGCTCTCCAAGCAAGGGAACGCCAACTACATTAATGTAATTACACTACATTATTAGAAAAAGGCTAGTCTTTTAGTATAACATGTAGCAATAAAAACCAACGAATGATGTCTATCAATGCAACGGCATGCAATACATTAAGAGAGAAATTATTTCCCCTCACAAGATAAAGTGATTTAGTGTTATCAATTTTTTTTTCCAAGATCTAAATGACTATTCCGGTCAATTTTAGATTAAAATCAGATTAATAATAGTCACTAACTTACGTTATCAATTTCTATTTATTAAAAAAATCAAAATTGAAATAAAATGTTAAATTATCAAGTGAAAAATCATGTGCAAACTATGATTGAATTTTAATTCTGACACTTAGCCTCTGGACAATAGAGCATCCACATTCAGGCCATGGCCTCATTATCAATCACAAAGGCTTCCATTTGAGAGTATATATAGTTTTAGAGAAAATCGGACATGAGACCAACATGATATGCATTTGAATGAGCATTTAAACAAAAAGGATTTATATTTGATATATTATTAGAGTATATATTTCAATACACTATCAATGAATGAAAGGTTGAAACCTCATTAATTAATAAACCTAAAAGCTCAAAAGTCCTTGAAAATAGACTACTTCAAATTTTGGATATTTGTTAAGACTTCACTTATTAGATGCCTTTTCCTTTTTTTCTTTTGTTTTCCATCCATCATTGATTTTTTTAATTTTTTAATTTTTTGCCTTTTTCTTTCTATTCATTTTTTTTAAAGCAAAAACATAGCAACTGACGTAAAAGAAAAACATACCTTTTCACTAAAAAGCGGTAACTGATTTTGACATGAAGAATTAGAGCCTCTTCCGTTTTCAAAGCAAAAGCTAATGAGCCGTGGTAGACCATGAAGTGTCAAGGATCGCAATTGAAGAAATTCATTTTTATAAGCTGCACCATCATCACTAATGATATATTCGATCTCCGAACCATTTTGGATATGGAGATTCTTCAACCGCTGAAAGCCTTCCTCATCCATCAACTCATGCAGTGCAATCTTGACACCTTTCATGTCATCTAAATATAGATCTTCAGTTTTCTTTAGAAACATTTTGAATCCATGATCTAACTCATCAACACTTGTATTTAACTTGAGTTTCAATGTCCTTGAGTGTTTACACTCACCAACCCAATCCCATTCTTTTCCTATGAAAATCTTGTATCTTTCCAACTTCTTGCAGAACAAGTCCGCTGGCATAATCTTGGCATCAGGAATGTGAACATCTAAAGTGGTCAGACGAGACAAAAGCTTCAATTCAGCAAGACTAGCATTGCTTTGTTGGTTGGCCTGCCTCTCTACTTCCCATTGAACAAAACTGTTACCCATATACAATTCTTCCAATCTAGACAAACTCGATATGACCCCTGCTGGAATTATTTTGAGTCTGGTACAATCACTGAGATCTAACAACCTTAATTTGATCAATTCCCCAATTTCCTTAGGTAGCATTTCAATATCCGAATCGAAAAGGCTAAGAATTTCTAAATTTTTTAGCTCACCAACCCCAGCAATATCTCCCAAATTACATTGGTCTAGGCACAAAGTCCGAAGGTTTGTTAGGAGACTAATTGAGGAAGGTAAGGACTGAAATTGCATATCAGTCAAATCTAAAACTTTAAGATTTAGTGTTTCCTTAAAAAAGTTGATTGGCAATTCCACGGAATGATCCTCGTTATACAGAAGAAAAAGATCAAGTTGCGGACACTTCAACTCTTTGGGAAAATAGCTAATATTAGCATATCTCAAACTAATCATGGTACATTTTTCCATTGTCTCTCCATTAGGCCAATCTTCCAGATCATCTTCGTCTTTTAGTGCAAACACGTTGTAGTCCCTATAAGCGATTGCTAAGGCCACATCACAAATCAGATCATGCATATCAACACGCACATTTGTGTAACTATCACGCAACAAACAAGAGGATTTGAGTTCACTCACCACTGTCAACAATCTATCTCTTGTTTCTTCCACTCCGTTGACACCATGAAATAAACCCAAACCAATTGTATATCTCAGCAAGTCTCTAATGAAAGCGTTGTGACCTAGCAGCCCGCAAAGCAAGAATGTCTGTTTGAGTTCTTCTCTTTCCAAATGGTTGTAACTCAACTCTATGGCTGAATAAACATGTGCTGGTATTCCTTTGAAGTTTGTTGGGGAAGGCCTTTGTAGTTTTCTCAAAGCATCATTCCACGCAAATAAGCCTTTGTTTCTTAAAGCCCTTGCAACTGTTGCAATGGCGACAGGCAGTCCTGCACATTTTTTGGCTACTTCAATTGCTGTCAATCGCAACTCAGGACTTTCAGCATCGTCTCCAGCCATCTTCTTAAACAGGTCCCAAGCTTCTTTATCTTCCAAAACAGATATTGCAAAATTTTTTCGAGCATCCATCTCATTCCTTAGAACATTTAGATCTCTTGAAGTGAGCAATATGTTGCATCCCTTATTTTCATCTCCAAATGGAATGCCCACATCATTCAAATCTAGTTTCTTCCATATATCATCTAAAATAACGAGAACCTTCTTCTCTTTCTTCAATCTTTCGCGTAATCGGGCTGCTCTAACCACCACATCCTTTCCTTTTAATTTTAGACCCAAAGAAGCTGCAAGTTGATCTTGAACTTTTTGAAGTTCAGAAGTCTGATTCACAAATGCCATAGTCACCGAATCAAATAACTTGTCTTCTTTGGCCTGTCTATAAACTTCTTTGACTAGCGTGGTTTTGCCCACACCAGCCATCCCATACACCCCTATCAAGTTGGTAGTACCATCTTTCAATGCCTCCATTATGTCTTTAAATACCTTCGCTCTTGATTCAAAGGCCTCAAAATCTTTAGGAGTTGCATCCACTATGTCTGGAGGAGGAGCAGGGCATGAAACACTGTTGAATTCACCTTGTTGAAGGTGTTCATTAAAAGCCGCGACAACTTCTTCAGCTTTCCTGCTAACTTGGTAGCGAGACTTGATGTTGGGGCATAAGCCTATGAAGCACTTGCTCTTTGCTTTGTCTTGAAGATCCTTCACACTTTTCACCTCGTCTTCGAATACCTTGTCCACATTGCTGCACCAAAGCTCGACGTCTGGTTTTATCTCCTCCGCGTTCCTTTCTGCAGCTTCGATATCTTTCTGCACACTTTCTCTTTTCGCCAACAGCATCTTCATTTTCTCCTCAAACTTCTCAACATTCTTCTTATAGATGATCACATACCTCATATGACGTCTGATTTCTTGGAAGATGCCTTTCGCAGCATCCGAAGAAAGATTGGATGCAGCTCCAGTAGCGATGGCTTCCATTTTTTTGGTTTTTTTCTTTGTGTCAACCAGACCAGCAAAGCAAATAAAAGAACAAAACAAAGACAACAGGAGAGGAATCGACAAAAAAGATAATTGACAGCAAGCAATATATGTAATCAGTTATGGGTAAAGACAAGAAATGGTTTGGACAGACTCGTCTTCCGATCCAGCAGCTATGAATGAGGGAACCAGAGATAAACAAAGAGGAAAACAGAACAAGGGGACTACAACTAGGTTGGAAAAAGGCAAAAGCAGCAATGTGGGAAGTAGGGGAAAGGGTTTTTCGAATGAATGAGCAACTGAGTTTGAGCAGAAAGTTAAGAAAGGAAATTGTTTTAGAGAAAGATCAGTTCAGGAGAAAGGTTGAAGCTTTGGGTATAGAGAAGACAAGAAATGGCTTGGACAGACTCTTCTTCATATCCAGTAGCTATGAATGAGGAAACCAGAGAAAAACAAAGGGGAAAAACAAAACAAGGGGACTAAAACCAGCTTAGAAAAAGGCAAAAGCAGCAAGGTGGGAAGCAGGGGAAAAGGTTTTTGGAATGAGTGAGCAAATGAGTTTGAGCAGAAAGTTAAGAATGGAAATTGTTTAGATGAAGATCAGTTCAAGAGAAAGGTTAGAGACTTGGGCATGGAGAAGAAAGCGCAAGGACTTTTTATAAAAGCCGATGGCAAAGATTAATTGAATCGGTCATCACATTGCCCAAAGTCTTTCTTTGTAACTTTTTGGCCTTTCGTTTAACTTCAACTCAGCAATTCGTCTTTACATTCACAATTTCACGTGTTCTTGACCATCATCTCAACGTTGAAATAGCAATTATCAAGAAAGACTGGCCCAGTTGCTGGCTTCACATAAAGCGCAAGGATTTTTTATTTAAGCCGATGGCAAGGAAATTGAATCAGTCATCACATTGCGCGAAGTCCCTTCTTTTAAATACTTATAGTATTTTCATTTCTATTAAAAGAAGAAATTAAGAAACTATTTCACACTGCAATTTGCTTAGAATTCCGAATATTGAAAATTATGAAGAAAGACCATCTTTTGAAAATACAGCTTCCGAACTGTTTCGTGCATCGCAATATTATTGGAGAAGGAGGTAGGTTTTTTAAAATTAATTCACGACACACAAGAAATAACAAATTTTGGGTAATTATAAAATAAATTACTCTGCATTTTTATTAAACTCAACTAATCTTTTTATAGGTTTATTAATAGAGAAAAATACTAAAACAATTAACAGATAATGAAAAAGTGAGGAAAGTGACTGAATATAAAAAATCACTCAACCATGTTTAATAACTACTACCCACTAATCCTAAAAGCTATCATCTACTACCAACTATATCCTAAAACCCAATACTTTGAGCCCAGACGTGAATTCAATTTTGAATCATTTTTCAACATTCCTCTTGATTCAAAATCACATACTCAAAGACGTAATTTGAAGTAGAAAAATTTTTCTCTTGAAAGTGCTTTTGTGAAAAGATCTGCCAACTATTCATCCATTCCACAATGCTCTATTTTGATTACACCATCTGCAACTATGTCACGAATAAAATGAAAGCGAATGTCGATGTGCTTTTTTCTCCCACGAAATGTTGGATTCTTTGTCATAGCAATTGCTGACTTGTTGTCACAAAAAAGTTTAGTTGTTCTATCTTGAACTTGACAAAGATTTGTGAGAAGTCTCCTAATCCAAATTGCTTGACAAGTTGCTGAAGTTGCTGCTACATACTTAGCTTCTGAATATGATAAAGCTGTTGTAGCTTGTTTCTTTGAAAATTTTTATCAACCATGACTGTGTATGTAAGGAATATTATATTGCAGGGATAGTGGGATATGAAATGCAACGTTTGTTCCATACGACCTTACCATTCATGAATTTATATGCATGAAATGCAATGACATATTTACATGAATGATGAGATGTATTCCTATGACTAATGCAGCATACTTGTATAGAATGCACGGACCTACTGTATGTATGAGATATTTATGTATGAAATGCAATGCATGTGTTGTGCTGGCTTAATAAGGTAAACACTGCCTTAAGATACGTAACGAGATAGAATGCATGAACTACTTATCAAGAAGTGCATGGGATGCATGTGCATGATGTAAAATGCGTGTGCTACCTATCGATATGGATGTGATGAAATGCACGTATTATCTTATTATAATGCGCATGAGATGAGATACATGTATGATGTATGAAATGCAAAGGATGAAATAAAATACAATTTTTTTTGAAAAGCAAAAATGAAATAAATAATGCTTGAAAATTAGTCTTTATTCGGCCATAAACAAAGAATTTAAGAAAAATCCTTAATCTTTGAAAATGTTCTTTTGTCTTTTTTTTTTCTTTTTTTTTCAATGATTGACCTAAAATAAATACCACATATTCAAATATAATGTACACAATCAAAGAATATATAAAATAAAAAAATAAAATAAAATGACTCAAGAATTCAAAATAAACAAGTAAGAAAAATAATATAACAACCATACAACAAAATAATATAACGTATAATGTCCTAATTTTTGGTAATTTTCTAAAAAGGTGGCATGGCTCTATCCTACGCAGGCTTCCTATGGCTCACGATATGCTGGGTTAAGATTTATATGTCTAAAGGTTCCCAGACTATTTCTCACATCATCGCCTATTATAGACTAGTGAGGTTCCATGATCCTCACCCATTATGGGTTATTAACGAAAATGTTCAATCTGAGTGAAAGTATTTTGCTAGCAAATGCAGAGGTTATCACCTCACGAGAGCGTAGCTACTTCATTTCCTCCTAAAAAGGATAGAGCCCGGGTATAGAGCTCATGCATGCGAGTGAATATGCAAAGTGTGTGCAAGGTAATGTATTAATCAAAATAACATGAATAAATCATAACAAAAAAAAAAATCAAATGAAGTAATAACTAACACATAATTTATTTTATTTATTAACATGAATGTTTTCAAAAAATAGAATAAAAAAATTAAATTAAATATCAAATAAAATTAATTAAATCCAACCATTGTCAATAGCGTATAATTAAAATTTTGGCCTGACTCTCAAAAGTCCCCAGCGAAGACGCCAAGCTGTCATAACGGTTTGGGACCGCCAGACGTAAAAGAGTTTTAAAATCGAAATAAATAGGGAGAGTCACCACCAATCTTTGTTAGGGTGTGATTGGCCACCCAAAAGCTTATCCTTTTAATAAAACTATAAAAGCGGGTTTAAAGTTTATCAAAAAGATAAATTTTGATCTACGAAAAACTAGGTTGGGTCCGGGAGTCGGTTACGCGTGGGGAAGGATTAGCACCCCCACAACGCCCATAAATTGGTACCATTTAATTACACGCTATTTTCGGTGTTGGATAAAAACGATTTTAATTTGAAATTTAACACTAATTCCCTTCATTTGAAAAAAAATAAAATTTTGCTAAAATATTTATTTAGAACTATTGAGAAAATCTTTAAGTTAAAGAATTGTCTTAAAATTCTCCATCATCTAGGCAGAATTTGAAATAGCTCTTTTCGCCTAAGATTTAACAGCAATAATCCTTAAAATAAAATAACAATCTTATAGAAACTATGTTAGTGACGCTCCAACTTCTAGGCAGAGTTACCAAGAATTATTTTTTTTGAAATATTAATTTTTAATGTATTTATAATATCACAAAGGATTTTTTAGTATTATTTCCTTTTTTTTTTTACTATAAAAGATTTTATCATCCGAACAGCAAATTAAAGGAGAGAATAATGCAAATCAATTATCGATGATAAACATGCTAACGTATGTATGCTAATGAATGTCATTTACAATGAAATGCAATTTAAGAGTTGGATTCTTAAATATAATGAGACCATCCCGACTCTCCAACATCTAGGCAGAGCTTAGGCGTGACTGTTTATATTTAAGATCCCAATTTTATTATTATAATTTTATTAATTAATCTTATTATTAATGCGAATTAAGAAATCGTGTGAAAAGATTAACGAAGTAAAATTTTTTAAATACCCCATCATCTAGGCGGCATTCAAGAACAAATTGCTTCAAATAGAATTTCATACGTGTCCTTTGTTTTTTAGGGATTTGAAGTAAAGGCTTGGTATAGGTTTTGAGGTTTGGTTTTAAAGTTTTTTAGAGGTTTTTTAAAGCTTGATTTAGGAATTTTGGATTTTGGGGGTGTTATTTAAGGTTTAAAGTTTGGATTTTGTGGTTTGGGTTTGTTTAAGGTTTGGATTTTAGGGATTTTGGATTTTGGGTTTGAATTTTAGGGGTTTGAAATTTTTAAGGGTTTGAGTTAAAGATTTTGATTTTTAGGGGTTGGATTTAGAAGGTTTTGATTTTAGGGTTTAGAACACCTAGCGATTTTGAAAATTAAAACCATTAATGTTTAAGTTTCGTTTTTAAGAAAATACGAACATCTCTAAAAATCCTCCAAATCTAGACGATTTTCGAAGCAAGATTCGATTTTAAAAATTTTAAAATTTAATTTAAAAATTTTTTATATTTATTTTTTTATGAAAATTTATTAATAATAATTCCCCAACATCTAGGTGAAATTATTTCTTTAGAAAAATATTTTTTATTCCCTCCAACATCTAGGTAGGGAAAATAATAATAATAATTTTTTTAGCATTTTTTAATATGTATTTTTAATTATTACTTGTTTTCAATTTTATTATTATTAAAACAATTAAAAATCTATCATAACAAATTTAATAACTTATCATGCATAAATATGTAAAAATACCTAAAATAACAAAAATATTAATGTACATAAAAAAAATTAAAAAATTAAAAAAAAAAAATTTTTTTACCTGAACCAAACCAGTCAACGGTCCGATCAACGCTGGTCTGGACCGGTCTGACCGGTTCGGTTCAATGGGCAGTTCGAGAGATCCAGCGGTTCGAACCGGTTCACTGACGGTTCGTTCGAACCGATTGGAGGGTGGCTGAAGCGGGTTGACCGGTCGATTTGCGAGGATCTCGGGTCGGGTTCGGTCCATGTGCGGATCCTCTAATGCTTGAAACGATGTCATTTTGGTCCTATGCTCAAAATGATGTCGTTTTACTTTTATGCTTTCTTTATAAAAGCAGTCTCTTTTTTTTGTTTCAGTTCATTTTTCTGTTTCTGAAAAAAAAAAAAAGGTGAGAAGGGCTCTGGGCAGAGGTCCGGAACCCTCGTCGTCCGACCACCGAAGCACCGTGCCGACCGCCGCCTTGTCCGCCGTCGTTGGTGGTCGGAAACTTCAAAAGGGACCAGGAGGTTCCTTTCGACGCGATCTTTCTATATCTGGTCTCCTCTTTGCTGGAAACAACCTCGATCGACGTAGATCGAGGTTCTAAGTTTTCTGTTCTTCTTCTCTTTTTTTTTTTAATAAAAAATACTCAAACTAATAACCTTTCTTTTTTTGTTGCAGGTACCTCCTTGGTGCTGGGTTCCTCGTCGATTCGGCGAGGATTATGGTTTCTGTTTTTTTTTTATAGTTTTTTTTTTATTTTTGACAGAATCTTCCCCTCTTTCTTCTCTGTCTGTTTTGGCTTCGCTAGGAGCTCTATTTATAGAGCTCCAACCATACGTGTTTAGAGGGAAAGGTATGGGGCTCGATCACGGAATGTAAACACGAGCCCCATGCCTCTTTATTTCTTTTGTATTTTATGGTAGTAGGATAGGATGAACAGGGTATGGGATGGGTGGTGGGCTTGGTGGCAGTGGTGCCGGGGATGGCACCATTGCCATCCTCGATTTTTTTTTTTTTGTTTTTTGTTTTTCTACTGTTCTTCTTTTTTTTTGTATTATTTTTTTAGTATTTATTTTTTTGTATTTCGTATAATATTATTATTTTTATTTTTGGGGACAAAATTGATGTCAACACTTGTAATGCGAATTATTCACAATCTCACATGCTCTTGTCCACCATATGAACGTTGAAATAGCAATTACCAAGAAAGACCGACTCAATTGCTAGCTTTATGAATGCAATATCATCACTTCATAGATCTTAGAATGTGACTGGCCAACAAATCATGTGGATTAATACTTTTAATAATAAACCCACAAAACTTGATAAAGAGGAAAAAGAAAAAAAAACATTGACAGCTACAAGCAAATAAGCTAGGTAGTTGCTATAATAATGCTTTTCTATACTCTTTAATAACTTTTTTTTAATTTATTAAGTTAATGTCATACATTATCAAGATAAAGACAACGAAAGCTACAAGCAAATTATAATGAAAGACTATCCCCATAATTAGTTGGTCATCTTTTTAGCCATGACATCCACTACCCAAATATAAAACAAATTAATAAATAAATATTTAGCTGCTCCACAATGCAATTTGCAATTTTTAGTGCTAATTTTTTTAACTTAAACTCTGCAATTTCTGTAGCTTTATTAAAACAATATTATCACTTAACTTAGATCTTAGGAAAAAAAATAACAAAATTCATAAGCAGACAAACTTCAATTGGTATCCAAATATAATGAAGCACCTACTCTTATTTCCGTTGGTTGGTGTCTCTGAATTCTTATGTTAGTAAAGCAAACAGTCGTAAGCCATGAAAAAAAGAAGCATAAAAAATGAAAAGAAATAATTTTTAGTTTGTTAATTGTTTTTATCTCACTAACCTCATTTGGATTCTATCGCATTGGTTCGCACCGGGTAGCACCCCAACGGTGCAGTGGCTTCCAATCGGAAGGGAAATGATCCAATGATTCATTAGAACATATGTTTGGACGCTACCCTTGGTGAGACAGTCAGTTTAATTGACGCTTGAGAAAGGTTGGCAGCAGCATCAATATCAGGCAACACATCGATTGCATGAGCTGTAGTGTTTGAGTTGCTTCTTGATCAGTAAATAAACATTTATAAACTCGTTAATCTAAATTAATATCTTTCCAATACAAATTTTAGAATCTTAAAAGAAGATATATCTTTTAATCTCTGCAAGCCATAGATATAAATAATTTTTTTACAGTTATTATTAGTATTTTTGTAACTTTTGTATCTAAATTTTTATTATGTTTTGTTCTCATTTTATTTTCGAGTTTAATACCAATGTCATAAAAATATAATACATAGATAATTTAAAATATGATAGGGTGATATAATATAAACACAATATGAAAATAAAATATAAAAGTAATATGATTTAAAATTTTCATAATAATTATATATAAATTTAATAAAATTTAAAATATATATTTAATATTTTCATATTAATACAAATTGTGATATATAATTTTCGTATACAACATGATATAAATATGTAAATTTTAATATTTTAACAGCATAAATACATAAATCATCATGTGTAAGTTGAAACTTTTGATACAAAAGAGACTGCAAAAAATGTTTTTTATTTAAGAGAAAAAAAATTGAATCATTCATCACATTGCCCAAAGTCCTTTCTTTTATAACTTTCTAGCTGTTCTGCATTGCAATTTGCAATTTGCAATATTTTAGAGCTAAGGATTTTTTATTTAAGCCGATGGCAAAGAAATTGAATCATTCATCACATTGCAAAAAGTCCTTTCTTTATAGCTTTTTAGCTGTTCCACATTGCAATTTGCAATATTTTAGTGCTAATTTTTTTAACTTTAACTCATCAATTTGTTTTTATATTCCTTGTAATTCAAATTATTCACAATTTCACATGCTCTTGTCCACCATCTGAACATTGAAATAGCAATTATCAAGAAAGACCGACTCAATTGCTAGTTTTATTAATGCAATATTATCACTTCATAGATCTTAGGGGAAAAATAAAATAACAAAATTTATACGCAGACAAAGTTCTAATGGTATCCAAACATAATGAAGCACCTACTCTTAGTCCTGTTGGTTGGTATCTCTGAATTCTTATGTTAATAAAGCAAACAGTTATAAGCCATGATAAAATGAAGTATGAAATACCACAAAAAGATGTATCAGTAACCCTTTTCCTGAACAATAATACTACAGCCAGTGAAGCTGTACGATGGACTTTGCTCCATATGCAACTCTTGAGATTTGAACGTGATCATCCATCTTGAAGTTCTGGCTGACAAAATGATGACCAGTGGTAAGCAGAGATCATAGGTGAAAGCCAAGTGAATGAATAGGTATTAACAATTTACAATCTTAGCCAGATTTTGATTTGGTCTGCAAAAATGATGCTCTTGTTGAAACTGGAAAAATGACCTCATAGACATTGTGAAAGAATCCTTTATCATACACATTTTTCTTTGCAACGCCTTCGGTATCCTCTAGAGGGGACCTTCTGAAGAAGGATTTACAATTGCTCTCTTGAGGCTTTCCCTCGCTTCTCATCCCAGTGATGTTTGCTTTCTATGCTGCAGTACTTGCTTTTGCTTCACTCAGTTTCTTCTGCCAGCTTATGTACTCTTGCCACGTGAAGGTCTGTATTTTCAGACAGATGAAAGTATTTGATTCTAGTTTCATGGTTTCATTAACATCTTAATCAGAATTGCCAACTATTTCCTGGTTCATGTTCGGTCAAGGCTGAGTTGGCAAATTAAGGTAACAAACTACTGAATAACGTCTAAATGGATCTCACCTCGTTTGTCGTGGTGTTTTTGAGACAGAGATTAGCATGACATGCAAAGAAACCTGCCAATAAGAGAGAAACTATAGCCATGAACACCATAAGTAGAATTTGGGTGTTGTATGAGCCCAACAGCCACTGCGACAAACCAAAAGACAATTTATTAAACTCAAAATATCAATTGCAAGACCCAAAATAATGAAGACAATATAGGAAGTTAATCTTCCTATAGTTGTTTCAAAACAAAAATTGTAGCCTCACATCAAGCAATAAACCTTAGCAATAATTCAGATAACAGAATATAAATGACACTCACCTGTACAATATGAGGAGCTAAACTGCTAAAAGAATTATCTATACCATAATAAACTGGAAAAACAAAGAAAATGGCATGGAAAGTTTAGTCTTTCGATCAATAAGAAACTAGAAAACCTTAGTCCAAATCGATATACCTGTTAAAATATATACAACTCTCAATTCTTTCAATCTTCCAGCAAGAATCAATCCAATAGCAATTGCCCCGTACATGCAAAGAAGGAAATGCCTGCAGAATGCTAAATATGAATTTAACATGAATTTTGACCACTAAAATGGAAAAGTAGCTTATGCTATAACTCATATACCACGACCAGTCGTGAATGGACAAGTAGGGAACAAAAGGATGAGCAGTGTCCTCAATCTCAAAAAAATCTACAAATGAACAAGTGCTATATATTAAAGGAAAAAGCAGCAGACATTGCTCAATTACTAGATTTAGATCATCACTTCAACCAAAATTAATGCAGCCTTGACAATACCCACAAAATTAGCCTATGAATTTGATTATATTATATGATTTATGTCTTAAAAAAAAAAACTTATTTCTTAAAATTTTATTTTTCAGCCAATATTTTGCCATAATTAAAAACTTGCCCCAATAAAACTTTTATCTATAATAAAATATTTTATTATTATGCCTTTTATTATACATGTAGTTTTATCTTCGGTGTTATTTTTCTGTCATAAAAAGAAATTGGGGATTTGGGAGAAATAAAGCCTCGAGAAGAAGAAAAAGAAAAAGAGAGGAAGAGGAAGGGTAAATCGATTCTAAAAATCTCTTATTAAGGTATGATTTTGTTTAAAACTCTTAGAATTTTCATGTTTTGTGCAATTTTTTATAAATTTTAACCTATATTTTATATCTTTTAATTTTCAAAATTATTCAAACTACTTTCCAATGACAATTTGGTGAAATTGTGGGTACCAAAGAGACCTTTCCACTGGTATATGTGGCACTTCAATTAGTTGAGTCATTTAAGAAAATTTAATGTTTCAAGTTTTTTATTTTTGGGTTTTTGACAATTATAAAGACCCAAATTTGAGCTGTCGGAACTTCTTACTTCGGTAATTGAATTGGTCAAATTTTAGGTGCTTTTGATAATTAAAAAATATGAACTTTCTAATGTTACCATTAATT
The DNA here is from genome assembly GCF_002303985.1 of Durio zibethinus. The sequence continues at coordinate 11,270,170 of NW_019168037.1, read as the reverse complement.
TGTTCAGATGATTTATGGGCTAAGAGAATTAAAGCTCCAAAGTAGGCCTCATGAATATAAAACTAAAAAAATCTGAACTGTTTGTGATAAGTTATCAAGTTTTAGCCTTCGAAACTTAGGGTTTAGGAAATAAATTTTGCCAAAAAAAAATCTAGATTGTAGTATTACATCCCTACTTTAAATTCGTGCTTCCCTTTGTCATTAGGAATTGCAGGATGTTTGAGTTTTTGTGATTCAAAATAAGCCAAATAATCATAGAATGTGAAATTTTTAGAATTTAAAAATTCTTATTTTTAATTATTTTAAAAAATGTATTCAGCCAATATTTGACTTAGTTATAAATTACATGAATTTTAGTTATATTATTATTATTATTTTTTTAATTATATTTTTATTGTGTTAATTTTTTGTTATTAATATTGTTAAATGACTATTAAATTATATCTAGATTTACAAAAGATGATTACTATAAAATGTAAAAATAATTAAATGTTTGTAAAAATTTATATTGATATTGATTTTTATGTTTTACTTTCTTGATTTCATTTTTGTATCTAATTTTAGGTATTTTGTTATATTAAAAGAAAATTTATTTTATATGCTAAAAAAAATACTTTCAAAAAGTTTCGAATCATCAAAAAGGTTGCCACACAACCCAATTTGCTTAAGATGATTCGATGAAGGTTTGACTTATTAAATCTATGTTATTGGGATAAATTTTTATTTTTAAATATTTCTTGAATTATTAGGATATTAAGAGAATTGAGTGATTTATTGCTTAAGTTTTGATTTAGCGTATCAGGTAAGTGATTTTGTCATGGGCCGAGACTTAAGCTTCGACCTGCACGGCTTTAGAACCCGGGCATCCACTCATTCGGCATCCTAGATCAGTTTATCTGCCACAGTTTCACACCCTTGTAAGGTATTATCCGTTCTGGCCCCTCGACCTCACGGTTTTGTAGGATGTGGGATTCAAGACTCTTCCTTAGATCTGTGACATTCTCTCCCACCCAACCTTGTGATGCCTTCGTCACGGAGGTTGACCACCCTGCCTACCTCCCTCGATGCGTTGGCATGGATTGAATGGTTTAGAGCTGGCTTTGATCCTTTCGGGAAGTGATTGGTCTGACATAAACATAAAAAGGGGAGTTAAACTTCATTTCTTCCACTTTCATTCTTCATTTCTTCCACTTTCATTCATTGATTCACTCATTATTAAGATTAAGACGAGACAGGCGTATTTCTATCTCACACTAAGCCAGGAAATTAACAAAAAGTAAATCTGGAATTTTGGGAAGAGGGAGCAAGAAGTTATCGAAAATTATGTGTGTTTTTTTTTTTTCTAAAAATTGGGTTCGGTGGACAAAGCAAATCTCTTCATCACATGTTTTGATAAAATATATTGGATCCATGTCGAATTGCTAAGGTACATCTATTAATCAAATCAAATAAATGAATTTCATTTTTTCAGTTTTGTAGGATGTGAGATTCAAGACTCTTCCTTAGATCTGTGACATTCTCCCTCACCCAACCTTGTGATGCCCTCGTCACGGAGGTTGGCCACCATGCCTACCTCCCTCGAGGCGTTAGCGTGGATTGAATGGTTTAGGGCTGCCTCTGATACCACTTGTTATGGGCGCTTTGGTCCCTTGGCCTCAAGATTTTATCCTACAAAAGACACCTCACAATGAAGAAATGGTGTGAACCCTTTTATACCCCAGTGACCCTCATTTTATATTTGATGTGGGATTTAGGATTCCTCCTTAGATCCGTGACAATTTGATGTCCTTTCAGTTTTTATATCCATAAAAATCAGCCTCAATATGTTTAGAGTTGAAATATATAATATATATTATTTTGTCCATTTATTTTATAAATTGAGTTGAGTATGCAAAAATATATATATATATATATATATGATTTCTTTATTATGAGTTTGTAATATATATATATATATATATATATTAAGATTGAAATAAAAATATTATTCTTGTAAAAGAGGTCGTTACAGCCAAGCAACAAAATCGCAAGATTTGTGTACTCCTATCTTAGCTAGAGAGTTCGCAAAATAATTAGCTTATCTAAAAACATGTACAAAAGTGATATTCTTAACCCTAACGACAAGATTGTACAGCCTATTCATCAAATCATTATATTTCCAAGGGCATTCACTTACTTTGTTAAGCCAAGCTGTAACAACTTTGGAGTCACTTTCGATAATGATATCAAGCAAATGATCCTGATTGGCATTTTCCACAATAGTAAGAGCTTCAACTACCGCGAGTAGCTTTGCCAGGTTCGATTCCTTGACTCCAATATTCTTTGAAAACATTAGCAACACTTTCCTCTTCTAATCGTGGATAACACCTCCTATTCCTGCAGGACCAGGCTTACCTATACCTGATCCATCTACATTGATTTTCCAAACTCCTTCAAGGGGTGGAGACCATTCGATGTTCATCCTACATTATTTTTTATGGAAGCGAATGGATATACTTTGGAAGCTAGATAAACAATTTGATGGCAGGGAATTTAAATCTGGAAATTTAGAACTCATCCATCAAGCCAGTCTAGTACAAATCAGACTGAAGATGTTGTTAAATGAATTGGTTTTCTGCTTGAAGATTTTCTCATTTGGAACTAACCAGATTGACCAAACAACAGCATGGAACAATGTATCCCAAATAATTTGATGTTGATTTTTAAAAGAGAGGTAAGTCCATAAATCAAAAAGACTATTGAACGAACCAGGAGTAGCCCATGAGATGCCCCACTAATTACAACACTTGAACCAGATATTCCAAGCCAAATTACAAAAGAGAAAAAGATGGTCAATGGATTCGGCTTCACCACAAAAAGTACATTTATTTTTCATGTTCATCAGACAGGCTCGCTTATGCAATACCTCAATCACAGGAATGCTGCCTTTTAGAGCTTTCCTACAAAAGACTTCAACTTTAGGAGGGGCAAAACCATTCCAAATATATTTTTCTATAGAGACAATGTTATATGTAGCTTTCTCCAGCTGAATACGAAAAAATTTGGGTTGGTAAACGCTATAGGTAGCATGCATCAATATGAGGTAGTCTTGAGCTTCATTACAAAGTGACACAGAATTTAGAAGAGCTGTAAACTGCCTCCAGGTTTCAAGTTCCCAATCAAAAAGATTCCTTCGAAGTAAAACTTGCCATCTCCAAATTTGCCCATCCCATTCACCATCGTCTTTTATGAAACCATCTTTATTAATGGCGAGAAAGTATATTCATCTGAAAGCCAACTTTAATGATAAACCTTGAATCCATTTGTCACTCTAGAAATGAATATTAGCACCATCACCTGCACAAAAAGAAAAACTAGATTGCATAATGTTAGAAAAGCACCCCCATCCCATGTGTTTTGAATATCACTCCATATCCGAGAAAGCGAGTGAGATGGACAGGAAGCAGGCCACAAATCCTTAGCAGAGAGGTTGTATTTGTTACAAATAACAGCCCTCCATAATGCTTTTTGCTCATTCCCAAACCTTGTAAACCATTTCAACAACATTGCCTGGTTACAATGCAGCATTTTAGAGATACCCAATCGTCCAAAATACTTACTTCTACATATTGAGTTCTAATCTACCAGCCTTATCTTCCTTTTATTCTCTTTGTCTCCCCACAAAAACTGTCTCTTCATTTTTTCCAATTCTAATAGGACCCCTCTTGGAGCTCTAAAAAGTGACATACAATATATGGGGAGATTAGCTAGAACTAACCTAATCAAAGCAATTCTACCACCCAAAGACAGCAACTTACTCTTTCATATGTTTAGCCTATTTCTGAATGATTCAATGACAAGTTTCCATATAGATATTAACCTCGGATTAGAGCCTAAAGGGAGCCCCAGGTACTTCGTGGGTAGATGTTCTATTTTGCAATGAATTTTACTAGCCCATTTCGATAGAGTCTGTGAGTCTATGTTAACTCCGATCAGTACACTTTTTAAGAAGTTAGCTTTCAGGCCCGCTGCTAACTAGAAACACCAGAGTGCCCATTTGATTGTAAGAAGATGCTCAAAATTTGGCTGACAAAAAATAATAGTGTCATCTGCAAATTAGAGATGAGATATCTGTAGACCACCATCCCCGACTCTTATTCCTCTGATGAGTTCCAAGTCAATAGCCCTATTGAATAAAAGACTCAATGCTTCTGCAACCATTATAAAAAAGAATGGAGATAAGGGATCGCCTTGTCTAAGACCTTTCTGCATCTTGATAGGATTTTTCAGAGATCCATTTATTAATACTGATATTGAAGTCGAAGAAATACAACCTCTAATCCATCCAATCCATTTATTTTCGAAACCCATAAGACTCATAATGTGCAGGAGAAAATTCCATCTGACCTTATCAAAAGTTTTCTCAAAATCTAACTTGAGCACCAGAACTCCGTTCATCAATTTTTTAAGGCTGTCAATATCCTCATTTGCAATAAGGATGCTATCTATAATTTGGTGACCTTTCACAAAAGCGGATTGAGTCGGGCTAATGAGAGAACCCACTACTTGTTTCAATCTATTTGCTAAGGTCTTTGCCAGAATTTTGTACATGCTCCCTATTAATGATATTGGTCGAAAGTCGTTTAGAGATTCTGCACAGTGTTTCTTTACCACCAAAGCTATAAAAGAGCTATTGATCCCTTTCGTGAACTTTTCTGTGTTGAAGAACTCTTGGAAAAACTCCATGATTTCCAACTTGAAGAGACTCCACTTTTTTTTCATAAAATACATGTTAAAGCCATTTGGACCTTGAGCTTTATCACCATCATAAGACATAATTGCATCCAGCACTTCCTTTTTTTGAAAAGGGGACTTTTGATTGAAGGGCTTCACTAGGGGTGAGCACATTTGGAAATGCCTTTGAGAATATAAGAGATGGGCCTTGATCTTTTCTGAAGTGCTGTGAGAAGTGCTTTTCCACTGCATTTCTAATTTCCTTAGGGTCATTAAGTTGCCTACCATTGAAAGATAGGTGGCCAATAAAGTTATTTCTCCAGCTATTACTCGCAATACGATAGAAGAACTTTGTGTTTCTGTCCCCTTCCTATAGCCATTTCAATCTTGCCTTTTCTCTCCATGTTTGTTCTTCTATAGCTTGGGTGTGCTGTGGTTCCTTCCTCTTTGCATTGATTATAGTACTAACTTCAACATTGAAGGGATCGACCTCATGTTTTTTCTCCAGGCTGCTAATCTCACTATTTAAGAATTCTATGGATTCCATCATGCCACCTTTTACATAGCCTTTCGAAGATTGAATGTCCTGCTTTAAACGCTTCAGTTTTTGGTCAAGCCTAAAACCTGCGAAAGCTTACACCTTGTAACTGTTCCATTTTTCATCCAACAGCATGTTAAATTCGCCATTTTGTAGCCAATAGTTGAAGAGTTTGAAGGGCTTTGATCCCCAGTCCATAACATCGATGCCCAGGCAAATGGCTATATGGTCCAAAAAAGAACCATCTAAGCTTCATTGATTAACTGATGAAAAAAAAAGAAAACCAGTTTGTGGATAAAAGGAATCTGTCAAAACAACTCATTGCTGGAGAGTCATTCCTTCTGTACCAAGCATATTTTCTCCCTATTAGTTGCAGATCAACAAGCTCTGAACCTTAGACAAAGATACTGAAGTCATTAATGGATCTGAAGCAGTTTGAAGCCCCAACTTTTTCTTCTTTACTTAAGACCGAGTTGAAATCACCTGCAAAGAACCGAATTCATCATCAGTAGTTATCGACTATGCATCTTCCTCAAAGAAAAACTTTCTCTCATTGACATCATTAGGGGCATAAACATTAATAAGATTAAAAATTCCAAACAATCCCGAAAAGTTCCTTTCAACCAAATGTATCTTTCTTGAATCATAAAGGATATGAGTTGAAATTGAGCTTTACTCCACATACTGATTAAGCCCCCTGCAAGGCCACGTGAGTCACTGTGTTTGAAATTTATGTCATTTCCCCTCCAGAGCTTATGAATGATTTTGTCCGATACCCCTTGGAATTTCGATTCTTGGATGAAAACTAAAGAAGGTTTTTCCTTATAAATCAATTTTTTAAAGGCCCTCCTTTTTTTGATTTTTCAATTCCTCTAATATTTATTGAAATTAAATTCATTAAAACTAAAAGAACCCCATAAAGGAAGAGAAAGCATGAAATTTTTAAGGGTTACCTTCTTTTGCATCATCGTCCTTCTCCATAGCCATAAGCTTTTCAATTATATCCTCATCGTTCATTTCTCCAGTTAATCCAAGGAGCTTACCAACTTCTAATGTCTTCTTGGCCTCAATTCGTAGGATTCTGTTTCTACTCTTGAGGTCCTCATCTGAAATGAAGGCTTCCTCTAACATTTGTAGCTTTAGAAGGTCAGCTTTATTTTATGATTGGAGTTTCTCCTTTTTACTTTTTTTCCCAGCTATTTTCTCTTATTTATTGGAACCTTTTTGTTAATATTAGAATCAAGCACTAGCATCGATTTCCTACTTCTCCCAGCATTTTTTTTTTCTTGGTTGAGCCTTCATTTAACATTTTTCTTTCCTCCGTAGGGGCCATACTGGTTATTGTAGCCTTTTTGTTTACTACACTTCCATCAACCGTAAACATTTCTTCAGAGCATAGGGCCATGTTGAGCCCAAAATTCTCTTCCTCGTCATTAATGGGTCTTTCCTTGTTGAACTGCTCATCTTTACAATCATGTGGATTTGGGCTAATTTGCTCTTCCACCCTTTCTTCCATAGGCCAACCATATTTTCCCAATTCAAAAACCTCAAATTCCTTCACTTGAATAAACTTGTTTTCTGTTGAGTGCAGCTTCAGATTATCTGTTATCATATAACCCACATCATCAATGTCGCCTTGAGAATGTCGTAAATTTGAAAAGGACGACTTGCATATTGTTGTTCCAGCTATCGTATTCATTCTCGAGGGAATACTAGTTTTCGTTTTACTTCCATCTTCCCGCGTGCATGTGAGATCTTCTTTTTCCTCTCTGTATTCGCCATCGATACTTGGGTTAACCTCATTGGGAGAACTTTCACTGGACATGGATGGGATGGATTTTTCCTTTGTAGTCTTCTTCATACTAGAATTCCATGAACAGTCAGGCTCTTTTTTGATAGAACATCGGATATTGTATTGGATCCCTTTTAACTCAACATGTATTGAACTGGATGGTGAAGCGTCTTTGTTCATAAGAGATAGAACTCTTGCTATATCCCAACGTTTTTTTGAACATTGTACTATCATCAACTAATATAAAACTTCCCCAAAGATCACCAATTTTTTTGAAGAAACTATGAGACCAACCATGAAAGGGGATATTTTCTAACTTCAACCACACAAACTTATTGTTGCTAATGAGACCAGTAGTCCATAGGACTATCCAAAAGAACCATTCGCTAAGCCATGTTTTCCCTTTTTGCGGCATACCGATCATTTTTTCTTTAGATTCAAATGTTAATAGCACCAAACTTCCCCCTATCATCGTAACTAAAAGGTAGAAACACCTTGACTTAAAATATGTTGTTGAAGCATGTGGATGGATTGAGGATTCTTGACCTCTACTACAGCACATTTATCCAGCCATTCCAACTCTAATTCTTGGTCTTCCAGAACAATCTGGTTCTTTTGTGTATTACCTTTTTCATGTAAGGAGCCCAATGATACAACAACCTTTCGTGCCTCGCCCTTTAGCTCTTCCACTTCGATATCTGCTGTTCTTTTTTTTACAATCTCAGCATAAGATAGTCTGTTAAGACCCTGGTCCTTTCTTAGAGGATATTTACCTTTACTGCTGGCTTTCCTCGTTTACTGGTGGTATTTCTGCCGTACTTGGCTAAACCAACGTTTAATCTCCAGTTATTCTAGTAGTAACAGTCTAAAGCTCTAATAACTGATAATGCTTCTCTCAGATCTTTAAATCGGAAGAACCCAAACTTACTCCTTGGCTTTTTCCATTTCAGAAGAATATAAAAATCCAGAATTCTACCATGTTTCATGATTAGGTCCCACAAATCTCCTTCTCTGCCTTTCGGGTTGATGTTATCATCGAACACCATGACCAATTTGCTTCTCCATATCTCAATGTCACAGATCCACAACTATAACGATTGAAGCGCCACATCCTACCATTTCCTGTCCACTTTCTCGCACTCTTTTTTTCTCTAAAGTTCTCTCCCATCTCTCTTCAATTACTTTAACTAATATCTCAAAGATTGGCTGGAATATGGTTTGGTATTTTTTTTAATTTTTGAATTTGATTTCGTATCAATATATTTTTATATACCCATCGATTGTTGGAATATGAAATTTTGCTTTGCAGTTATGGAAATGACTTTGTATGGATTATGTTTTTGAGAAGGTATATGAATATTAATTTTATCTACATTAGGTAACCTAAAAATATATTTTAGTTTTATCCTCTAGTATGATTATGTTCTAACTTTGTCAATGAGAGTTAATTGTTGGCATGTGGAGATGCATTTTGTGATATCAATACCAGTTTCAAATAGTGATTTTTGTTTATAGTACCATTAGTGATATGCTTATGTCCTATTGTACTAAATATGTTACTTTTGTCCAATTGCACTAAAGGAGTTTATCTGATCTTTATTTCATCCCATTGCACTAACAGATTAATTATGATTGTTCAGTGCAACTATCCAGTTGCTTTTGATATACCTTCATCTCATTGTATTAAAGAAAAAATTTTGATTCTAACCTATACCACAGAGGTTAAATGGGGTTAAAGTATGTTACGGGAGACTAATAAATTTTATGATTTTGTGATGTTTTATTTTACTTTGAAATATGAGATTTTAATTTTGAGATATGGTTTATAAAAATGTGTTTGAACACAAAATCATCTAAAATAGTTTCGAATAATTTAATTACTATTTTGGTCTAAATGTTTTGTGACATGCTTAATCCAACTGAGAGGATGTTAGTTACTTATTGTGTGTTTGTACTCATTCCTTTCTTTAATATTTTTTTACCACTTCAGATTTTGATTATGCTCGTGGGAATCACGAAGAGTGAAGTTTCAAAACTTTAGTTGCTATTATAAGATCTTTAAGATTCTCTTAAATGCTTAGATGTATAAATTTTTATAATTAATTATTTATGACTATAACTAGATATTTCAAGATTTACGAATTTTTTAAATATTTCATTTTTTTGTTAAAAGATACTAAATGTTATGAACTTTTCGTTTTTAGTTACACTTGCCTCATTTAGATTTATAAGTCTTAGTATATTTTTGGCCTTGTATATTTGCAAGATTACATCTTACAAGTGTGCGGCATCTGTTGTGCCTCGATTCGGGGCGTGACAAAATTGACAACTAGTTTACATTAACGGAACTTCAATGGTGAAAAGCTCCAGTCATAATTAATGACAAAACCTTGAGTATGACCCTACTAATTGACAGCAAAAGCTCTAGTGATGGGTAGTTTCTGCCTATTAACTAGAGGTTGCTGATGTTCTCCTAGAGAACATCATAAGTATCTATCCAGCACAAGGGTGAACAAAAATGTAAAAGGGCAATTAAGTAAACTAAATGAAAATACAGATTGCTAGCCGCTGATAAATAGTGCAGAACTCACCATAAAAGAAAAGTCAAGAAGTATCGTGTATTTCTTTCCCCTATACAATTATTCTGCAATAAGTATCACCATCTTAAGTAGACATGAGATTCGGATGCTTTTAACGTGATGTACATAGAACATCTCACTACACAAATTAAAATAAAGAAGAAAAGAGGCAACTCATTGATTGCATAAGCTGCAGTGCTTGGATCTGGTAGGTCTGGATTAATAGAATAATCCCATCACATCTTACAGAATTAAAAAGCCACCAATAAACATGACACCAAACAGTTTACCTGCTTTGGAAGTTTACAAGTCAAGCATTCTTTCCCAAAATATATGATATTGTCATAAGGATAAGCAGATAGATATTGTGAAACATTCTCTGCCTTCACAGTCCCCGGATCAGAAAAGCTAGTCAATAGAAATAGTACAATGCCGATACCAACTGCCAACAAACTTGTATATCTGCAAAAATATACAAAATCTGAGTTTAAAAGAGAAGACGAGCATTTTGAAGGAATCTGGTTACAGCAGAGAATTCACTTCATAGTACATGCTTATGCACTCCACTCAGATAATACCCAGGAATGTAGCTAGAGGACGTCTTCGCTATAATGTAAGAAGTTGCTCCAATTATTGCCAAATATATAATCTGTCACTAAGTGATAGTCAGAGAAAGCCTTGTCCATACTATGAACGAAAAATCCCCCCTTTCTTCAATAAAACAACCCTTAAATACAAGATCATCTTTCTCAATGGTGGATTTAATGTAACGCACTTTTAAACCTAAGGTAGAATATTTGGGCCTCTAAATTATATGTTCTTACCATTTGCAACAGAAACAATTTCTTTCTATACTATTGCGAAGGTTTTGAGCCATAGCAACTGTTGCTTCTGCGTTTACTTGGATGTAGTACTGATTGGTTAAGCTTCATTTTTTTTATTTCTTCTAAATCAGCAGTATACTGTGATAACTTATTTGCTTACATTACTACTAGAAATCCAGTTTTTCACTTCAAGATGAAACATTTAGGCTCCGTTTGTTTCATTGAAATTGTCTTTCAAAAAATATTTTTTGAAAAATGTTTATAATTTTCAAAAAGGTAAAGATTTTATAATATTTGAATTAGTTAATGACAAATATTTTTTATAATTTTAGTTATTTTATAAACATTTATTTCTTTTCTCAAATAATATTAATATAATTATTAAAATATTATAAATTTTTATTATTTAAGTATATTGAAATTATTTATTATTAAAATTATTAATATTTAAGAATAATTATATTTTAATAGTAAATATTTAATATTAAAATATTATATTAATAGAAAAATACTTAAAATAAAACTATTTATTATTCTTTATATTAATATTTTAAATAATTTACTATTCTTAAAATATTATTTTATTAATATTAAAATAATAATATTTATTATTAAAATATTTATACTATTTGAAAGTATCTATTATTAAATCAAAACAAAAATCTTTTTTATTTATATTGATTATTAAAATAATAATATAAATACCTTAATAAATAAAAATATAAAATTATATACTTTAAACTAAAAAATAATAAGATATTATTAAAATATTCATGTTAAGAAAATAATATTATTATATTATTTAACATTAATTATTAAAATAATAAAAATATTGTTATTAATTATTATTTATTATTAAAATAATAATATAATACTAATTATTATTGGCATACTAAAAATATTATTTTAATAATATACAAAATAAAACTATTTCAATTTGAAATATGAAAAGACTTTTATATTTTAATATTTAATCTTTTTAATTAAAATTAAATAAAACGTTTATTAACATAATAATATTTTAAATCGAATCAAATCAAATTCAAACTTAAAATATTATGTTCAAAGTCTTACTTGAGTAAAATTATAAAAATATTTAAAATTAAAGTATTAAAAAATTTTTAATATTAATATTTTAATTTTTTAAGCAAAATTAAAGAAAATATTACTTATTAGTATAATAATATTTTTGGTCGGGTCAAATTAAATTTTAACTTTAAAAAATCAAGTATAAGGTCCAAATTGAATAAAATTACTCTTAAACACATTGACAAATAGTTTTACTCATAGATAACTCTTTTTTCTGAAATTATCTTTCCCTTTTCAAAAGGATAAGATAATTTTCAAAAAAATTATCTTATTTTCTATTGACTAATAAATTATTTTTAATTAATCAATCAATTTTTTACCAAACATATATATAAAAATATAAAAATTATTTTTTTAAAATAACTTTTTGCGAAACAAACGTAAATTGGTTTTGATTACTTCTTTGTTCAAGAAAAAATTTCTCAAAATTAATTGACAGTCCATCACATATCCACAGTTGATCCGCCAGTAAATGTGTTAACAAAGCCCTTTTCCAATGCTTGCTTACAATATATCATTTCCAAGATTGATGTATTAAATGGTTCCACCATCCAATGAATATTGAAGGGAATTTTGAATATAGTTTTACTGATTTATCTGATTTAGTCTTAAATTAACTTTGTTTATCATGTAAATTTATCAGCTTTACACTAGTTTTTTTCTTTTATAAAAAGCTTTACACTAGTTTGATTAGGTTATAAGTATCACTTATCCTTAATCTTGTTTATCATGTAAAATTATAAGATTTACACTAATTTAATTAGGATTATGCTTATCACTTACCCCTTAAACATTTGTATAAATATGTTACATAACTCCATAAAATTAAGGAGTTTTTCAAGTATAACTTCTCTTGTATTTCATTATTTCTTATAAAGCATATCAATGCAAGGAATGGTATTATAATTTAATTAAAGAATATCTCCTTTTAAGCTTCCTCTTTACTCATGAAAGGAAAACCTTGGCAGTCATTGATCTGCCTTCTTTATTTCCAATTCCTCAAACAAAAATTCTCACCATATATCAGTACTAAATCAAAAGTCTGTCAAATGCGTGTATTTTTGCAATAGAAGTCAAACGCAAAAGATGCATCACTTGTCTCTTACTGTCAAATGCTTGTCTTTTTGTAATAGAAGTCAAATGCAAAGGATGTATTCACTTGTCTCGGACTGTCAAATGCGTGTATGTATGCAAAAGATATATCACTAGTCTCTATCTTTGATTTCCGTTCAGTCTTCATTCATCTGTTAAACGTGCTTAGTTGCTTGAAGTTAACGTCAATGTTTTATAGTAAAACTTCTACATTTGACATTTAATTGACTTTTTTCTTTAATTACATCAAATTATAATAACAACCAAAGGATTTTCTTTCTGGTATTAACAAAGTTAAGATCCTTTCATTGACACTAGTAGAATTAAACAAGAGTTTGCAAAAATTACTCGTAATTAAGTTAGAAGTTTAACTTAATAATAATTAAATTTGAAATTTAATTCAATTTATTTATATAATTATTTATAATTTTAAAATTTAAATATCAACACTTATAACATTTTTCTCTATTTCTTTAGGCTAGGGGCCACTTTTGTGCTACAAAGTGAAATTCATAGCAATTAGGATCAAAGAGTTGCTAGGAAATTACACTATTTTTAAGTTGATTAAAACAAATCATCTATGCATGTTGGCTTTTTTACATGTCCAAGAAGCTCCCATTTGAAGAAATACTTAATATGATTAATTTGTTTTAAATTAAATACTTAATATGGTATAAATTTTATCCTCAATTTGAAAAAAGAAAATAAAGGAATAAGGGAAGAAATTTTTTAATTTAATGATTGGTATGTACTATTTTTAACTCAATCATTAAATTAAAATATTTTCTTTCCTTTCGTTTCCTTTTTTTTTTTTTTTTTCTTTCCGAGCAAAGCCTTAAGGTTGATTGTTGTTGTTTGTTGTCTGTTGTCAAACAT
>NW_019168037.1:11191902-11255667 GCF_002303985.1 Durio zibethinus | reverse complement strand
AGATATTGGCTGGAATATGGTTTTGGTATTTTTTTTAATTTTGAATTTGATTTCGTATCAATATATTTTTATATACCCATCGATTGTTGGAATATGAAATTTTGCTTTGCAGTTATGGAAATGACTTTGTATGAATTATGTTTTTGAGAAGGTATATGAATATTAATTTTATCTACATTAGGTAACCTAAAAATATATTTTAGTTTTATCTTCTAGTATGATTATGTTCTAACTTTGTCAATGAGAGTTAATTATTGGCATGTCGAGATGCATTTTGTGATATCAATACCAGTTTCAAATAGTGATTTTTGTTTATAGTACCATTAGTGATATGCTTATGTCCTATTGTACTAAATATGTTACTTTTGTCCAATTGCACTAAAGGAGTTTATCTGATCTTTATTTCATCCCATTGCACTAACAGATTAATTATGATTGTTCAGTGCAACTATCCAGTTGCTTTTGATATACCTTCATCTCATTGTATTAAAGAAAAAATTTTGATTCTAACCTATACCACAGAGGTTAAATGGGGTTAAAGTATGTTACGGGAGACTAATAAATTTTATGATTTTGTGATGTTTTATTTTACTTTGAAATATGAGATTCTAATTTTGAGATATGGTTTATAGAAATGTGTTTGAACACAAAATCATCTAAAATAATTTCGAATAATTTAGTTACTATTTTGGTCTAAATGTTTTGTGACATGCTTAATCCAACTGAGAGGATGTTAGTTACTTATTGTGTGTTTGTACTCATTCCTTTCTTTAATATTTTTTTACCACTTCAGATTTTGATTATGCTCGTGGGAATCACGAAGAGTGAAGTTTCAAAACTTTAGTTGCTATTATAAGATCTTTAAGATTCTCTTAAATGCTTAGATGTATAAATTTTTATAATTAATTATTTATGACTATAACTAGATATTTCAAGATTTACGAATTTTTTAAATATTTCATTTTTTTGTTAAAAGATACTAAATGTTATGAACTTTTTCGTTTTTAGTTACACTTGCCTCATTTAGATTTATAAGTCTTAGTATATTTTTGGCCTTGTATATTTGCAAGATTACATCTTACAAGTGTGCGGCATCTGTTGTGCCTCGATTCGGGGCGTGACAAAATTGACAACTAGTTTACATTAACGGAACTTCAATGGTGAAAAGCTCCAGTCATAATTAATGACAAAACCTTGAGTATGACCCTACTAATTGACAGCAAAAGCTCTAGTGATGGGGTAGTTTCTGCCTATTAACTAGAGGTTGCTGATGTTCTCCTAGAGAACATCATAAGTATCTATCCAGCACAAGGGTGAACAAAAATGTTAAAAGGGCAATTAAGTAAACTAAATGAAAATACAGATTGCTAGCCGCTGATAAATAGTGCAGAACTCACCATAAAAGAAAAGTCAAGAAGTATCGTGTATTTCTTTCCCCTATACAATTATTCTGCAATAAGTATCACCATCTTAAGTAGACATGAGATTCGGATGCTTTTAACGTGATGTACATAGAACATCTCACTACACAAATTAAAATAAAGAAGAAAAGAGGCAACTCATTGATTGCATAAGCTGCACTGCTTGGATCTGGTAGGTCTGGATTAATAGAATAATCCCATCACATCTTACAGAATTAAAAAGCCACCAATAAACATGACACCAAACAGTTTACCTGCTTTGGAAGTTTACAAGTCAAGCATTCTTTCCCAAAATATATGATATTGTCATAAGGATAAGCAGATAGATATTGTGAAACATTCTCTGCCTTCACAGTCCCCGGATCAGAAAAGCTAGTCAATAGAAATAGTACAATGCCGATACCAACTGCCAACAAACTTGTATATCTGCAAAAATATACAAAATCTGAGTTTAAAAGAGAAGACGAGCATTTTGAAGGAATCTGGTTACAGCAGAGAATTCACTTCATAGTACATGCTTATGCACTCCACTCAGATAATACCCAGGAATGTAGCTAGAGGACGTCTTCGCTATAATGTAAGAAGTTGCTCCAATTATTGCCAAATATATAATCTGTCACTAAGTGATAGTCAGAG
Source organism: Durio zibethinus (assembly GCF_002303985.1). The sequence goes on along the minus strand of NW_019168037.1, from coordinate 11,253,610 downwards.
AAAGCCTTGTCCATACTATGAACGAAAAATCCCCCTTTCTTCAATAAAACAACCCTTAAATACAAGATCATCTTTCTCAATGGTGGATTTAATGTAACGCACTTTTAAACCTAAGTAGAATATTTGGGCCTCTAAATTATATGTTCTTACCATTTGCAACAGAAACAATTTCTTTCTATACTATTGCGAAGGTTTTGAGCCATAGCAACTGTTGCTTCTGCGTTTACTTGGATGTAGTACTGATTGGTTAAGCTTCATTTTTTTATTTCTTCTAAATCAGCAGTATACTGTGATAACTTATTTGCTTACATTACTACTAGAAATCCAGTTTTTCACTTCAAGATGAAACATTTAGGCTCCGTTTGTTTCATTGAAATTGTCTTTCAAAAAATATTTTTTGAAAAATGTTTATAATTTTCAAAAAGGTAAAGATTTTATAATATTTGAATTAGTTAATGACAAATATTTTTTATAATTTTAGTTATTTTATAAACATTTATTTCTTTTCTCAAATAATATTAATATAATTATTAAAATATTATAAATTTTTATTATTTAAGTATATTGAAATTATTTATTATTAAAATTATTAATATTTAAGAATAATTATATTTTAATAGTAAATATTTAATATTAAAATATTATATTAATAGAAAAATACTTAAAATAAAACTATTTATTATTCTTTATATTAATATTTTAAATAATTTACTATTCTTAAAATATTATTTTTATTAATATTAAAATAATAATATTTATTATTAAAATATTTATACTATTTTGAAAGTATCTATTATTAAATCAAAACAAAAATCTTTTTTATTTATATTGATTATTAAAATAATAATATAAATACCTTAATAAATAAAAATATAAAATTATATACTTTAAACTAAAAAATAATAAGATATTATTAAAAATATTCATGTTAAGAAAATAATATTATTATATTATTTAACATTAATTATTAAAATAATAAAAATATTGTTATTAATTATTATTTATTATTAAAATAATAATATAATACTAATTATTATTGGCATACTAAAAATATTTATTTTAATAATATACAAAATAAAACTATTTCAATTTGAAATATGAAAAGACTTTTATATTTTAATATTTAATCTTTTTAATTAAAATTAAATAAAACGTTTATTAACATAATAATATTTTAAATCGAATCAAATCAAATTCAAACTTAAAATATTATGTTCAAAGTCTTACTTGAGTAAAATTATAAAAATATTTAAAATTAAAGTATTAAAAAATTTTTAATATTAATATTTTAATTTTTAAGCAAAATTAAAGAAAATATTACTTATTAGTATAATAATATTTTTGGTCGGGTCAAATTAAATTTTAACTTTAAAAAATCAAGTATAAGGTCCAAATTGAATAAAATTACTCTTAAACACATTGACAAATAGTTTTACTCATAGAAACTCTTTTTCTGAAATTATCTTTCCCTTTTCAAAAGGATATAATTTTCAAAAAAATTATCTTATTTTCTATTGACTAATAAATTATTTTTAATTAATCAATCAATTTTTTACCAAACATATATATAAAAATATAAAAATTATTTTTTTAAAATAACTTTTTGCGAAACAAACGTAAATTGGTTTTGGATTACTTCTTTGTTCAAGAAAAAATTTCTCAAAATTAATCGACAGTCCATCACATATCCACAGTTGATCCGCCAGTAAATGTGTTAACAAAGCCCTTATCCAATGCTTGCTTACAATATATCATTTCCAAGATTGATGTGTTAAATGGTTCCACCATCCAATGAATATTGAAGGGAATTTTGAATATAGTTTTACTGATTTATCTGATTTAGTCTTAAATTAACATTGTTTATCATGTAAATTTATCAGCTTTACACTAGTTTTTTTCTTATAAAAAGCTTTACACTAGTTTGATTAGGTTATAAGCATCACTTATCCTTAATCTTGTTTATCATGTAAAATTATCAGATTTACACTAATTTAATTAGGATTATGCTTATCACTTACCCCTTAAACATTTGTATAAATATGTTGCATAACTCCATAAAATTAAAGAGCTTTTCAAGTATAACTTCTCTTGTATTTCATTATTTCTTATATGCATATCAATGCAAGGAATAATGGTATTATAATTTAATTAAAGAATATCTCCTTTTAAGCTTCCTCTTTACTCATGAAAGGAAAACCTTGGCAGTCATTGATCTGCCTTCTTTATTTCCAATTCCTCAAACAAAAATTCTCACCATATATCAGTACTAAATCAAAAGTCTGTCAAATGCGTGTATTTTTGCAATAGAAGTCAAACGCAAAAGATGCATCACTTGTCTCTACTGTCAAATGCTTGTCTTTTTGTAATAGAAGTCAAATGCAAAGGATGTATCACTTGTCTCGACTGTCAAATGCGTGTATGTATGCAAAAGATATATCACTAGTCTCTATCTTTGATTTCCGTTCAGTCTTCATTCATCTGTTAAACGTGCTTAGTTGCTTGAAGTTAACGTCAATGTTTTATAGTAAAACTTCTACATTTGACATTTAATTGACTTTTTTCTTTAATTACATCAAATTATAATAACAACCAAAGGATTTTCTTTCTGGTATTAACAAAGTTAAGATCCTTTCATTGACACTAGTAGAATTAAACAAGAGTTTGCAAAAATTACTCGTAATTAAGTTAGAAGTTTAACTTAATAATAATTAAATTTGAAATTTAATTCAATTTATTTATATAATTATTTATAATTTTAAAATTTAAATATCAACACTTATAACATTTTTCTCTATTTCTTTAGGCTAGGGGCCACTTTTGTGCTACAAAGTGAAATTCATAGCAATTAGGATCAAAGAGTTGCTAGGAAATTACACTATTTTTAAGTTGATTAAAACAAATCATCTATGCATGTTGGCTTTTTTACATGTCCAAGAAGCTCCCATTTGAAGAAATACTTAATATGATTAATTTGTTTTAAATTAAATACTTAATATGGTATAAATTTTATCCTCAATTTGAAAAAAGAAAATAAAGGAATAAGGGAAGAAATTTTTTAATTTAATGATTGGTATGTACTATTTTTTAACTCAATCATTAAATTAAAATATTTTCTTTCCTTTCGTTTCCTTTTTTTTTTTTTTTTTCTTTCCGAGCAAAGCCTTAAGGTTGATTGTTGTTGTTTGTTGTCTGTTGTCAAACATGTCCACAAGTTAGACATGCTTGTTCCAATTGTTAATTAGATTGAGCTTCTATGTTCGAGAACTTTGTGCTATTTTTTTAGATTAGAGTTGTCTTGTATTCAAGTTGAATGATCTCTTAACTAATGATTATTTTGTTTTATATTGTATGTTTAATTAAAAACCATAATATTTATCACACACAAATATTTATGCAATAAAGCCAGAAAATCAAAACATTCAATTCATGTAATTTCTAGGAAATAGGTGAGAAATTAACATTCATTCTTTCAAACAAGACAATAATCAATCAATGAAACCTCATTTGACCATTAAGAATCTAGCATACATAGAATACCTTTTTTCGAATCCAATTTGTCTCGTTACAAGCTAGAAAGGATCAATCAATCAATGGAACCAACGATTGTCTGTCATAATACTAGTTTGCTATACATGAAAATGCACCAAAGTATATAGGTCAGTCAGAGGGTTGGATTTGATGAAAGACTTTGGAACAGCTATAAACCGAGCAAAAGGACTGAAATGTCACCAAGAACAGGAGCATAATTGTGGCCAGCATTGTGAGAAACTGCCAGGAACCATACACATTCTGCTTAAAGAAGTTTGTGAGTTTAACATTCCATCTGCAATTGTGATACTTGTTGACATCTTCAATCACTTTATCTAAGAAAGGAACTTTGGTCAGTCTGATGGATTTGTTCATCCCATTCCACAAGTCTGCAGCCTCTTTGTCACTCTTCAAATGGTTCTGAATGATGCCCCTTTCTCTTAGCAATTTGACATCCTCCTCAGTGTCAATAATTCCATTCATTAATTCAGTATAGCGAGTAAAAACCAAAGGACCTGACGCATTCGATGTTTCATATGCCACCAGGTTCCTCATGACAACTTCCGTGTTAATGTCTAAGCAGAAGACAGGGAGATATAATGTAACAGTCTTGACATCAAAACTGATAGTTGAAATGTTACCATTGGTGGGCAAAATGCGGACACCAGCTTTTGAAAGGTCAGCTACGGAAGGAATTGCTATCTCCTCTGCCCGAGGGGTTTCGTGGATGCTGAAATTGCTTGCACCTGGTTTAGTTTTTTCTTCCTTCTCTTTTAGGAAACACAAATACTCGATTGGTTTTCTCAAGATTGAAAATCCAGGGAGGTTAGAGAGGATTTTCCAGGGCAATTTAAGTATGATTCTAACAGGTCTCGACTGTAGAGTTGCTTTGATGAGCCGTGCGGGGGCACTGTTCATCTTTGAGAGCATCTCCCCTATCTTTCTCAAAAGCTGCTTCACATATAGACTTGAGTCCACAGAACTGCTTTCCTTTTCTTCTATGGGTTCTTTTTGTTCCTCCGGTTGGACAACTGATTCAGACGGTGATTCTTCCACTTTCGGTACTATCATGTGGTACAGAAAGTCTAGAACGTGAGGACGCTTGGAAATTACAATCTTTGGCATGTTCTCCATCGTTTTGAAAGGGGAGAGCTCTTGACATAATCCCATTAACATCGAAAGTAAAACACCATCAGCTGCTTCCAACGATGAATATTGGATTTCTAGCACCTCTCGCATTACAAACAATGGAATCTGATTCTCAAGCATCACAATGTCTCTGAGAATCGAATGGTGAGCTGATTTTGTTCCTGCATAATCAATCAAATGGGACATTCTGGAGCAAACTTTTGATATAGTCCTTTCATGGAAAACATAGATTTGAAGAAACTCAAGCAAGAACGAAGCACTAATGGCCATCATCCAAGATAAAGTTTCAGAATTGATATCTAAGTACTTGTGATAGCAAGCTCGAATTCTTGGCTCAAGCTTTTCCAGTTGTTCAACAAGGTTTTGAAATGCAAGACACCGCAATTGCTTTTGGGTTCTTTTTGCTGCAGCCAGCTTGTATCTCTCCATCTCATATAGTTCCGGACGCCAATAATGGTAAGGACTGAGAGCAAGCTGTTGTGGGGTGTAACTATCAGGACTACTAGAAATAAGAACTTTGGGAACACTGAAGATTGAGACAGGAACTTCAATATCATCTTCAAGCTCTTCATCAAGGGATCTACGGATGCAGATCACCCATTGACATTCATCAAATTTTGAATCGAAATTGGAGGACACCGTTGTCAGGAGAGAAAAAGGCATGTCCAATTTTATGTTATTTCTTTGCTTTTCTTTTCTTTGGCTATGGGGATGTTGTATTTGGAGAAGCTTTGGTGCCTTTTGGGATTGTGAGAGTGAGGGTTTTATAGGATCAATCAAAGCGCATAAACTTTTACTAGTCAAAAGCAACTAGTAAGAAATGTGTTTATCATGTTTAACAAAATGTTTTGCATCAGTGTCCGAGACTTGCACGTCATTTCCACGGCTCTCGTCCTTTTCAACTGGGCATGTCCTTTAGTAACTATAAATTTATACGTGTACATTTTATATTGGCCTAGAGAACCTAGTAATTGATGGTGATGTAAAACGTTGGTGATTTTTTATTTATTATTATTATTGAAATTTTCACCAGAAACATCCAGCGATGATCGTCATCGATCTGGCCAGACCTAGTAGCTCTCTTTCCTTTTTAAAATTCAAGGTTAGGCCTCTCACTTTTAAATATTATATAAAAATTATAACAAAATATAAATTAAAATTTTAAATAAAAAAATAGAATATAAATTTTATAAAAATTAAAAAATATGTTTTGTATTTGATTTATCAATATAAATTATAAGATAATAATTTGATTATTATTTTGTTAATAAAATAAATAAAATTTTAAAATTTAAAATATATTTTGGAATTCAAATTAAATAAAATATATTTATTCATAAAAAAAAAATTTAACCAAGCCAAGCTGTGTGAAGTTCGGACTTCAAAGTCTATGCTCGGTCCCTGTTCACGGGCCTAAGCAGGTACCGAACTCTTGCACGTTTCTACTTTCCCCCTGCCACCGTACGATTAAGATTTTCTTTTAATATAGGATTTTCTAATTTCACACAAATTTTGGGATTCTTAATATTGAATATTTAATTTTTATAAAAATATATAAATATATAAATTTATATTTATTTTAATAAAGTTACCTATTTATTTAAATGATTTCATGGAGGAATAAGGCCAACGGCTAATAAGAAGTTATATGCACCAACAAAAACAACTTGAAATAAATTAATTTGACATATGACATATTTTATGGTTATTAATTGCATTTTAAAATAAATAGAAGTGAAAACATTGTTATTTTTTTACCTAATTATTGTCGCTATTTTCAAATTTTAACACTACTTAGGTATTATTGGATTTTTCTCAAAAAAAAATTATTGGATTGGATTGCGAATTGCCTGTAAATTGAGAAAAATATAATTATGTATCGTATGTCATCTAAATGATGTTAACAATCTTATAGGGGAAGAGAGATTTTTATTTTGTTTTTATTACTATATATCAATACCATAAATACTTAATATTCCCTCTATCCTTTTTTTTTTTTTGAGATATCTCAAAATTATATCTTATTTTCTTTTTTGAATATTTAAAACTCTTACTTTTTATATTTTGAAATTATTTTTTATTATTTTTTTACTCTTTGACATTAAAAATAATGGAATTTTAATTTTATAAAAAAAATTTAAAATTTAATACTAAACACATTAAAGTCATTTTTTTTTTAATTTCGTAAAAGTCAATATATGACAAACATTTTGGGACAAAGGTAGTATTTGAATTTCATGCACCTAAGCATTTGATTGAAAGCTTACAAGATATTATTTTTTTAAGAATAATTACATAAACTAATTGAATTAAGTTCCTGATTTGCATTTAATTGAATTTTAGATCAATTTCTTTAATTAAAGGATTCAAATATTCCTTTCCCCAAAATTATACTTTATCAAGAAAAAACATTTGATTCTTACAAACATATCCATTTTTGTAGATAAATCCATATGACTCAAACATTAATTAATTTCCATAGTTTGAAATTGTGTATAGACATTAATTATATACATTATATACATGTGAAATATATTTGAATTGAACTTAAACTTTAATTTAATTAGTTTATTTAATTATTTTTAAAAAGTGATATCTAACATATATGAAATTTAAATTTTAATATCTATAACCCTTCTTATATTCTTAAATTATGAACCCGTTCGTAAATATATATATATATATATATATATATTTGAACCAAAAGTTAAACAATTTCACCATTGTAATTAATTTTATATATATTTATTGAATAAAGATTTATATATGCTCTCCGTGACCATGTACAAAAGATGTATATAAAGAGTTGTGTTTGGGCAAACATAAGTTTATTGAGTAAGCAAAATTATATGTACATAATTAAGTCATTATGTGTTAAATTTAAAATTTAGTTCAATTAATTCATATAATTATAATTAAAAAATAATATATAATAAATTTAAAGTTTAAATTTTAACATTTATAATTTTTATTTCTTCATTTTATTTTGCAAATTTATTTTGATAAAAAAAAAAAGCAATTAAGTGTCAAAAGAAAATTCCTAGATTTTGACAAATGAAGAGTGTACTACATGAGTAAAGTATAAAAGCAAAAGAGAATCTAATTACATCCAAAAGACAAGTTACATATTGGGTTAATTGACTGTAGGACAAAACAAAATTTCATTTTTAATTTGCCTAAACATGCTTTGGACGTGGTACGGTACATTTTATAGTGCAAATGTGTACATCATTTGACTTTTCCACTTTAATATTCTTATGGCCCAATATTGTAAGGCCTCAATCATCTATTACTGCCACCTCAAGGTCGGCGCATGCCACATCGCCAATAATATTCTATTCAAATAAAAAATTTTAATGGAGTTTTAACAAGACAATTTCCAACATAAATATATGGATAAGTTCGATTTTTTTTTTTTGAAATTAAAAAAATAATATCCAACGTATCCTCTGAATGTCTTTGGTTTTTGAATAAAATGTCACTCGTTGAATGATAAAGAAGTAAAGTTTGTATTCACTAATTTAAGAAAAAATTATAAAAATATTTTATTTATATATAGAAGATTTTTACTAATTATAAAAGTAATTATATATAATATTATAATTGCATAGTAATTTTAGATATTATTATAATTATAGAATCATAATATCTAATATTATTTTTATTATATAATTACAAAATATTAAATTAATATTAATCATTATTGATTTTATAAAAAATTAATACTTGATAGATTCTCTTTTTAGAAAGAAACTATACATTGAATAACATACCTTTCTTTTGTTTCATTGGCATTGTTAAAAAGTACTAATTCGCACATCTAAAGGATTTTAATTTTTTAAGATGATTTTGGTATAAAGTGATTATTTTAAAAGTTATGATGATGCGTATATGATAATTATATTATTATATTTAAAAAATACTTAATAATTTTATATGATGATGATATTAAATTATCAAAAGTAATTAGATAAATGTCTTGAAGGGTGTTTTAATTTCGATACTAAAAGATAAAAAATTTTTATCACTTAAACGATATGTAAAATTAACAATAATTAATATTACTCATTTAATATATTAACCAAAAACTTGTTTTGTCTTAAAACTATGATTATTTTATATCATAGATTTTATATTTTCAAACTAATATTTATTGTAACAAGTTTTAAAATAATTTAGATTTTTTAAATATTTTTAATATTATAATATAATATATTTTTTAATATGAATTTAATTAATTAATTTTATTTTCTAATTCAAATATTTTTTACATAATTTATATTATAAAAATTAATTTACCTATAATAAATATTTTTCTTAATTTAATAATTTAATTATATTTTATTATAAAATAAAATAATATATTATTAATATTTTATAAATTATTATTTTTAAACACCATTAAAATTAATAACTTGTGTAATTGATATAATTTTATGGTTATTTTTATAATTTTAAACCAAATAATGTTTGATTTTTTATAATATCGAACACAATAAATTTTTTTTAAAATAAATAATCATTAATTAAATAAAATAATTTTAATTCACGAGTGATAAAATCATCTTACTAATAAAATCACTTCAATGATTATATTACGATGATAATCTTATAAAAAATATCAAACACTATTTAAATTAAAATACATTAGATAAAAACTTTCTTTTTCTTTAAAAACAATTTTAAAACACTTTAGCGAGTTATTTTTGTATGCGGAAACTTGTCACCTTAAAAAATTAAATGGTCTAGTGAAATCAATAGGAACCCTTTGCCTTTAATTTGATTTTCTTTTTAATAAAAACCGTAATCTAAGAAAAGGTATTGATGCGGAGATTCAACCTAAATCTACTAACTACCTCTTAGAAATTATTAAATGTAACTAAACTAAATTTCAAGAAAAATTTTATATAAATTCCATCTTCCAATTGGTGCTTTTAAATTTCACATGCTAATCACACGCAATAGAACCAGTGGATTGGGTTCCTCTGCAACATAAAGCTGCCATCTGTACTTACGATTTGTGGTGGAGAATGAATGACCATTGACTGTCATATTAAAGAATAACATCTACAAGTAGGCATCTTCACACTCTAAAATTCCTGGTAGAAAAAAAAATTTTTATGCAAATTTGGTATAATTAATACCGCCGTTTGCAAATGATCCACCTGATTTAAGTCCAACTTCCATGTTTCTTAATTCAAAACATAAAATACAGAGCAAAATCCTACAAGCTGATCATACATGATTGGGCAGACTTTGGCGGTTTCAATCATCTCAGCTTTCACTTAATTTATCAGAACACCAATCCAACTTTCAATTAACAACTGTTATATGAAAATTAAAGTCTCATTCCAGACAACAGCATTCAAATAATCAAAATCAAAAGCCGAAAATTAAAATTATTAATTAGTAATGCATCTTAGGCTCGCTTGAACTAAGATTGAGGATATGAAAGATAATTTGATCAAATTTGCATTTATGGATAGGACAGCAGGAGATACAAGGATAGAGTGATCAAAGAATTATTATATTGCTAAAAGGAAGAAGATGGAAAGACATGGAGAGAAAACCAGCCATTTGCAAGGTGACTAATAAGTAAGAACATGCTGCCAAATAGAAGCTCATGGAACATTTCAAATGCTGGAAATCCATCGTTGACAGGCTTTAGCCCTTGCAAATCGTATAATTCATGGGAGTTGTTAAGCTTTACTGCAGATTTAGAGATGCCGCTGAAACATGATACTTTCTAGTGTAAAAATTGTCTCATTTTCTGAACCATCCACCGTAAGCCTTTCTTGTACCAGCTTCATTCTTGCTATTCTCAGTGGTTAGACAAAAGCCAGAAAGCACCAACAGATGTGCTTTGACTGCACATTCAGCAATCCTTAGTCCAAACAAAAACATGTTCACATGTCCTAGTTTGCCCTTAAAAAAAGGAACATTAGTATAGTTTAATACGAGAAATCGACATCATGCCATCAACCATTCCACTAAAGCCAAGTCTCCTGGAAGAAACGCTAATTATTCCTTTACAACATAACTAACAGGCACTTCCCACTGTACATAATCCAGAATGACACGCCAACTTCCTTTCACTCTGACAACAGAATTTCAGTGGAAACTGCCTCTTTTACAAAATTGTGTATAAGAATTGCAGCTATCAAGTATCAGGTCCTCCTTGCACAGCTTTTGTTCACAATTCTTTCCTCGGCTTAGATGAAAGCCCTTTTGCTAACATTTCCTCATCATAATTCCTAGCCATATCTAACATGCCCTTTTGAATCAAGGCATCAATCAGAGCATTGTAAGCAAATTCATTTGGGCTACTTCCCAGTTCTTCCATCTTCTTCCAGACGATAAAAACAGGTCGAAGAAATCCCCATCTCCCAAACTTCCTCATAAGCATTACATATGTGTCCATCCTTGGCTGAACCCCATTACAAATCATCAAATCAAACAGCTTAAGAATCTCTCTTGGCTTCTCCAGAGACCTGAAAAAACAATGGTATGTAATTACATCAGGTGCGCAATCATTCTTTAGCATTTGATTGAGCACCGAATAAGCCTGCCTCACCCTTCCGTTCTCAAACAAAAGCTTTATGACCGTATTATAAGTCACAACATTCGGCTCACAACCCAAATCCCTCATCTCCCTAAATACCCCAACACCAAAATCTGCACCTTCTGAAAAACCAATAGCACGAATAACTGTATTACACGCCACAACATCCAATTTTATCCCTTTCTTTTTCATCTCCTTGTACAACTTCACTGCCTTCCACGGCTTCCCACTCTTGCACATTATATCCATATAAATAGAATAAGAATGTAAATCTTTTGGAATACCCTTCTTATCCATTTCTTCCCAAAATTCCCTACATTTACTCCACCACCCCATTTTAAACCACCCACGAAGAATCATATTATGAATCTTTGTATCATTCACATTAAAACCCAATTCCCTATTTTTACCAAAAAAGCACAATTCTTGTGCCTCAATGACATGCTTATACTCGCAAAGTGCGTCAACAAGGTTACAGAATGAAATTTCATCTTTCAAATTGAATTCCTCTAATCTATCAAAAGTAGTTATAGCTTCATTAACAAGATGAGCAGTTATATAACGCTTAAACATGATGCGAAACGTGGCGTGATCGGGTATCGAACAAGGGTTGCTTTTCATTCTATGAATCAAATCCCATGAAAGATCGAACTCGAAATACTTACCCAAAATGTCTAACATTTTGTTGAAGGTGTCGGTGGTGTGGGTGAATTGGCAGTCTGTTTCGACCCAGTTGAAGAACTCCAACGCGCGTTTCCAGTCGTCGATGTAGCAAGACAGGGTTTCCCGGACGGTGTGATGGTCGATATTGGGTTGATTTGGGAGGGGATTTCGGGGTTGAGAGTGGAAATAGGAAGTGGGGTTCGGGAATATAGGGTGAGAAGTGGAGGATAAGAGAACATGAATTGGGGAAAGCAGAGAAAAGGGGTTTAGGCGTCTTGTGGAGATTGAAGAAAGCATTCTTGCACAAGAGTTTTCTGGTGAAATGATAATTAAGAGATTTTAAGCTATCTCCGTGCTTTATTCCTTATGTTAATGTAATAGATCCTAAGGTCAAACAACTGAAAATTTAATGTAATATTAGACATTAAAAATTTTTAACATGGCATTTGCAAGATTTAAATTATAAATATGTTAATTAATATTATATTTTAAGTATTATATTAATTAATAAATTAATATTTTAGATATTATATTAAAAAATTTTAAATTCAAATGTTATGTTAAATATTTTATTATAATTTAAAAATTATTTATAAAATTATCCATATATTTTACCCAAATAATATAAATTTTATGTTGAGTTAAAATTTTTGAAGTTGCTATTCGGAATTAGAGGCATAATGCCCTGACATGACTTACAATAAATAAAAATTAAAGGATTAAGGATCAATTAAAAAAATTTTAAAAATTTATATAAAAGTCTTTTTAATTTACTTTATTGATATAATTTTTTTTCCTTCCCTTCACATATATTTATTTAAAATTTAAACTATTTAAGGAAAAATATTTTGCAACAACATCTCTAATAAAGATCTCTAATTACATAAAATTTGTTATTGGTTTGCCTCCCCCTATCCTGCTTTAAAAAGGCATTAACTTATTGGTTTTAGTAAGTAAGAAAAGAAAGCTTCAGCATTTAGTTGTTTGTATTTTTCCTTGGAAGTTCGATGGAAGTTGTTTGTATTTTTTTTTTTCAATATATGCAAGGAACTATCTGAGGAAATAAATAGCATAATGAGTAACCATTGGTGGAGTTCTAAAAAGGACGGGGGGTATGCATTGGCTGAGATGGGAAAAGGTACGTTTAGCAAAGCGAGATAGGGGCATGGGTTTCTAAGATTTTGAATGTTTTAACTTAGCACCGCTAGGGAAAGGTTGGAGGCTGTTAAAGAACACAAATTTCCTAGTATCTAAGGTGCTTAAAGCTAAATACTTCCCAAGAACATGCACCACTTGGACCGAAACCTTCCTTCACATGGTGAAGTAAATGGATTGCCAAAGATTCTTTGAAGTCAGGCTTGCAATGGAGAGTGGGAGATGGGAAGCAAATCCGAATATGGCGTGATAGATGGACGTGGGATAGGGAAATATTGGAATTCCTAACAAATCAAAGTCGATTGCATGCAGAAGCACCATTAGAAGAACTGATAGAGCATCAGAGCAGGACATGGAAGAAGGATCAAATACGTTAAGTATTTGGGACTAAGATTGCAGACCAGATATGTAACACCCCACTTGGCCATTTCAAACATAATGATGAACTGGTACGGGGCAGAGAATGAAGAGGACCCTACACTATCAGGAGTGCATATCATGCAAATTTACACAAGCTGAGAGGGACACTCAGGCAGCAAATACAAAAATGATTAGGTAAATGATGCAAGTGCGAGGAAGTGTTGGACCATGTTATAGAGTGCTAGTGTACCAGCAAAAACCAAGGTATTTTGGTGGATGTTAAATCATGGAATTTTCCCAGTGCTTTGCAACCTTAGAAGATGGAATATCGACACTCCCACTCTTTGTCCACAATGTGGACAGCATGAGGAAACTAATAATGCATGTTGTGAGGGATTGTCAGAGAGCAAAAGAGACATGGATAGCAACAAGTGTTGAAAACATATGGATGTGCTAATCTCTCGGAACAGATAATGGCTGGTTAACTAGCCTGGTTGATTCCATGGACAAGGATAGCTTCGAGAAAGGTTTAACAGTTTGTTGGGCAATATGGCATGGTAGGAATCCAGAAGTTAAAGAAAGAGAAGCACGAAATGCTCAGGTCACAGCAAGCTTCGCTCTTAATTACCAAGAAGAATTCAGAAAAGGCCAGGAAAAATGAGATGTAAGGAAGGAGGGCCAGAACAGATGGCTACCACCGCCATCTAATCTAACTAAAGTTAACATTGACGGAGCACTAAAGGTGGCAGAGGCAGTCAGTGGCATTGGAGTGTTGGTAAGGAACAACAAAGGGAAAGTATTGGGAACTGCATTAAAACATGCAGAAGGGGTGAAGAAAGCCTTGGTAATTGAAGCCTATGCAGCACTAACAGGGATCACTTTTGCAAGGGACCCAGCTCTTAATGCAATAATTCTGGAAGGAGATGCTTCACAAATTATATAAATGTTAAGGATGAAATCCAAGAATTTATCCAGGATTAGTAATATATTGGATGAAGTGAGGACACTGAAAGAGAGCTATAGCTATTTCAGAGTGGAACACACAATGCATTAAGGAAATACGGCTGCTCATAAACTTGCAAGGCATGCATTTGAGTTGATGGGTGACAGATACTGGATAGAGGAATACCCTTCTAGGTTACATGATACCATTGTCACAGACTAACTTTTCTGATTAATGAAATCTCTCTTTTTTCATAAAAACAAAAAAAAAAGTTTAAACTAAATTTCGGAAGAGCCTTACTGTAATTAATATATATTTTGAAGGTTAGACACTTGGAAGTGACACAATTAAGGAGTTTATCCATTTTCAATATTAACAAATTTTAAATGCACAACACTTGTGGAGTACTTTTTATTTGAGCCTAGGAACTAAAATTCTCTCTCTCTCTCTCTCAAATTTTTATTCAACAAAAGAATATGGAGAACTGTTATGTCATTTGCATTTTCTATTCCAAATAACGTTTGCATACTCACAATAATAATAGATGCAAACAACTCTTTAAAAGACATGAATTGATTGAGAGGATTCAAACACTGTATGACCTAAAAATTCAGCTTCGAAATCATTTCTATAACAAATGTTGTCAGAACAAATTCATTTTCCTGCTAGAAGAAGATAACAAAATATGAAAAAATTAAAGCAATGGCTGCTTAATATCATGATCAGAAATGAAAATATTTAGGTAGAGCTAGTGCAAGGGGGATTCAAGAACTAGGTCTAGTCCTGAACTTGAGCGTTCACTTCTAGGCTCAATATTGGCAAGACCGGTTTTGTGGCAGTAAAGCAATGAAACAAATCCACACTATTCATCTTTTCCTCCAAATTTTATTATCCTTGTGAAAAGGGATCATAGACAATAGAGGAATATTCCAAAGTGGGACTATCAATTGACTCAAAGAAGGAAATTAAAAAAGTTTTGTCGCATTTCCACACACAAGCAAACAATGAAATTATCAAAATCCAAAACCATCAGAGAGAGTTTTACTTAAGATAAAAGTAGAGAGTTTCTAAGCACAAGAATCATATGTTAGATTTGATCTGAAGCTCGTCAAGTCATTAATACAATTTATATACAAAATTAAAATTAATTCGAATGTGAGCAAGAGCTCAATCCCACTAAATCAAGGCTCATAGAATTGATATCGACTTCCTGTGCTTCTTGATGCAACCCTTTACATTCCAATAGGTAACCTGCACAATAAAAGGGGAGAGAACTAATCACTTCCTCTCAAATTGAAGTTATAAAATTAATGGGTCGGTCTCACATATATAAAGGTAAAAGCATGGACCTCCCCTAATATGTTAATCGAAATTAACCTATCCTATTATGGGTTCAAATAAAAATTAAATCGGAATCATACTTAACTAATATGATACTACATGTTCAAGTATATTACAATATAGTAACACTATAATCACTCATACTTTGACATTAATTGATATAAGTATGGATTAATTGACTGTTTTAATTCACAATATGAGATAAATTCAACAATTTCATACTTGGACAACATAAGTCAATTTTGAATATTTTAAAAAAAAAATATAGTATAATTTATGTTTATGTATTTAAAAAAAATATTCGGATTAACATAATGGTCATAACCAAAACTATCAAATATAAGTAAATACTCGAATCATCATACAACAGAATAAGCAAATGTAGCAATAAGGTACAAATATGTGGACCTACATGTGTTCTACAACCTAAAAGTATTTATAAACCCTAGAATGCATTGTATCAATAGGATACATATACATAAACTTATGAATACTTTAACAACAATAAGCATTTATGAACCTCAGAATGGACTATACAAATAAGGTACGTGTACATAAACTCACAAGCACTTCAGAAACCACAATATGATATTGTGAAATGGAAATAAGTATGATATTGTGAAATGAAAATGATATGAAAACAGAATCAATGTCTAATTCCATTAGGCCCTTTGCACCTAAACCAAGAAATACATTGCTTCAAAAGAAGCACATAAGACTAATCCTAAACGTTCCATTCAATTAATGACATACTCAACAGAATGAGCGCAAACAAAATATATATGACAAATAGGAATCTATCCATCATAGTTACAATTGATTTCTATTACACAAAGCTTCTACAAACTCAATATAGTAGAAGGCTCTACAAGCCTTGTATAAGTGTCATGTTGTCATGACACTTTAGCAACCTAAATTGGTTAGTAGTTACACCAAAATGAGCTCTACAGATTATGTGCTCTACAATTTACTCCAACAATGGATTCCATTACTTGCTCTCTAATAGACGAAATGATAATATCTATTTATTTAGAGTGTAAAGAACTCCTAATATTTGAGAAAAAGCCATTGTTACAGATTTATCACAAAACATCTTTAGTGACTTCAAAATAGGAATCACAAAAACCAATCCTAAGATGAGATTTTACAGTTAACAATCTCACATGTAGCTTCACAGCATGCTGCATGCTTTGCCTCCATAATCGAGGATACTATAACTGTTCATTTCACACTTTGTAAGAAATAGCTCATCTAGTTAATGCTATCAGAATTAGCTGCACACAGCATGTGAAAATAGGATCAAATATCTAACTAAATATAGAATGTTGGATTACTGATGCTTGAATTCAAAATTACTCAAGTGTCTTTGAAGTACACCTATAGCATACACAACATTAGAATGTGTATAGACTTGATCATACATTAGACTACCTATAGTCAAGGCATATTGAATATTTGACATGAGCTCTTCCACTATCATTATGAAGACATTGAGATTTCAATTGTATGTTACATGCTCACTATAAATGCTTTACTAGGAAAACAACAATGCACATCAAACCTATTTAACACGCTCTAAATATAGGTTTTGATACCAACTTAATATGGCTTTATATCTGTCATGAAGAATCTCAATCCTCATATCAAAATAGAAGCCTCACTTAGTTTGTCACAAACAATGGATCAATGTCTATGGCTAGTAACATGATATCATTATTGTAGAGCACCTAAAAGATATAGCTACTCTCATTGACCTTCAAATATGTACACTGATGACAATCTCGTTAGGCTTCAGATATTATAAAATGGATACCTTTTGAATCCACTAATGGACTTTTTGAGTTGATAAACTGTATGTTCCATTACAAAAATCATAAAACCTTTAAGTTACTCCATTTAGACGTTTTAACGTCTAACTAATGTAGCTCGAGGCCAAACGGTCACCAATACCATAAAAGATTCTAAATGAATTAATGGTAGAAATAAAATAGAAGAATTCTTTACACTTAATTCCTTCTTTTTGTTTAAAGTTTTTAATCATAAAATTGACTTTAAACCTTTCTACTTGGCAAATATAATACTTTTTCAATCTTGTAAGTTCATTAATAATCAATTGGACTATAATGATGTGATCATTCATGCAAATCTCACACATTAATATGCAACATAGACGTAATCTCATTCTAAGTAAAAATCTAAATCAAAAGTTATAATCACTAAAAGCCTCTTAAAATGTAATAAAATTGGAAGACAAATGAAAACCATATTCATGTTTTTCTGTAAGTTCAAGTGTAGGTCCAAAAATGAGATTGCTAGGATCTATTATTGGTTCATCCACTTATGGCATTTTTCATCAATGGCTAAATTAAAAAAAGATTAGCATAATAGCATGTCCTTTAATGAGAATGACTTTACAGAGTTTAAGACCTAATACTCTTATTATCTAAGTCATTCTCTAGATAGATTACATAGTCAGATCTGATGATTCTAGTATTATATGATAGATCACTGAATCTATAATCTCTGAAACTGATACAACAACCAACATAATGCTGCTGATAGTTTTCCAATCAAGTTTCCTTGACTGTGGGTTATAGATTATTATTATAATCCCAAACAAGGAAAGTAACTAAAAAATTGACTTTTTATCTTACCACACTTTGTAATAACTTTAAGAACTACTTTTGCTTGGAGCTTTATTTAGACTAAATGTTACAATCTTAAAAGCTTCATTCCACATGAATTTCATAAATGTGGAATGACTTAGCATATATTACACTATATAAAAAAATGTGCAGTTACCTTTTACGCTAACCTTATTCTCTTTCGGTATTCCAAGCATAGCATACTAGGCACCAATACCATAATCCTACAAAAGACTTGATAGAATAGTCTAGGATTGTCCTTAATTTTATCATACTAACCATACCATTCATCACTTATGTCTGATTTCACTATCTTAATTTTGTGTTTTCGAAAACTTGATTGTGGATTTTAAAAAACCTTTAGGGCACCCTCAGAGTCAAACTTCTCATTCCATGTGACAGAAACTTGAATAATCTTTAATGAAGGTGACGAAATGCTTATATCCACCGAAAGAAGTAATTGAAAATTATAAAACTTCTATACTTGACTTTTGCTTGATTAAATCCATTTTCTATCTAAATGTGCTATTTGTCTTAATTTTAGGAAAATTGAATATTAAGGTAGATTAAATTAGAAATACATTTAAAAGGGTAAATTCAAGGTCATGTGGTTGAATTAAAAAGCTAAATGTGGAAGCCAATTGGATTCAAAAAGCTAGCAAAAGACTTAAAGAAAACAAGGCAGTAGTGACTTTATTTTTATGGGTTGTTTGAGAGCTATTTTGCAAGTTATTTGGAGCATAATTTGAACTAGTTTTGAGCCATAATAGAAAACATTTATTCAAGCTTAAAATGGTAATTTTATGAGCAAAGTTTGGAAGTAAAACAAGGGTTAAAGAGGTAAAATAGTAGTTTTCTTTTGGGCACATGCAAATTTCAGTTTTCATAGTCTAAGAGCTACATATTTTGATTTTGCTTGAGTTACCTTGCTATGCATGAGCTACATAGGAAAGAGAAAAGATGAATTTTAAACCTTGAAGAAGCTTTGAAGAGTTGAAAAAGCCACCAAGACCAAAAGCCAAGGAAAAGCCACTTTTCTAAAGTGTTTAAGCTGAATTAAGCTTGAATGAGCTGCATGAACTGCATGTTTTATCAAAGCTAGGAAGTCATGATTTTGGAAGGACTTTTAGGATGAAATTTTTAAAGCTTGCTTAAAATTTTTCCTTATCTCCTATTGGATGGCAAGAGTGTACAAGGATCACCATATAAGAACCATTGACTTTTTGCAAAGAGAAAGAAAGCCTTGGACTACCAATTATTACCCAATGTTATCAGATTTCTTCTACTGTGTATCTTTTAACTTTTTTTAGGGTTTTGAAGGTTTTTAGTAGTAAAAATTAGAAGGTGCATGAACATACAAATGAAAAATAAGTTTAAATGGCATTAGTATGAGAAAAAGAGGTATTATGCATGAAAATGGGCCTATGGTGCATGATCATTCCCAATGCTACCAGGTTTGAGAAAGTTACATTTTGAGAGCTTAGAAAGCTTAAAAAATTGGTCTTTGCTGAGTTAAGTGGCTACCAACACATCTCACATATGGCTACTGAGCACCTTTTTTTTGTATCACACATTAAAGCTCACATGATAGAGAAATGACATAGACAAGAGAACATTTATATTTTTATGTTCTTAACTCTAAAACAATCCATATCTGAGCTGAGATTTTGAGGGCTAAGTTGTATTATTAAAGGCCATTGATTGGCTAAAAATTGACCTAGCTTTTACCTTTAAATATATCATTATAAGGCTGAAAAGAGAAGGCCATTTTTAGAATTTTCTTTGTCTTTTTCATTGCCTTAAGTGTGGCTCAATAGACAACAAGCATTATTGGTCTTGTTGAGCTCCTTTAAGCTTTTTTTAACTTTGTTTTTTGGTTTTTTCCTTAGCTATTTTACTTGTCTTTCATTTATCTTTCTTGTCTTAAGCTTCATTTTAAATTTCAAGCACTTTTGTTAATTTTGAATTAATGAAATTTTAGTTTATAGTTACTTTGTTTCTAGCATTATTTTTTTTTTTTTGTTCTTTTTCTACCTTGTTCTATTCGATTTTGCTTTGAGTTTCAACCATTTTTATATTCTTTAATATTGGATTTGGTTTAAGGATGAAAGCCTAAGATGATCATGAGTTTAAGAAATCATCTAAGGGATCCTAAATGGCTTGTCTATTTTAGATCATTTTTTTTGTTTTCATGTACTATTTTCAACCAAGATTTTAACCCATTGATGTTCAATTTTTGGACATGCTCATGTGTATTTTTTATTTGTTTTGAAGTCTAGTTACAAGATATGTCTTTAGATTTAGTGTACCCTACACGTACCTTAGGTTATGCTAGCATTTAGGTCAAAAGGTCCATGTTGTTCTCATTTTGCATGGCATATTTTCAATTGTGTTTTTATCTCTATTTTGTTTGGTTTTTAGGGATTGGTTCCTATAGGTCATTTGTTGCATTTTAAGTCTATTTTATGTTCATTCATTTTGTTTTGATGTTTCCATGCATTTTCTTTGATATTTCTTTGCACTTAGCTTATAGGTATATTTTAAGGGTTCATTTTCATCTTGTTCATGTTGTTTGTTTAGGTTTGGTTCTGGGTAGTTTTCTAGGTTTTAAATCTATAATTTATGGTTGCATAATGACTTGCTGAGGTTGTTTTGATGCCATCTAGCTTAGGTTGTATTTTTTAAGTTGTTTGTCATATAGCTACTGATATTGTTAATTCCTACTATTTCTAGTTAGTGTTCATTTCTATTTTGAGTGTTAAAATGTTTATCTTAAAGTTTTTACCTATGATTAAAGTAGTTATGTAAGGTCTTGCATGTTTAGGCTACATTATAAGGATTTTAAGCATTACCAATAGAATTTTACCAACAAAATTTTTTCATTGCTAATTACCAACAAATTACTGATGAAATTAAAAAAAAAAAAAACACTTTTACCAATGAATTACCAATTGAATTAAATTTGTTGGTAATCCATTGTTAAAAGTGTGGTGTGAATTACTGCTAATTTTACTGACGAAAAAATTCGTCGGTAAATCCATCAATAAAAGCTACTGACAAAAAATTTTATTGGTAAAAAATTTGAAAAAAATTTGTTAGACATTACCGAT
The DNA here is from genome assembly GCF_002303985.1 of Durio zibethinus. Next base: position 11,232,154 of record NW_019168037.1, on the reverse strand, counting down.
AGAAATTCCATCTCTAAAACCATCAGTAAAAGTATTTTAAAATTTTTTTTAATATTATTAATATTATTAGCACTGCTAGGGAAACAAGGTTGAAGGCTGTTAAAGAACACAAATTCCCTGGTATATAAGGTGCTTAAAGCTAAATTCTTCCCAAGAACATGCACCACTTGGACCGAAACCTTCCTTCACATGAAGTATATGGATTGCCAAAGATTCTTTGAAGTCGGGCGTGCGATGGAGAGTGGGAGATGGGAGGCAAATCCGAAAATGGCGTGATAGATGGACGTGGGATAGGGAAATATTGGAATTCCTAACAAATCAAAGTTGATTGCGTGAAGAAGCACTAGTAGAAGAACTGATAGAGCATCAGAGCAGGACATGGAAGAAGGATCAAATACGTGAAGTATTTGAGACTATGATTGCAGACCAGACGTGTTAACACCCCACTTGGCCATTTCAAACATAATGATGAACTGGTATGGGGCAGAGAACGAAGAGGACCCTACACTATCAGAAGTGCATACCATGCAAATTTACACAAGCTGAGAGGGACACTCAGGCAGCAAATACAAAAATGATTAGGTAAATGATGCAAGTGCGAGGTAGTGTTGGACCATGTTATAGAATGCTAGTATACCAGCAAAAATCAAGGTATTTTGGTGAAGGTTAAATCATGGAATTTTCCCAGTGCTTTGCAACCTTAAAAGACGGAATATCGACACTCCTACTCTTTATCCACAATAAGGACAGTATGAGGAAACTAATAATGCATGTTGTGAGGGATTGTCAGAGAGCAAAAGAGACATGGATAGCAACGAGTGTTGACAACATATGGATGTGCTAATCTCTCGTTACAGCTAAAGGCTGGTTAACTAGCCTGGTTGATTCCATGGATAAGGATAGCTTCGAGAAAGGTTTAACAGTTTGTTGGGCAATATGGCATAGTAGGAATCCAAAAGTTGAAGAAAGAGAAGCACGAAATGCTCAGGTCACAGCAAGCTTCGCTCTTAATTCGGTGGCATTGGAGTGTTGGTAAGGAGCAACAAAGGGGAAGTATTGGGAACTGCATTAAAACATGTAGAAGGGGTGAAGAAAACCGTGGTAATTGAAGCCTATGCAGCACTAACAGGGATCACTCTTGCAAGGGACCCAGGTCTTAATGCAATAATTCTGGAAGGAGATGCTTCAGAAATTATATAAATGTTAAGGATGCAATTCGAGGATTTATCCAGGATTAGTAATATATTGGATGAAGTGAGGACACTGAAAGAGAGCTATAGCTATTTCAGAGTGGAACACAGAAGGCATCAAGGAAATGCGGCTGCTCATAAACTTGCAAGGCATGCATTAGAGTTGATGGGTGACAGATACTGGATAGAGGAATACCCTTCTAAGTTGCATGATGCCATTATCACAGACTGTAACTTTTCTGATTAATGAAATCTCTCTTTTTTCATTAAAAAAAAAGTTTAAACTAAATTTCGGAAGAGCCTTACTGTAATTAATATATATTTTGAAGGTTTGACACTTGGTAGTGACACAATTAAGGCGTTTATCCATTTTCAATATTAACAAATTTTAAATGCACAACACTTGTGGAGTACATTTTATTTGAGCTTAGGAACTAAAATTCTCTCTCTCTCTCAATTTTTTTTTCAACAAAAGAATATGGAGTAACGGTTATGTCATTTGCATTTTATATTCCAAATAACGTTTGCACACTCACAATAATAATAGATGCAAACAACTCTTTAAAAGACTTGATTGATTGAGAGGATTCAAACACTGTATGACCTAAAAAATTCAGCTTCAAAATCATTTCTATAACAAATGTTGTCAGAACAAATTCTTTTTCCTGCTAGAAGAAGATAACAAAATATCAAAAAATTAAAGCAATGGCTGCTTAATGTCATGATCAGAAATGAAAATATTTAGGTAGAGCTAGTGCAAGGGGGATCCAAGAACTAGGTCTAGTCCTGAACTTGAACTTCCATTAGTTGCATAGGCCAAGCACAGCGTTCACTTCTAGACTCAATATTGACAAGACCGGTTTTGTGGTAGTAAAGCAATGAAACAAATCCACACTATTCATCTTTTCCTTCAAATTTTATTATTCTTGTAAAAAGGGATCATAGACAATGGAAGAATATTCAAAAGTGGGACTATCAATTGACTCAAAGAAGGAAATTACAAAAGTTTTGTAGCATTTCCACACACAAGCAAACAATGAAATTATCAAAATCCAAAATCATAAGAGACTAGAGTTTTACTTGACATAAAAATACATAGTTTCTAAGTACAAGAATCATATTTTAGACTTGATCGAAGCTCGTTAAGTAATTAATACAATTTAGAAACAAAATTAAAATTAATTTGAATGCAGGTAAAAGTTCAATCTCCCTAAATTAAGGCTCATAGAATTGACATCAACTTCCTGTGCTTTGGACTCCAATTGATAACCTACACAATAAAAGGGGAGTGAACTAATCTCTTCCTTTCAAATTGAAGTTATAAAATCTAATGGATTGATTTCATATATATAAAGGTAAAAGCATGGACCTCCCTTAATATGTTTGTTAAAATTAACCCATCCTATTATGAGTTCAAATAAAAATTAAATCGGAATCACACTTGACTAATGTGATACTACATGTTTGAGTATATTACAATATGGTAACACTATAATCACTCATGCTTTGACATTAATTGATGTAAGTTTGGATTAATTAATTGTTTTAATCCACAATATGAGATAAATTCAACAATCTCACACTTGGACAACATAAGTAAATTTTGAATATTTAAAAAAAATATAGTATAATATATAGTAGAATACATGTTTATATATTTAAAAAAATATGTAGTATAATATATGTTTATATATTTAAAAAAAATATTCGAATTAACATAATAGTCATAACCAAAACTATCAAATATAAGTAAATACTTGAATCATCATACAATAGAGTAAGCAAATGCACTGATAATGTACAAATATGTGGACCTACATGTGTTTTACAACCTAAAAGTATTTATAAGCCCTAGAATGCATTGTCTTAATAGGATACATGTACACTTATGAATACTTCAACAACAATAAGCATTTATGAACCCCAGAATGCACTATACAGATAGGATACGTGTACATAGACTCATAAACACTTCAAAAATCGTAATATGATATTGTGAAATGGAAATGATGTGAAAATGGAATCAATATCCAATTCCATTAGGTCTTTTACATCTAAACTAAGTAATACATTACTTCGAAAGAAACACATGAGACTAATCCTAAATGTTTCATTCAACTGAATTCCATACTCAATAGAATGTGAGCAAATAAAATCCATATATGGCAAATAAGAATCCATCCATCATTGTTACAAATTGATTTCTATTACATAAAGCTCTTTCTAACTCAATACAGTAGAAGGCTCTACAAACCTTGTATAAATGTCATGCTATCATGACACTTTAGCAACCCAAATTAGTTAGTAGTCACGCTAAGATAAGTTCTGTAGATTATGTGCTCTACAATTTACTCCAACAATGGATTCTATTACTTTCTCTCTAATAGACTAAATGATAATATTTATTTATTCAGAGTGTAAGGAACTTTATCTATTTGAGAGAAACCCATTGCTACAGATTTATCATAAAACATCTCCAACAACTTTAAAATGGAAACCACAAAACATAATCTTGAGATGAGATTTTACAGCTAACAATCTCACATGTAACTTCACAGCATGCTACATACTTCACCTCTATAATCAAGGACACTATAAGTGTTCATTTCACAGTTTGTAAGAAATAGCTCATCTAGTCAATACTATCAAAATTGGCTCCACACAACATGCACAAACAAGATTAAATATCTAACTATATTTAGAATGTTGGATTGTTGATGTTTGAATTCAAAATTACTCAAGTGTCAACATACGTAACATTAGAATGTGTATAGATTTAGCATACATTAGACTACCTATAGTTAAGGTATATTGAATATTTGACATGAGCTCTTCCATTATCATTATGAGGACATTGAGATTTTAATAGTACGTTATATGCTCACAATAAACACTTTACTAGGATAACAATAATGCATATCAAACCTATTTAACACACTCTAAATGTAGGTTTTGATACCAACTCAATATGTCTCTATATCTGTCATGAAAAATCTCAATCCCTAGACTAAAATAGGAGCCTTACTCAGTTTGTCACAAAAAATAGGTCAATATCTATGGCTACTAACATGATATCATTAATGTAGAGCGCGAAAAAAATATAGCTACTCCTACTAACCTTCAGACATGTACGCTGATCATCATTGTTTTTTGTTTTAGTGACAATCTCATTAAGCTTTAGATATTATAAAATGGATACCTTTTGAATCCACTAATGGACTTTTCGAGTTCATAAACTATATGTTCCATTACAAAAATCATAAAACCTTCAAGTTACTCCATTTGGATGTCTTAACATCTAACCGATGTAGGTTGAGGCCAAATAAGTCACCAATACTGTAAAGATTCTAAAAGAATCAATGGTAGAAATAAGATAGAAGAGTTCTTTATGCTTAATTCCTTCTTTTTGTTTAAAGCCTTTAATCATAAAATTGAATTTAAAGCTTTATACTTGGCATATAAAGTACTTTTTAATCTTGTAAATCTATTAATAATCAATTGGACTACAATGATGTGGTCATTCATACAAATCCCACACATCGTTGTACAACATAGACATAATCTTTTGCTAAGAAAAATCTAACTCAAAAGTTAGAATCACTAAAAGCCTCTTAAAACGTAATAGAATCTGAAGACAAATAAAAATCATATTCATGTTTTTTTGTAAGTTCACATGCAGGTCCAAAAATGATATTACTAGGATCTACTATTAGTTCATCTGCTTGTGGCATTTTTCATGAATGGCTAAATTAAAAAATGATTGGCACAATATTATGTCCTTTAATAAAAATGATTTTACAAAGTTCAAAACCTATTACTCATACTATCTAAGTCATTCTCTAGATAGATTACTTAGTTGAACCAGATGATTTTAGTATTATACAATAGATCACTGAATTTAGAATCTCTAAAACCAATGCAACAACCAACAAAATGTTGCTGATAGTTTTTCAATCAAGTTTCCTTAAGTATGGGTTATAAATCATTATTGCAACCCCAAACATGGAAAGCAACTAAAAAATGGACTTTTTTTCTTACCACAATTTGTAATAACTTTCAAGAACTGCTTTTCCTTGGAGCTTTATTCAGACTAAATGTTATAGTCTTGAAGGCCTCATTCTACATGAATTTCATAAATGTGGAATGACTTATCATATATTGCACTATATACAAAAATATATCGTTGCCTTTTACACCAACCTTATTCCCTTTTGATATTCCAAACATCGCATATTAGGCACCAACACCATAATTTTATAGAAAACTTGACAAAATAGTCCAGGATTGCATCTAGTTTTATCATACCAACTATAGTATTCATCTCTTATGTTTGATCTAACTTCCTTAATTTTGTATTTTTAAAAACTTGATAGTGGATTTTAAAAAAGCTTTAAAGCACCCACAAAGTCAAACTTCTCATTCCACACAACAAAAACTCAAATAGTATTTAGTTAGGGTGATGAAGAGCTTATATCCACTAAAACTAGTAATTGGAAATTATAAAACTTTTATACTTGATTTTTGTTTCATTAAATTCATTTTCTACCTAAATGTACTAATTATCTTAATTGTAGAAAAATTGAAGATTGAAGTGGATTAAACTAGAAATACAATTGAAAGGGTAAATTTAAAGTCAAGTGGCTAAATTAATGAGCTAAATGTGGAAGCCAAATTGGATGCAAGAAGCTAGCCAAAGACTTGAAAAAAATAAGGTAGTAGTGGCTTTATTTTTATAGATTGTTTGAGGGCTATTTTCCAAGTTATTTGGAATAGAATTTAAGCTTGTTTTGAACCATAATAGAAGACAGTTATTTAAGCTTAAATGGTTATTTTATGAGCAAAGATTGCAAGCAAATCAAAAGTTAAAGAGGTAAAACAACAATTATTTTTCAGGCACATGCAGATTTCAGTTTTCATGGTCCAAGATCTACATATTTTGATTTTGTTTAAGTTACCTAGCTATGCATGAGTTGTATAAGAAAGAGAAAAGATGAATTCCAAACCTTAAAGAAGCTCTGAAGAGGTAAAGAGCCACCAAGAACAAAAGCCAAGGCAAAGCCACTTTCCTAAAGTGTTGAAGCTAAATCAAGCTTGAGTGAATTGCATGAACTAATTGTTCTACCAAAGCTGAGAAATAATGATTTTGGAAGGACTTTTAAGGTAGAATTTTTAGATCTTGCTTGAAATTTTCCTCTTCTTATATTGGATGGCAAGAGTGCATACTGATCACCACATAAGAACCATTGATTTTATGCGAAAAAGGAGTAAACCTTGGATTGCCAATTATTACCAATGCTATCAGATTTTTTTCTATTGTGTAGCTTTTGACTTTTTTTTAGTTTTGGAAAGGTTTTTAGTTGTAAAAATCAGAAGACATATGAGCATACAAATGAGAAATAAGTTTGAATAGCATTAGTATAAGAAAAAGAAAATATAATGTATAAAAATGAAGCTATGGTGTATGATCACTCCTAATGCTGCCAGGTTTAAGAAAGCTTTAAAAATTTGTCTTTGTTAAACTTAAGTGACTACCAACATACCTCACATATAGCTACTAAGCACCTTTCTTTTGTGCCACACATTGAAACTCACATGACAGAAAAATGACATGGACAAAAAAGCATTTGTATTTTTTATGTTCCTACCTCTAAAATAGTCCATACTTGAGTTAAAATTTTAAGGGCTGAGTTGTATTATTAAAGGCCATTGATTGGCTAAAAATTGACTTAGCTTTCACCTTTAAATGTAACATTATAAGGCTAAAAAAAGGAGGTCACTTTTTAGAATTTTTCTTTATCTTCTTCATTACTTTAGGTGTGGCTCAACAGACAACATCCATTGCTAGTCTTGTTGAGCTCCTTTAGGTTTTTTTTTTTTAACTTTGTTTCTTAGTTATTTCCTTAGCTATTATACTTGTCTTTCATTTATCTTTCTTGTCTTAGGCTTCATTTTAAATTTCAAGCACTTTTGTTAATTTTGAATTAATGAAATTTCAATTTTTAGTTACTTTGTTTCTAGTAATGTTTTTGTTGTTCTTTTTTTGCCTTGTTCTATTCGATTTTGCTTTGAGTTTCAACCATTTTTATGTTGTTTGATATTGAATTTGACTTGAGGATGAAAGCCTTTAGTGACCTTGAGTTTGAGAAATCATCTAAGGGATCCTAAATAGCTTAACTCTATTTTAGATCATTTTTATTTTTAGTTTTTATATACTATTTTCAACTAGATTTTAACCCATTAATGTTCAATTTTTGGACATGCTCATTTGTATTTTTTATTTGTTTTTAAGTCTAGTTGCAAGATATTTCTTTAGATTTAGTTTACCCTACACGTACTTAATGTTATGCTAGCATTTAGGCCAAAAGGTCCTTGTTATTCTCATTTTGCATGGTGAATTTTCAACTCTGTTTTTGTCTCTGTTCTGTTCAGTTTTTAGGGGTTAGTTCACAGGTCTTTTGTTTCATTTTAAGTCTATTTTATGTTCATTCATTTTGTTTTGATGTTTCCATACATTTTCTTTTATTTTTCTTTACACTTTAGCTTATAGGTATACTTTAGGGGTTTATTTTCATGTTGTTCATGTTGCTCGTTTAGGTTAGGTTTTGGGTAGGTTTTTAGGTTTCAAATCTATAATTTCTAGTTGTATAATGACTTGCTGAGGTTGTTTGATGCCATTTAGCTTAGGTTTTTTTTTTTTTTTTTCAGTTGTTTGTTGTGTAACTTATTAGATGTATGTTGGTATGTGTGCAAGGTTTCCATTTACAGTTGTTGTGGTTAATTCCTATTGTTTCTAGTTAGTGTTCATATTTGTTTTGAGTGTTAAAATGTTTATCTTAAAGTTGTTACCCATGATTAAAGTAGGTATGTAAGGTCTTGCATGTTTAGGCTACACTACAAGGATTTTAAGCATTATTGATAGAATTTTACTAATAAAAAATTTTCATTGCTCATTACTAATGGATTATTGATGGAATATTAGTATAATTAAAAAAAAAAAACACTTTTAGTAATGGATTACTGATGGAATTAGATTCGTCGATAATCCATTGCTAAAAGTGTGGTGTGAATTGTAGCCAATTTTATTGACAAAAAAATTCGTTGATAAATCTATCGATAAAAGGTATTGATGAAAATTTTCATTAGCACAAAAATTTGAAAAAAATATTTGTTTGACATTACCGATGAAAATTTCGTCTCTAAAATCATTGGTAAAAGCATATAAAAAATTTTGTTATTATTATCGATAGAATTTTCATTAATAAAACCATCGATAAAAGCCAAAAAATTTCAAATTTCGCTGTCGCGCAACTTATTTTTTCCTAATTTCTTTCCTAAGTCCCTAATTCCCTTTCCTTTTCTCCCCTTCCCTTTTTCCCCTCCACCTTGCAGTCCTCCACTGCCGTCCAAATGCACCAGCTTACATTAGTGTGTCTCCTCCTTCCAATAAGTTTTTTCTTTTAATTATTTTAGTTTATGTTGTATTTTGTTTAGTATATTTGTTAAGTTTATGATTTAATTTTTTGTTATAAATTTGTTGAAATTTGTATTGGTTTTGGTTACCAATGTGTTAAGTTTTTGTTAATTATTTATTTTTTAAAATTTATTTGGGTTTTAGTTACCAATTTATTGAGTTTTTATTGGTTTTATATTTGTTGAAATTTGTTTGGGTTTTGGTTATATATTTGTTGAAATCTGTTGGTTATATTGTTGGATTTTTTGTAAAGTATTAATGTTGAGTATTGTTATTTTTTTATTTATTTTTAGTATTGTTGGAAAAAAATTTTATTTGTTGAGTTATTTATTTTTTATTTGTGAAAGTTTTGTTGAAATTTATTGGGTTTTGTTATAGATTTATTAACTTTTAAAAGTGTAAGAATTATATTAGTTAATTTAAGCTTGATGTGTATTAAGATTTATATATATTTTGATGAATATTTTATATTTAATATTTTCTAAATTTTAATAATAATTATAAAAATTAAAATTATTTATGTTGATTTGATATTATAATTTATATATTACTAATAGTTATCTCATTTTGAAGTAATTTATATATTATTAAGATTTATATTTGTTTTGAAATAATTTATATATTTGATAGTTTAGTGAAATTTATATATTACTAATTAGTGAGATCTCGTCCCTTGAACCTAGAACACTGATAACCTAAAAGTGTACTACAAATAAATAGTAGTAGGTCACTATAATGACCAGTTCTTCGTCTACGATTGTCAACATGTATTAAATGATATTCACACAATCTTTGTCAAGTTTAGACTTGATAATTTCCAAAGCTAAAAATTTATTTTGATCTAATTTGATTTCAATCTCGTTCTTATTTAACCGAGCCAGGAGCACAATTTTCATACCCTACCTGAAAAGGTGACTTTAAATCCAACATGTAAAGAAAAGCATCTTAGACTTTGTTTATATTGTCAATAGTTTTTTAAATCAAATTTGACTCTGAACATATTTTCATTCACCTAAACTATGAGTATAGTTCCTTTACTCGATTTGAAAGTTGAGAAGATAAAACAAAATGAAAAGTAAAATAGAATGAAAATTTGTAAGACAAGCTAAAAGTTTAAGTTAATTTTATTTATCATAACATATAGATTCGAAAATCTATAGCTAGATTTAACAAATGAATGGAGTCGCCACCAATCTTTTTTATTAGGTGTGATTGGTCACCTAGGGAATCTATTCTTTTAAGGAACTCCTAAGCTTGACTAAGGGTCCCTAAAAGAATAGGTTCGGGTCTACTAACTAAAATAGGGTTCGAGAATTCGATTATATGTGAGGAAGGTTATAGCACCCCCGCATGCCCATCCCAAGGATGGTACCATATTATTTCAAATTTATCCTAAGGTTTGGAGTATAATAGTTTCAAATTTTATGTTAAATATTGAAAATAATTTTTAAGATTCTCCATCAATCTGGTAGAACTTTTAAAAAATACTTTCTCACCTTAAAGTATTCAAGAGTCCCATTTGATTTCTTGAAGAGGCTCCGCCGTCGGAAAAAGATTTTTTTATTTTTTTATTGAAAATAAATCTAATTATTCCACCATTTGGGCCAAATTAAAAATATTTTTTTTTTGAATTTCTAAAATTTCCACAATTTGGGTCTATTTACAAATTTCCTTTTTCTCTTTTTTTTTTTGGAAAGAAAATAATATGACAATTATTTTTATTGAAATTTCATCTAAATTATTCCATCATTTGGGTTAAATTTAGAGAAAATTTCTTATCTAGAGATTTCTTAAAAATTTACCATTTGAAATTTCTAAGAATCTCATCTTTAGATAATTATCAAATATTTTCAATCCAAATTTTTATGTGGAAAAGAATATAATTACTTGTATTGAAATTTCATCTAAATCATTCCACCATTTAGGCCAAATTTAGAGGAAATTTCTAACCTAGAGATTTCTTAAGAATTTACCATTTGAAATTTCTAAAAATCTCATCTTTGGGTAATTTGTATTGAATTCCAAAAAACTTTTATATTTTTATGCTTTTTATGTTTTTTATTTTTGTGTTTGAAAATAAATATTAATTATTGTTATTGAAATTTTATCTATATTATTCCACCATTTGGGACAAATCTAGACAAAATTTCTTACCTAGGAATTTTATAAAAATTTTCATTTGAAATTTTTATAAATTCCATCATTAGATAATTAATATTTATTCCAAAAATATTTATTTTTATTATTTTATTTTATTTTGATAAAATAAAAAAAAACAAGTAAAATAAATAAATAAAATAAAATAAATAAGAAAATACCAAAAATTCAAAAACGACTTGGCTCAGGCTTGGGATACGGCTCAGCTCAAGACAAAAATCACAGCTCAGATACGCGATTCAGGATCTCGGCTTGGCTCGGCTCTGCTGGAACTCAGGCGAAAAAATGGGTCATTGGGTCGGGTGCGCTATGGGTCGGGTCGGATATTGGCAAAATGCACGGATCCTATGGGTTTACTAATGCAAAAACGATGTTATTTTGGGGAGGGTATATAAGGCTAAAGATCAATTTTTTTTCAGAATTCCCTTCTCCACTTCTCTTTTTTTTTTTCTTTTCTCTTCTTTCTCTCTAAACAATTTTAGATTCCGATTGAATTTCTACTGAAATCTGGGAAAAGCCATCGGAATCTTCAAATCTGGCCAAAAAATTCGTCGAAATATTTAAAATTCGTTAAAAAATTTCACTGAATTCCAAAAATTTTTCAGAAAAAGAACTCCAAAAATTCAAAAAAAAACTTCTAAAAATCTTATACTGCCTCTAAATAATTTTTGCTTCTATTTCACCTCTCTGTTTTCTTTTTTTTCTGTTGTCCCTTATGTGTGATTTATGGACCTATTTATAACGATTGATCAGAAGAGTTTCTGATCAATCCTAACTCCTTATGGGATTTGGATTCAATATTTAAATCCAATCCCAACTCTGTCAATTCTCAAATCATGGTCAAATTCATTCTAATTTTTTTATCCTAATCTTAATCTTAATCGAAAATTAATCAAAATAAAAAAGATAAATATATTAATATATAACAAAAAATAATTAGATAAATAAAAGAAATAGGTAAATAATAATAATAATAATAAATAAAAGCAGATAAATAATAAAAGTATGAATAGATAAAAAAATAAAAAAATATATTAATAAATAGACAAATAATAAAAAAAAAATAAAAGCCAATTGGGCTTGCTAATTGGATCCTGAATCGGACCCAATAGGCTTAAGCCCAAACCCTATTGGACCAAGCCCAATGGCTTTAAGCCCGGACCAAATAGGGTGTCTACATTATTTATAAAATTCAAATTTTACAAAGAATTAGAAGTAAAACTACAAAAATCCTAAAGGTTAACATTATTCTCCCCTATCCCTTTGTTAGCATTATGCTTGATAATTTCTCCATCTTCCTGGGCAAGCTTTTCTTTAGTAGGTGGTGTTGTCTTCAAATTTTGCAGAGTGATGTCAAAAATGTCTAGGTCAGTAAACGTAAACTTAGCCACATTCGTTCTTACCTCGAAAGCATTGGGCACCTAATCCTTGTAAACTTTAACCATAATCTGCTCAATTTCTAGAGTCTCAACAAAATTTTCTATGCCTCCTTAACAACAATTTCAATAATTGTCTTTTTAGTAAGCTTGGCCAATTCAATCTCTTTTTTCAAATCCTTGATCTTACATTGAGCCAAAGTCAAAAGGTAGTTGAAATTACTTGCTCGAGCTAACATGTTATTGAACTTATATAGCACCTTATCCTTATTACAGGTTATGTCCTTGAGTTAGTCTTTGAGAGATGCCACAAACTCGGTCAACATCTTATTTTCCCAAACAAGGGCTCAAATATCCTGATCTAACTTGATTGAGTGAATTATTGAGGAGTAGAAAACTAGGACAGTCTCACTTGCAAGGAAAAAAACAAAGTTAGCACAAGAAATCCCACTTAAAAAAAAGAACAAGATTAAGCTTAAACTTACTATCTTAAATGATCATGATCTTAGCAATATTCTTTGCCACTTTAGGGTTCCCTAAAGCCCAATCAAATTTATTTAAGTCAACCTCTAATGTATACTATTTTTTATCAAGGGACTTATTGGGTATAGAGGCGAGCATAATAGCCCCCACACCTTGGACCTTAGATGGTTGAGGCCTCTAGGATGGCTTATGCATAAGTTTTCTCAATGTAGCTACCTTTTCTTTTGGTAGGCCAAAGCAACTAGGGATTCCACCCACTGTGAGATGTTTATCATTCGTCAACTTTGGTGATGAAGGAGAAAGATTGGTAGCCTTGGCTTTACCGTTGTCAACTAGATTAGTAAAGAGTTTGATGTCAAAAGGTTTATTAGCCTTGCCCTTAGAAAGCTGGAGCATGAACTAGTCTAATCACCTTTCCTAGCCATAATTGACAAAATAAGAACCAAGCTTAAAGTTAGAAATAAAGAAATCTTTAAGGCCAAAACAAAAACAAAAATCAAGGTGACTATTAAGAAGTTACTTCTAAACCCTATATCGACTAAGGATTCTTTTCGGATTAGCCTATTGACGTATATAAGCATCTTTTCTTTTTCCCTTAATTTGTTAATGGCATCAAAGTGACTAAGTTCTACCTTGGATAAAGGGCAAACACCTCAACCATGTTATTCATAGGAGCCCTGGCCATACCAATCTCCTATCCTATCTTATTGGCATAGAATTAAAAAAAAAAAACCTTTCACCCCTTTATTGACAATAGAACATTGGTGAATAGTTTTCAACTTAGACAAGTTGTTATGTAATACCAGTTCTGATCACTAGGGTGGAATTTTATTGTGAGAAATTGGTTAAATAAGTTTAGGGTAGGTGCAAACCATAAGCTCTCACAAACTAGTATAAAATTAATGATCTAACATCGGGCATTAAGAATGATATAAGAGATTGTTATTCCAGTTTAATAATTAAACAATGAAAAAGTGAAGAGAAAATCTAAGGCCAATAACTATGGACTCCTTGTATACCCATAACTTGGTATGAACTTGAGACTATGTGACTATATCATTAGGGTTAAACTCTTAGATAATGAACTGCTCAGGTGGGCCAAATGAAAGTTTAAATTTAGCATAATGGTAGGATTTATATAGATTGAGGCAATCCTAAGAAGCTACTTATCTTTTTGAAGACTTATAACCTCGATGGGCAATGAGTCGAGGCCAAATGTAGCAAAAAAGAGTTTATGAGGAAATATCAAGGCTAAAGGACCGAAGAGATTCTAAGTAATAAGGTTGGTGGAGTTCTAAAAGTCCTTAGTGTCCATCCACTTAGGGATTTTATTATAAAGGAAATGGTTGGCCTCAGAGTCAACCAAATAGGCAAGGTTTATGGAAACATTGGAAGATATTGTAGAAAGAGGAAAAAAACCTTACTTAGTACCATCAGCAACCAAGAAAGCTAAGGAAAACTCTTTAGGATTAGCCTATGGACCACAAGTATAGGTTACTATAACCCCTTAAGCTCTCATGCTCTCATCTAATTCCATAATGGTCTCGCCAATCATACTATTTAACCAAAAGGCTATCTTAGAATGGTCCTAACCATTAATTATAGATGAGACACTACAAGAAAATGGAAGATTAATGGTAGTTTTATAGTGGCATTTCACTTATAAACGCAGTTAACTTTCATGTTTTTATAAAACTTAAGGCTTTTATTATCAAAACACCACTAAATATTCAAATAACGGTGTTTTTACTTCTAAATGCCACCCAAGCCAAAAATTAGTAGCGTTTATTAATTAAAACACCTTGAATAATCATCTTTAAAAAATTAGAGTGATTATTAAAGATGTTTTTGACAAAAATGCCTTGAATAATCCTATTACAAAAATGGATAGGAGATTACTGAAGGCATTTTTAGCAAACAACGCCTTAAATAATCCCTTCATAAATTTTATTAAAAGAATAATTTTAAGGTCTGCGCAACAGTCTGGGTTCGGGAGTCGATTACGTGTGAGGAAGGATTAGCACCTCCACGGTGCCCATTTAAAAATGGTACCAATTAACTACGTGTTATCCTTTAATTTTGATAAAAAATAGTCTCATTTTCGATATTTGAAAAATAATTTTCTTGATTTTTTTATTTATTATTCAAAAAAAATAAATTAGAACCTTTTTATTAAAATAATTCTTAAAATGTTCTAGTACGTTGGTAACATTAGAAGAACTCTTTTTCACTTAGAGATTTCTTAGGCATCGCTTCTCAAAATACCTTAGAATCTCATCTTCGGAGGCTCAAATTTATTTTTCCTAAAAAATTTATGTCATGCATGCAATACAGAATGTTACCATGTTGATGCACACATTTTATTTTTTAAAAAATTTTATTAATTATTTTATTTAATTTTTTAATTTAAATTTTTGAAGGAAAAAAGAATTTTTATTATATTGAAGTTTTTATATAAATATTTTCATACACTGGTAATATTTTTTAAAAAAAATTTCACTTAGGGATTTCGTAAAGCATCCCTACTTGAAATACTTTTAGAATCTCATCATTGAATAAAATTTATTTTTTCCTTATTTATATTATCACTTTATTACTTTATTAATTAATTTTTACTTACTATTTTATAACAAAAAAAAAATTTATTGTATTAAAAAATTTTTATAAATACTCCAATACATTGATAGTATTTAAAAAAAATCTTCTTACCTAGAGATTTCGTAGGCATCACTACTCGAAATACCTTTGAATCTCATCGTCAGATAAAAATTTTTCTTTTCTTATTGTTTATTAATTTTATATTATTTTTATTTAATTAAATTTTTTTACCAATTATTTTATAAGGTTTATTCAAAATTATCAAAAACTTTTATTATATTTTATTATTTATTATTAATTATTATTATAAAACAACAAAAATTTATTCTGGTAAATTTTAACATGCATAAATATTAAGAATAATAATTAAAATAACAAAAACAATATATAAAAAATCTAAAAAAAATTAAAAAAAAATTTCTTTTACCTGAACCGGATCGGTCAACGATCCCATCAATGCGTGGGTCGGTCCGACGGTTTGGTCTGGTTCGGTTCGATTTGGGTCTGTTCAAATGGACCGATTAGAGGGTGAAAGAGAAGTGGGTCATCGGGTCAGATGCGTGGACCTCAAATCGGATCACGGGTTGACACGTGGATCCTTAAGGCTCAAAATGGCGTCGTTTTGGTTTTGGCGCTTTCTATAAAAGTAAAAAAAAAAATTTCTATAATTTTCTCTTCCCCTTCTCTTTCTTTACACTTTCAGACCCCTCTCTTTAGAGCCTGCCAGACGGTGGTCGTCGTCGCTTCGATCGTCGGCCGTCATTCATTGGTCGCCATATCCGACGGTCGAAAAATCTTAAAAGGTTCTCTTCGACTCCCTAAATATAGATCTGGGCCTAGTTTTACTCGAATCTCATTGGAACGCCCTAGATCGAACTTTAAAGATTCGGTTAAACTTTTTTTTTCTTTTTTTTAAACAGTTAGGTTGATTTTTTTTTTGTAGGAAAGTTTTTGGCATTGGGTTATTCCCTTTTTGGGGAGGACTGTATTTTTTTGGATTTTTTGCTTTTTTATTTTTATTTTTGCAAGGTATCTTTTTGATAGAACACTTTTTTTTTAATTTTGAAAAATATTTTTTTCAATTTTTTTTCAATCCTCTTTCCTTTTATTGTAGGTAACAAGCTCTATTTATAGAGCTTTTTGAAATTTAAATATCATATTTTTAAGTATTCGAATATCATATTTCAACCTAAAATCTATACTGTCAAGTTAGGTAGTGTGTCGGACGATTGCCTGTGGTGGTGACGGCTAGCATTTTGGACTTTGGTGGTGATGGTGTATTTAATGCACTAAATTTTATCAATTGAATTGGATAAGAAAAAGAGAAGGAAAATAATAATAATAATAATAATAATGATAATAAAAAAATGTTGTTTACAACAAAACCTAACATTTTTAAAACTAAATAAAAGGTTGAAGATATAAAATTTTGATTTAAACGA
Source organism: Durio zibethinus (assembly GCF_002303985.1). The sequence continues at coordinate 11,215,437 of NW_019168037.1, read as the reverse complement.
TTGAATCGATTTAATTAATTGGTCTATTTAAAAAAATGTTAATATTAAATGTATGGTCATTATTAAATAAATATTAAGTATAATAAATTTTTAATAAAAATATGTACTTGATCTAGTGATAAAATTTTTAACACATAAAAATTAAAAATTTAAATCTTATAATTTATAAAATTATTTTTTAATTAAATTAATATTTAAATCAATTCAAGCATCAATTCAATTTAGTCTAATATGATTCCATTGATTGTTTGACCGATTCTTTATTGAATTGACAAAACAAATACAAGATTTGATGTACTTTATTGGATCCAATAAATCACTGATGCAACCAATTATCTGATCTAATTTTTTAATCATTGACAAAATTAGACTTACATTATTAAGAAAATGCTTCAATAATTAAACATTAAATGGCATAAATAAATCAAATTAAATTTTAAATTTTAATTTCAAACTGTTAATTGCAGTGAATTAAATGACAGATTAATATGATAAACAATTTGGTAATTTTATTCGAGGGATAGATGATTGTTTGGTGACGTAGTAAAACCCTTGTTTTACTATGATGCTTGCCACTTGCAAGAGAAGGATGGCAGGACTTTAACTCTTAAGCCAATAAATAAATGTAAGATCAAGCACAAACATCTTTGATTGAGCCAGTTTACCAAACTGAGGATGAAGGTACTTAGTTGGGCGGACCAGAATCGATCCCTCGAGTTCTCAAATGAATTTTATAAATTTTTTATGTTCGAGTCCATTTCAAAAGTTACTCAACGTTGACCCACTTAAATTCGATTTTCACTAATTTATCAAAAGCCCAAACAAACTAAAATTAAAATATTTAAATAAATATTATATTTTGTTTATAAATATTAAAAATTCGATAAAAATCATAGACCATTCTAATAAAATATTTCGAAACTCAACCTCATTCATCCAGTTGATTGATTAGCTCAAGTTCATCTTAACAACAAATAAGTCGGAATTTTGAATATTCATCGAGTAGCTCACAAATAACTTGACACGCTTACGCCAGTGGTCCAGTCAATCTTTCAGCGTGTCCATAGAGAGAGCCGGGGTAAACACCGGCAACTAGTAAACCAATGAAACAGTAGCAACACCCGCCACGGTCGAATTTCAAGTCTACAAATAACATAGCTTTGAAGCAATTTTCATAGCAATTGAGTACACGTAGTCATCATCATATAAAAGACCATTAAATTCGATTATCTAAGTACCCCAAACATGCAGTTATCAATAGAATAATTACAATTAATTATCAGTTATAAAACATTTCCAGAAAAAAGACGAGAAGAGATAAGGGTTAGCCCCCAAAAGAATTTCGGACAAAGCTAGAAACCTGCAAACAAAAGAATTTGAGTCTATCTAATTCTAATGTGTTAAGACCTCTCGACACTGCCCTCATTACCTTCATTAGAGAAAATAGGGATGCGGTGAAGGAATTGATTTCAGTACTTACAGTAAATGGGGATGCGCGGTTAGGACTATTAGGTATTATTATTAACCATAAATTCCACTGACGATCTTTGGGGTGAAAAAGAATATCAATATATATCTTCTCAGCTAATTCCATGAAGAACTTCACAACCTGAATCATCCTCAACAGGAAGATTCAGATCTGGCAGCATGAAAGAAGTCTCGCAATTTGCTGTATCCTGTACTTCAGAAGATCCATTAGGCATGTAGGGGTCATTTTCGTTGCACCCTACACTTGCAGTATGACAAGCAGCTTCTCTTTGCTCGGATAGGTCTGATAGTGCATTCTTTTGTTCAACAAAAGCCATAGCTGTTTCTCTCGCCTGATCTGATTGATAATCAAGCTGTAGAGAGAAAGGAGAGTAATTGTTAGATCTTATCCAGCATCTCATCTCCATTTACTTACACCAACAATTTTAACGATCTTATATTATCACTGTGTCCTCATTGACATTGTACAGCTAGAACCAGAACATAAATTTTCGATTATCAAAAAAACTTTAGGTATACAACTACAATTATTTATCAGTATCAACATATCATATTTGACAAATAATAATAATAATAATAATAATAATAATAATAACCAATGTCTACACCACTGCTTAAGAAGTTAACACCTTACTACAGACCACTAACACCATACTTAACAGCGGGTATGGATGAACCGATACATGGAAGCACATGCAGAAAAGCTGCTAACTTTAGCAGCAAAAAATTTTTGGTTCACAATTTTCCAGATAGAAGTATAATAACAGTAACATAGTCCAACTAGCTGTCTTAAAAGAGCCAACATAAGAGCATGCATAGCACACACCAGAGAACAAGAAACTTTTTGCAAAACTCAAAAAGATTCACAAGAAAAAACAAAGTGAGGTTGACTAATAGTTTCCTCCAGATACTGCCATACCTCTTTCAATGCAGGCCTCTCCAAGTAAATATCAACAAAGCACATCTCAATCCTATCTTAAGATTAAAAGCATTTTTCTGATATTGCAAAAAAAAAAAAAAAAAAAAAATTCCATTCAAAAGTGCCACTCCATGAGCCTTAGACTCATCTGACAAATAACATCTGTGACAGATCATAAAAAGTCTCCCTTTATTCCTGTTAGGATTATAAATATTTGAAATCTGCTTACCTGGGGCTTTCCTAGATTAGTGGCCCATGCCATACCATTCCAACAGCTACAACTTTATTATTATGTCAAATTCCAAAGTGCCATAATAATTCATTCACATAAGAAATAAATGAGATTGGTTGTTATATTCCAAATATAAAGTATTAAAACCAGTACTACAAGATAAACAAAGTGATCCTGGAAAACTGATTACCATATGAAGCTTGGGTATTAATATGATGTGCTATACCACATGCCATACAGAATATAAGAAAATAAAATGCTGAACTGCGTTGAACTACTGAAGACAAATTTAGTATATCATCACGTAATATATGAGCTTAACAGCACAAAGCACCCTCACATATTTCCAAAACAAAAAGGCCTCCATGCAAAATTGCACATACACTAGTAGGGCACAATTGTTGAAAGAAGGAGAAAACTCTTCACCTTCATTCTCTTAGAGCTTTCATTCGTGGCTCTCTCTTTTTCAAATTGGAGCATTCTGCTCCAAGTTTCATTTGTAGCTCTCAGATTCTCAAATTTGAGCTTGACCATTTCCAATTCCTGCTCAATGAGCATAATGGAAAACAATTTAAAAAATAGATATTCCAAAATAGAAGTATCTAAAGATAAAAGGGGAGGGGGCAGAAAAACTGCCATAAGAAGTTAAAGAACCTACATTCTTCAAACTCTTATTTTCCTTCAAGTGGGAACTCATCTCTTCTTTAAGTTCAGCTAATGTCTGCATACAACCAGAAATCAAACCACTATAAGAAATAAATATAGCAATAAAATCACTCAATACAGGGAGGGATAAGAAAACAAAAGAAGATTCTGAAATCCAAGAGAATTTGTTCTCTTCATAAATAAGTCCTCCCATATAGACCCAACTACATTAATCTATTTTTAACCCATTAGAGTAGAATCGGGGTCTCCAAAATTACTGCTATTGCCCTCAAGAAAAACATCAAAATGTTAAATATGGCCACTTCAATTTGGAATGCATTTAATACTAGAAATGCCATGATAAGACCGTAAGCATGCCACATTTGTCACTTCCTCAGGTCAATTTTTCTTTTACTAGTCTGTACAGGACAAATCTATTATGCAGTCATTGCGGACCATAGAACAAAGGGTTAGAAGATTATTATATATAACTACACAATGAAGCGAAGGCCCCCAAGCCTATTGTTCCATGCATGTCTTCATAGACCAGGTCATAATGTTGAAAGTTTTTACCTTTTTCCTTCTAGACCTCTTGGGAGGAGTTGTATCGTTTGTAGCCGCAACCTGAATAAATCACACGTGTGGTATTCAATAACCTTATTCCTTAGTAACTTAATTAATTAGACAAATTGGGGAAGGGGGGAAACTTCAGTCAAAAGCAGGAATAGAAGAACAATTGGACCTCACCAAAATTATCGTACAGTAAAGCACACAAGCTCGAAAATATTTTTTTGCCAATGAACATATTAAATGTTCGTGTGAGCATTTTCCTTCCAATTCTTTTTATTATAATTCTACAATTATTCAATCACAATAAAAATTATGTGAGTTCCACCACTTATGAATGTAAACTCCATAAAAATTTTTGATAAATCACACTCAATTCTAAATTATGACTGATTAATTATAATACGATAATTTTCTGTAATAATATTTGTACACAAGGCATAACGGGACATCAAGACAAGTAAAAAAACGATTTTGCGAACAATTGGAAAGCACTAGAATCACATTGCAGCATACATGATAAGATTTCCTAAATTCAAAGTTATTTTCAAAAAGAAAAGCCAAAAGCTTGGCAAAGATGCAGGAAATATACAAGAACAGGAACATTCCTAAGAAAGTTTCCCACCCACCAAAACTAAATTCCTTTTTAAAAAAGAAAATATAAAAAAAAGGCTAGTGGCATGCGTTTTCATTCAACCAAACACGACATAGCAGCAAGACGCGGTTTTAGAGAAAACCAATAGCTTGCTGCCACTTCAATACCCAAAGAGAGTCACATAGCTTATCCTGACCGACTTGCCCTTCGGCCTTTCCACGTGGATTCAAAACTTTCCCGTTCAAAAGTCAGAACCATGTAGAGCCCAACCTCCACATGCTACAAATGCAAAATAACTACAATCTCAGCCCAAGACTTGGGTCCTTCTTTATCCACATTCCATACCAAAAACCAACCAGTCAGCTTCTGCTATAGATTTGGCCACAAAATGGTCCCCACTTTAATGAGTTGCTAACACAAAAGAAGCCTCTCTCCTCACAGTTGGCACCTAAAAAAATGCCATAATCGGTTTTTTTTTTTCTAGTTTCAATTCAATACCTCTCTCCTACATGAAACATTAATTTCCCCCACCATACCACTAAATCTCCTACATCAGGCTGTCACTCATAGGAATCACTGCCCAATCAAGAGATGTTGCTTTCCCTAAAAAAGGGTTTTTGTTTTCGCGGATCAAAGACGTCATGCAGATCCAATGACGACACATGAGATCTAAGAAAAGATTCTAGGTGCGAGCACACTGAATCATTCCTCTTTGATGAAAAACACTCCCGAAGAACATAAAAGTGCATAGCACTAACAACACGACACCAAACTACACGCAGACCTATTTTTGCCACGAAAACACGCCATCGATAATTCAGGCCACAACAGTTTTTTTTTTTACTACGTTGCCCCTCGAGAACTCTAAGGGGTTGGACAATTTTGCGGAGAAGTTCGTCATTTAAAGCAAAAGATTGAGGATATTGACTCCGACAAGGGACTTCGATTTTGAGACACAGGACCCAGACAGTTACAAGTGCATGCATCTGGGAATGACAAGAATGCCCATTAAGGGAAGGGTGTTTTAGACTTTTCAAGAAGTAGATATGAAGCGCGGAGCATTGTTAGCGATGAAAGTAAAGGGAGAAGAAAACGTGACTCTCTATGCGTTGAATGGAAGTCACTAAAATTTCTCTTCGAAGAATAAAAGAAATTATTTATCAGAAAAAAGGGAAAGTCATAAGTTTAAAAAGAAAAGGCATTGCAGTCAACGGAGTCCGGTGGCCGGAAAAGAATTTCCATCTGAAGATAGAGTGACGTTAACGTCCTTGGAGATTCAAGAGATATCCCCATGCAAAAAAGGTGTAATCGTCTTTTTAAAAATCTTATACGTACCTGAAATAAAAGAAATGAAACTCTGAAAAGAAACGAAGCGAAACGAAATCTAGCTAACAAGTGCCTAAACAGGACTCACCTAAAACGACGCGAATTTCGCACTTTTTCTAGGGCAATTTCGTCAAAAAAACAAAAAACGGCGACAACAAGAAAACCCACCAAACTGAAAAAACCGAGTCAACTATACGACTCACTGAGTCGAGAAAATAAACAGATAAAACGTAAACAAACCTTAGATCTAGCGTTTTCAACCGACTTCGAAGGACGGCTAGACTCCTCGGAGCCGTCGGCACCACCGCCTCCGCTAACCGACGTGCCACCGCTCCAAGAAAGCGGTGTGGAGGGGCTGGCTCGTGCCTGTTCACCTTTCTTCCTAAGAGCCTGCTTAGACCGACGTTGACGGACACTCCACTCGAGTTGCAAAGCCGAGGAGGAAGCACTGTTGTACTTGGCTGACTGCTCCTGCGGCGGTAACCGTGGCGGAGGATCCGCTTGGACGAGGCTAAGTAATACCTCTGCCACCAACAAGGAATCGGCCATCGCTTCTTTGATCCACTCTTCTTCACTCATATTCCAAAGTCTGAGAGTTTCCAAAATATTGAAAGCAAAAGTAAAGAGAAAAGAAAGTACGAAAGATGGTGGCGAAGGAGAGAAGATGAAAACAAGTTAGGGGCTTTATATTTATATGTGAGAGAAAGAGAAGGGAACAGATGCCTTGTTGACAATCCTTGCTTTTATTTTTGTTTTTATTTATTTTATTTTATTTTCGTTTTTGGGGATTGGCGTTTGGTCGTAAAATTATGCGGATTGATTTTTTTCTTTTCAGTTTTTTTTCTTTTTTATTTTTTTTCTTCCTATCCATGTACTTTTTTTAGATGGGCCGACCCGTGGCAGCGACCGTCAAGAGCGGGAGGTTTTGTCTTCATGTTTGGTAAAGGTCAAAGACTCAAAGGCTTTCAATGTGGTCTTAATTATACGCTCCTTCAAGGCGCGTGAAATGTGCCTCGCATTCTTTTTTAAAGATTAATTTTCAATCCAAATAAAAGTGATCTTATTTTTAAAAAAATACATTTATTTAACGTGGGGAGCATTTGTTAGCTTTCTCTTAATTGATTCATTGATTGATTTATGGCTACTAACTGAAAAAATCATTTATGCTACAACTAAATTTTGCACTTTTTCTATGCTACAACTTACTTTAGTATGAAATTAAAAAAAGTTATTTTTTTAATCATTTATTTTAATAAATTTAAAAATGAGATTAATTTTTTTCTTTTCACTTGTTTTTTCAATCTCTTAGTTCTATTAAAATTAATAATTAAAAAAATAAAATTTTTAATTTTATACTAATATTAATTAATCCTTTCTTTAATTAATGTATATATATACTCGTATCTATCAAAAACATATTATTTTTATACAACTAAAAAAAATTATCCTAAATAAATTTATTACATTTTTTAAGATAGTTAGAGATGTCTTATTTATTTTCTAACTCTTTTGATAACCACTTAACCTTAGTTAGCCAAAAAAAAAAAGATTTTTTTTATCAAATAGACCCTTTGGCGAAATTTATGGTATTTTGAATGAATATAGAGGTTAAAATTATTTTAAAAGAATTCAAGCTCAATTTTTTTTTATTAAGTAGAGATTTAAATTATCATTTTAAAAGATTTTGAATTTAACTCAATTAGCTTGTATAATCTTTCTTAGGAAATATCATTTGATAAGTTTAAAAATCAAATTTTAGAACTTACAACTCTTTTTATTCTCACATTATAATTTCTTTTATACTAAAAAATTATCATTTAAAATATATATATATATATATATATATACCTAGAAATTAAATGGAAGGAAAGGAGATTTATATTTCAAACTTTCTTTTTGTGTGTGTTTTAGGTGTCAAACTGTTTTTTTTAATAGATCTTAAATTTATATTTTTAATAAGACCTCGGGTTTATCTATAGTAAAGTCATAAATTGTCGACTTTATTTTAAAGGCATGAGATATCATGATATCTCATAAGAAATTGAAAAAATTATAAAAAAATGAAAAATGAAAAAACAAGTTAACAGGTTAATTAAAAAATATAAAAATAATTTTTTTATTTATTTGACAAACAAAAAATTAAAAATTACATTTTTTATGCTTGTTATCATTTATTCTTATAAAATAATGATATTCAAACAAAATTTCAACTATAGTTATGTCATATACGATTTTAATAAACAATATTTTTGTTATTTCTTCATTATTAACAAATAACAATGTTACAACAATAATTAATATAAATTTTAGTATTCATCTTAATAATTTTTTAATTTTTTTAGTTTTCAAATATAAATTATTTTATGTTATCTTTTTAATCTTAAAATTATTTTTTTAGTTATTTATGTTATTTATTTTATAATTTTATTTTTATGATTTTTCTTTCTAATTTTAGAAATTTATTAACATAAATCATAAAAATGAAAGCTACCATTGTACCATTTTATTTGTATTATTTTTTTTATAAATACTTTGATTACAAATTTTAGTGTCTTTTATAAAAAAAATACGTTGTTTACTTAAATATTTATATTATAATAAAATCTTTTTATGGTTGTTCTTATCATTCATTACATTTAAAATTATCATAACTTTTTTTTAGTATGTTACAACACTTCTTATTCATTTTACACTAAATGGTATTAATTTTACATTTCTTCTCACTTGTTTACATTATCAATTTTTTTATTTCTAGCTATTTTCCTTATATATATACAACAACAATAATTAATTAAAATTTTATATTATCATCATAATTATTTACATTATAATAATATATTTTTATTGTTATTTTTACTTTTCATCATATTTAAAATTGTTGTAGCTTTTTTTTAGTGTGTTACAACACTTCTAACCTATTTTATTTCAAATGATACTAATTTTATGTTATTTTTCACTTATTTAGATTATCAATTTGTTTTTTAATTTTAGCTAATTTTTTTATATTTACAAGAATAATAAATAATTAAAATTTTATGTTGTCAATATAATTATTACCTTTACAATAACATTTTTTTATAGTTGTTTTTACTTTTCATTATGTTTACAATTGTCATAACTCTTTTTTAACATATTACAATACTTTTTATTTATTTTACCCTAAATGGTACAAATTTACATTTGTTCTCACTTATTTATGCTACCAATTTATTTTTTAATTTCTAACTATTTTTCTTAGATATGTATAAAATAATAATTAATTAAAATTTTATGTTGCCAATATAATTATTTATGTTACAATAATATATTATTATGGTTATTTTTAATTTTAATTACATTTAGAATTGTCATAACTTTTTTAGCATATTACGATAGTTCATACTTATTTTATATCAAATGATTCTAATTTTACGTTTCTTCTCACTTGTTCACGTTACCAATTTGTTTTTTAATTTTTAGCTATTTTTCTTATATATTTATAAAAATAAATGATTAAAATTTTACGTTGACAACGTAATAATTTATGTTATAATAATTTTTTTTTATGATTGCTCTTACCTTTAATTATGTTTAAAATTGTCATTGCTTTTTATTAATATATTATGACATTTTTTACTCATTTTACATCAAATTATATTAATTTTACTTTTTTTTCATTTTTTTACGTTACTTATTTATTTTTCAATTTTTAGTTATATTCCTTATGTATTTAAAAAATAATAATTAGTTAAAATTTTAAATTGCTAACATAATTATTTATGTTACAATAATATATTTTTACAGTTGTTCTTACATTCCATTATGTTTAGAATTGTCATAACACTTCTTATCCATTTTACGTCAAATAATACTAATTTTATGTTTCTTCTCACTTGTTTACATTACTAATTTATTTTTTAAGTTTTAGCTATATTTCTTATATATATATATATATATAAAAATAATAATTGATTAAAATTTTACATTGTCATCATAATTATTTATATTATAATAATATATTTTTATGATTGTTCTTACTTTCCATTACATTTAGAATTATCATAACTCTTTCTTAGCATTTTACAACACTTCTTATCCATTTCATACCAAATGATACTAATTTTACATTTCTCACTTGTTTATATTATCAATTTGTTTTTTTTTTAGCTATTTTTCTTATATACTTACAAGAACAAAAATTAATTAAAATTTAAAGTTGTCAACATAATTATTTATTTTACAATAATATCTTCCTATGGTTGTTTATTTTTTCATTACGCTTAAAATTGTCATAACTCTTTCTTAATATGTTACAATACTTCTAAATGATACTAATTTTACATTTGTTCTCATTTATTTATTTTATCAATTTATTTTTTAATTTCTATCTATTTTCTTTAAATATTTACAAAATAATAATTAATTATAATTTTATGTTGCCAATATAATTATTTACGTTATAATAATATATTATTATGGCTATTTTTACTTTTCATTATATTTAGAATTGTCGTAACGATTTTTAGTAAACCTAGTAATTTAAAACACGATACAATGACACAACACAAATACGATACGAAAAAAGGATATGAAGGTGACACGGCTTAAAATTTTAGTAATAACTATATATGAATTCAATAAAACAAAAAAAAATGCATTTCATGTTTTCTTGTTGATATGAATAATGATATACAATTTTCATATAAAACACGATATGAATACATGAATATTAGCATTTTACAAGGCACTAATACATGAATCAACAAGTTTACTTTTTAGTGTATTATGATAATTTATACTCATTTTACGTTAAATGTTACCAATTTTATATTTCTTTTCACATGTTTACATTATCAATATATTTTTAAATTTTTAACTATTTTTCTTATATGTTAAAAAATTAATTAATTAAAATTTTATGTTGGCAACTTAATTATTTACGTTACAATAATTTGTTTTTATGATTCTTCTTACTTTTAATTACATTTAAAATTTTCATAATTCTTTTTTAGCATATTAGGATTTTTTTTAGTTTTACACCAAATGATACTCATTTTACATTATCTATTTGTTTTTCAATTTTTAGCTATTTTCTTTATATATTTAAAATTATAATAATTAGTTAAAATTTTACATTGCTAATGTAATTATTTACATTGTAATAATATTTTCTTATGGTTATTCTTATATTTTATTATGTTTAGAATTGCATAACTTTTTCTTAATGTGTTACAATAATTTTTACCTATTTTACACTAAATGACACTAATTTAACATTTTTCACTCTTGTTTATGTTACCAATTTATTTTTTAATTTATAACTATTTTATTTTATATATATATATACAAAAACAATAATTAATTAAAACTTTATATTACCATCATAATTATTTATATTACAATAATATTTTATGTTTGTTCTTACTTTTAGAGGTGTTCATAGGCCAGGCCAAACCCATCCATTAAACTTACTTTATATAATAAAAATTAAAAAAGAAAAGTAATTAAATTAAGTTTAATGAGATTATATTTAATTTACATATATATAAATTAAAAATAAAAATATATAAAGTAAAAATTAAGTTTAATAAAATATAAAATTTTTATTTTTAATTATATATATTTGAATTAATTTCTATTTAATTCACATATATATAAAATAAAAATTTATATATAGGCTCGGTTCAAAATTTAAATGGGCCTAAAAATTGTGCCCAAATCCATTTAATGGGTTTTAATTTTTGTTCAAGCCTTCTCAAAACTTGGATGGATCTTTGGGCTTGAACAAGTAGCCCGACCCTTGAGTAGGTGTACTTACTTCTAATATGTTTAGAATTGTCATAGGTTTTTTTAGTGTGTTATGATACTTTTTACCCATTTTTACGCTAAATGATATGAATGTTATGTTTCCTTTTAGCTATTTTCGTTATCTATATATTTTTTATTTATTAGATATTTTCCTTATATATTTATAGGAATAACAATTAATTAAAATTTTACATTGCTATCTTAATTATTTATATTACAATAATATCATTTTAAGGTTGTTCTTTCATTTCATTAAGTTTAAAATTATTATAGTTCTTTCTTAAGTGTTACAACACTTCTAACATATTTTACGCTAAATGATACAAATTTTACCATTCCTCTAACATGTTTACGTTAATAAATTTTGATTAATTTTTTTAAAATATCATTTCTTTTACATTAATTTTTATTCTTGAATGTATTTTTAACTATTTTCTTATATATTAATAAAAAAATAATTAATTTAAATATTACATGTTAATTTAATTATTTACGTTAAAATAATTTTTCTATCACCTTTATTTTTTACATTCAATTATGTTTAAAATTTTCATAACTTATTTTTGAATGTGTTACAACACTTCTATCCTATTTTAGATAAATTAATAAAAATTTTATTATTTCTCTCATTAGATAATGTTAATAATTTTTTATTTTTATTTAAAATATAAATTCTTTTTAAGTTAATTTTTTCTTTGAAATAATTTTTATGTTAATTTTTTTAATTTCTTTAGAATTATTTTTATAATATTTTTTAGCTATTTTCAAATGTACCAATTATATTAAATTTTTTTTAAAAAATATTTTTAAATTTTTTTTAAATTTTAAGTAGTTTCATAACCATATAATAAAGTGAAAAATAAAAAAACTATTACATAAAGTGAATTATTTAAATTATATAAAATTTTATAAATTTTGTTTTGCAATCTCATTACTTGATAAGCAAGTTTTACCTTTCTTTAGTTTAAAATTTAATCAATGGTTGAAATTTAATTATATAAATCTAATAGTTATTATTTACTGACTTTATTGTAAGGCTAAAAAATTTAAACTTATTATAGAGGTCCTCATAAGACTTGTTTAGATTTTCTAGTGAAAACTTCATTAGATTCCAATAGTTTAATTAATAATGTATTAAAAATTGACAACTTAACATCGAATAATAAAAGGATTTGGTTCGTAGAATTTTAGATTCTGAGAGGGAAAGTGATCTCTTGGAAAATGTGGATTCTTAGCAAAGGTGATTATTTATGGCATGGGATTGTTAGATTCCTAGAAACGTAGTATTCAATTGCTTAATTATTAAAAAAAATACTAATCAATTATTGCGTTAAGTTCATCCAAAGAAACGTAAGAAATAATGTACAATTACTGCATTTCAAAGCCTAAAAATACAATATTCGAGTGGTTTATATAAAAATAATTTCAATATCATTCGCTACATTTCTATTCCAAGAAATGCAATAAATACAACAATTATTGCATTTCAAATCATATTATATAAATGAAAAATTACTGTGCTTATCTTTAAAAAAATGTAGTAATTGATTATACACATGGTTTACAATGAATAATTATAGCATTTAACTTTAATGAAATGTAGTAATTGATTATACACATGGTTTAAAAAAATAGAATGAACAATTACTGTGTTTAGCTTCAAAGAAACATAGTAATTGATTATTTACAATGAACAATTACTGTATTTAGCTTTAAAGAAACACAATAATTGAGCTTTTAATTAAAAAATACAATAGAAACCCTTAACCCCAAAATTGATTTAATTTTATTTCTACAGAGGATAAACCCTGAACCTCAAAACCCTCGATTGAATCTTCTTGGCACTTTGTTTCCATCATCACCACCATTACCATAATCTACCAATTAATGTCGATTCAAGCAAAATTGTGTTTTTTTTTTAAGCTTGAAACTTGAGAGTTCGTAATTTTGGTTTTATAAAATGCAATTTCTATTAGCTAGTGTTTTATTATGTTAATGAAACAAAAGTCAATTAATAAAGAATTACTTTCATGTTAGTGGAAATTGTTCGTGTTTCCTTCTCCTTAACAATAATGTTATAGGAAGGCTACCATATTAGAGATGACAACATATTTGTCACTACCAAGAAAATCCCTTTTGCCTATTCGATTTTGTTTGTCACTACCTAGTTTTGGTTTTTCTTCCTTTCTTTATGATGCATGGTTGTTTGGGGCAAGATGAGAATAATTCTTAAGTGCTATTAGGTTAAGAAATCACCTATGTGTCTTACTTGTTTATTTCATGTTAGCTTTGGAATTTGTTTCATGTTATTGAGCTTGCTTGTTTGCGGATTTCATTTCTATTTTAGGTTTCTTGCCAGCATTTTAATGTTCCATTTAAATTCCAAAGGTTATTTACTTTTCTTGTTATTAGCTTTGTTACTCTCGATGATTACATTTTGATACTTGCGTTCCTTATGCTAATGTCATTCCATATTGAAATTTATGTAGATTTGTTGATCTTATGGCTTTTGAAGAACACATGCTTATCTTTTCTGAACATAAAGAACATGGTGTTGACTAATCCTCTTCGAAAAAAAAGAAAAGCTAAAAGACATGGTAAGTTGTTTAAAGTAACTAGGAAAAAATATATGTTGACTTCAATGTAGATGGGCGACCTGTGTTAATCAAATCAGGCTTGTGACTTCAATATACATGCCTAATCAAATCTTGATACTCAGATCCATCCGGTTGGCTATTATTCATTTCACTAACATCACCTTCAATAGAATCAATTATCATCTTAGACCTAACAAAATTATAGGGAAAGTAATAAGTAAAAATGATTCTACACTTATTTTTATTGAATAAAATAACTTCTCCCTTAAAATTGTCATCTAACTTTCAGTATACCAGAATATCTCTCAATATAATTTTTTACTTGAGAGTATTTTGTATTAAAATATTTATGGGTGTCATCAGTTTGTGTCCTAAACTTTAATCATTTAAGTGGTATCTTTGACCTTTATAAAGTGCTAAAAAACCTTCTCAATTTATGTATCACATAAATAGTAACAATCTATTTCAATGTCACAATATTAATACACATAAAAATTTTGTTTCGTGTAAAACTAAAGCCAAAATATTAAAGCTAATACCTTGTGAAATCCTTAACCCATTTTTGAATGTAATGGCATCCATGAGCACTCTCCCATCAACTGTAGAACCTTTTTATCCCAATAAAAATATATGAATTGCATGTCTAATGTGCAAACACCAAGAATATTGGTAGTAATTTTATTTTTTCTAGTCATGTATTTAGGCTTATCAATTGAGTTTATATTCACTTTTATGTATGTTTCATCTAAGGCATCAAAATAACCCTTAAACCATTTTCATCTATTATTTATTGAATTCTCTGGTATCAATTCAGGTTTTTTAAACAATAGAGTATGTAGCTTTAAAACAGAATTCAAACACAACATGAAATTACCTATTAATTGTCTTTTTAGATCTGATACTTGACGCTTCATAAACCTATTTTTTTATATGATGGGTAATGATATGGAATAAGCTAATATCCATTTCTTCTATTGACATATGTTTATATGCCTTTAATCTCCATTGTGTTTGAAGCAATTGACGTAACTTTGTAAAAGCTCTCTTATTCATTCTACAATTATCTACACTCTCAAAAACCATTTTGTTTAAGTTCAACTCTCTAATCTAAAATCTATCATAAGTGTAAACATCATAAGATAATCTACATCTTTTTTAAATTTTATTACAATTAATGTCATAGCAACAATAACTAAAAATTGAAACACAGACTCCATCTGGTGCAAGTGCAAAATAAGCATTATTACCAATTGTTTCTTAGTTCTTATTAATAAACGAGCCATAACTGTTTAGAAGAAACATTTTGTTAATGTTGACAACATGTCTTGAAAGGAAATATATACATTTGGTAGATGGAATATAAGAGACATCAAACAAAAAAAAAAAAATCAACAACAAAACATTTTTGGATCAACAACCATAAAACCAAATTAAAGAATACATATGATAGATCTAAACGAGATTTAAACAAGATCTAAACAAATAACACAAAAAGATATTATATATCAATTGAGGTCTAAACACGATCTAAACAAACAATACAATAAGACATTTGAATTAAACAGATAATGTAGAACAGATCATGATTTAACATATAGTAGACTCACCTATTGATAAATAGAAGATATAATGAAATGCATGAAGATGAAATCAAAGTTGAAACTAATGTTGGTTGAAACAAAAAAGACTTTGATTAAAGCTCTGCGATGTTGTCTGAAAAGAGAAAGTGGTCTTTGTTATTCAAAAAAATTATTTAACAAATATGATGTTTTTATGCAAGAAATGTACTATTTGTAATTAAGAAATGATATTTTATTTGATTAGACATATCAACTTTTGTTATGTTAGAAACTCGGTATTTGAGTGTTAAAAAAATTACAAGTATTAATATAATGCATTTCTATTAATAAAAGCACAATAAATAATTACAATTACTATGTTTTAAAGTCTGCAAATACAATATTGGAATGGGAAATATGCAAAAAATTAAGGAGATGTCAATTATAGCATTTTTATTCAAAGAAATGTAATAAATAATACAAATTACTGCATTTCAAATTATACAAATGTAGTGTTGAAGTGGAAAAAATTAAAAAATCTATGAGTTGTCCAATACTGCATTTCTCTAAACACAAACGCAATAGATAAGAACAATTATTACATATAACGACCTTTAAACGAAGTATTCGAGTGAAAAAATATAAATAAATTTACGAGTTATTTAATATTCCATTTATGTTAAAAGAAACGCAATAAATAATCACAAATAATGCATTTCAAAGCCAATAAACATAGTATTTGAGTGAAAAAATATACAAAAAATATTACTCAATATGAGAAAATTCCAAAACAAAAGCAATCCATAAATTTTTTTATTTTCATACGTTGATTTTCATGGGGTAAAATACAAAAAAAAACATTTTTTATTCAAGTCAAAGGTGGAACAAAAGTAACTTTCCACTTAAAATCTTAAGAAAATAGAGGAAAATGTGGATTTTTTATTCTAAAACTTTTGGATACTGTTAAGAATCTAAAATTATTCCAAGAATTAGATACTCATGAACCAAACAAAAAAAGCACATTTCTACAAATACAATTTCAAGGGAGAATCTAAAAGTCTCATATACCAAACACCTCCTAAAAACTAAATGGAGTTAACATTGAATCAACAATTTCAATAATACATTATATGATTTTATTGAAAGATCTGACAAAATTCACATAAGAAAATTTTAATATGAGTAAACAGTTAGTGAGTTAATCCTTATCTCCTTTTCTTTTTTGTTCATTTTTTTAGTTTACCTTTACCTTCTTTAGACACTCTAAAATATATCATTTTTTATTTTTAAAATGCTTTGTACTCTTACTATGTTTTTCAATATTATTTTAATTTGCTTTTTGGCTTTAAAACTTGAAGCCCTTAAATATTGATATTAAAAATCTTATAAATTATAACATTTCAAATGTAGTGAATTACTCATTTTTATGCAGTCATTATATTATATATATATAATAAAGTATAAGATTATCAAATAAAATTTGTTTACGTGAATGTTTATATGGATATTTCTTCTCAATGACACAAGTAAATCTGAAATTTTGCCCCCCTAAAAAACTTATTAGGTTTGCAAATAATTTTTAAGGCTTGAATTCATTCTTAAACTTATGAAATATTAAGCAAATTGGAGATGAAGTAAAAAATAATGCATTAAACCTACCTTAATTACATTAATTTATATTCTTCCCTTCTTTGACTATTTATTTATTTTTAATTTGTAATTTGTAATTTTTACGAGTTAAAAATAATTTCTTTGTAAAAAGATTAATAATAAATTTACTCAACATTTAATCTTTAATAAAATAATAAACAACTTTACATTATAAATTTAATACTTAAAATTTTAATGTTAAATATATTTAGTTTATCAAACAGCATCTCAATCATAAGTTTTATATTAATATAAGTATTCTAGATGACTAAGTTTAAAAATATCAAAGACTAGTACCATTGACCACTAGATGCCAACAATAATATTTTGAGATAAATTTTTAGTTCTTCCGTTTTCATTTTCAAAAGGTCGGTCAAGTCTCCTTTCCTTCCACCTTCAATCAACTTTTTTCTTTCTACATCCAATCGAGTTTCATACTAGCTAGTTAATCTCTAATAAAAAAAAAAAACTTTTATCAATAATCATGTAAGCAGTTCCATAAAAAAATTAATTAAGACTCAGGAAAAGTTAATTACGTTAAGTTTCTGATATTTTTTATTAAAAATAATTAAATAAAAAATTTAATTGATAGATTTTATACATTTTTAGATAAGAATTTTGATTAAAAAATTTGATCGAAATTTCACAATTAAAAAAGTATTGAAATTACAAACAACAACAAGCGTAAGATTAGTTGAGATTAAAATTAGTAATAATATATGTATTTCAATACAAAAATAGCGATAATGGAGAAATGAACTTGGGAAGAAAAAATGACGATTATAAGCATTAGATTAAAAATTATCTCTGGTAAAAATTTTAAATTATTTAATATTCATAAACAAATAAATAAATAATTTATTATTAATTTATTTTTATATCAAATAATAATTTTATTGATAAATAATTAAAAATTAATAAAAATAATTGTAATATATTAAATAATATATTTTATTATATTAAGTTAACTAAATTATTTTTAATTTTTAAATAAAAATGAAAAATGAAAAAAATGAAAAATTAAGCTGTAGGAATATTTTTGTATTTATAATATATTTTGAAAGACCAAAAAAAAAAAAAAAAGAGGAATTTTATCGTCCTCTTCTTCATTTTAATGAGTTGAGAAATTGTCAAATTTAATGGGCGGTTGCGAAATGCTAACTAATGTCAGTGAGTTGCAGACTTTCTGCAATTGATGATACACCATGCTTGTTAGAATCATAAATTTAGAACAAAATCCAGTGAAACCGATTTTCATTGATTATAGAACATTGCGATTCTGCTTAACTAACAAATTATAAATTAAATTCCATGAAAGAAAATGTTCAATAAAATTATCTTCAAACATTCAAAGAGAAAAAGAAGACTTTATTGGCCAAACCATGGTTCCCAGCATTCGTACCGGCCACCACCAATGAGAGTTCCAACTCCTGTTGTAGCTGAAAAACTGATCGCCAAATCCCAACAGTATGAAATGACACCAGGATCTGCGCCATCCCACAACGCTCCCCATTTCTTAAATAAAACCAGATTGTCAATTTTCATGCTCAAATGCATGATTCCATTTTTAAGGTCTTTTTCCATTTCCTTCAGAATCTGTTCTTCTATCGCTAGCTTTTCACCTTCCTTTGCAAACATTATATGTACAGTCTTCAGTTCCTTCTTTCCCAAGCCAAAAGGCTCCACAGAAACCATTGAGAGTATTCTCTCCTCTTTGTATAAGATGGTACCATTAATTTTGCCAAAAAGTGTCTCGTAATCAGAGCCTTTGCATCCAAATGTAAGATCAATGTCGATAACTAATGTCACCAGATTTGAATCTGAGACGTTAAACCTCGACAATGAAAATGATCCTGGATGAAGTGTAGGGGCATGTAGCGTTGATTGTTGGTCCAACAAACACCATAATATCGTTAGAAGTAGCATTGGAATTGAAAGCATGCCATCCACAAGTTCTATAGTGGTGAGGACTTTGGAGTCATGATCATCTTCCAAGTCGTTGGAGTCAAGGTTCTCAGCGACATAGGGTATGAGTGAAAAGGCAAAAGGGAGACGATCTGTTTCAAAATTTAACTGAGACTGTGCTCGGGACTCCATGTTCTTCACCCTCGAGATTGTGATAAAGAATTTGTGAATTTTGATGGATGATGGCATGTATTGCCCATTTACTGATGGTATATATAGGATCATCTACTGCCTGCACAGTTTGGAATTGCAACCGATTGTAAGCTAGTAATTAGCTTCTTATCTTTTGGGGATGTCCCAAAATCCAAACACTACTATGTCGTTGTAACTAATCAAAGTTGTTTTAACTTTGCTGATAGTTCTAACTAAATTGTTTTAACTATGCGTGTGAAGAAAAGTATGTTTTTTATCATATGCTATACCACAAAGTTTAACTCTTCATGGTTTCGCAGGTTATCTAACTTTAGAACAAATGCATGCACGATAACCTATTGTACGTTTTATAGAGATAATGTTATAAATTTCTAATCTAACATCTAACATTAAATAAAAGTTAATTACATGATTTAGCCAAAAAAAATAATTTAGTTGTAACCAAACTGAATTCTAGGCTTTTGGGCTTTTGATATTAAAAATGATTTATTGAACCAACATAATTTTGAGTCTTTTGTATGTAAAAAATAACTTTTAATTTTTGTATGGGGTTCATGCATTATTATTATTTTTTCTTTTTATTTTTAAATATTTTTTAACAAAAGTATTTTTTATGAAAAAATGCTATCAAATACACATCTTAGTTCTATTAATTTATATCTTTAAAATAAAGAGGAAAATTTTAGATTTTTTTAATAAAAAAGATAAGCTATCCATGAAAGAAAAAGACAAAGATAGGGAAAAATACTAATAATTTAGGATAGTTATGTTCAAAATTATTAAATACAAAGTTTATACTTTTAAAAATAAAATGTTGGTACCTCTCGCAGCAAAGTAAAAGAGATTTTATTAATTTAACTAAATATTTCTTCCCTTTTTTTTTTTAATATGTTTTTAATGAAGAGAATAAAAGATGATAACTCCAGTTAGGCTATAGCTGTATATCATATGGGTGTAGCACTTCCTTTTCAAATGCCTATATATATTTGAGTAGTTCCGGGCAATTTTGGTCACGTAATTAGGACTACCGATGATTTATTTTTGAACATAGACTTGGATGTTTAAGACTCTGTATATAAATTATTTTAATTGGTTGATGCAATTATAATAAAAGATAATATATAATAAATTTGAAATTTAAATATAAATATTTGTAATCCCTTCTTTTATTATCAAATTATGATTTTTTTTGTGAAAAAATATGTATTTTGTTAATTCTATAAAATAGAAAAGGATAACAATATCTGTATTAATTTGAGAAATTTGGAACCTAGAGCTTAGTCAGTTAGTTCTTATAAACACTTTTCAGAAGTGATATTTAATAAATATGAGATTTGAATTTTAGCACTAACAATCCTTTCTTTTTATCTCTAAACGCGAGCTCGTTTATTAAAAAAATGAGATATTTGAAACCTAATAATTCTTAGCTTTAAAGTTCATTCACATGCAAAAACATATTGATACATATATAAGATGAATTCTAAACTCTAAAGTAATGTTACATTTAGAATTATTATATCTCTTTCTTAATATTTTACGACATTTCTTACCCATTTTAGCCAAATCATATGAGTTTTACATTGCTTCTCACCTTTTTACGTTACCTATTTTTATTTAAATTTTAGTTATTTTCCTTTATATATTTATAAAAACTATAGTTAATTAAAATTCTACTTTGTTGACTTGATTATTTACATTACAATAATATTTTTTGCAGTTGTTTTTATTTTCCTTTGCATTTAGAATTATTATAACCTTTTTTTATTGTTTTACAGCACTTTTTGTCCATTTTACACCAAATCATATAAATTTTACATTTCTTCTCACCTACTTATGTTACCTATTTTTTATTTAATTTTTAATTATTTTCATCTATATATTTATAAAACTATAATTATACTACAAGAAAAAAAAGGTATTATTGACAAAATTTTTGTTGGTAATATGAAATCCATTGGTAAATATGAAATTTACCGACGAACAATTTTGCTAGTGATAGATAAGTAGGTAATATTAATCCATCAATAATGCGTAAAATCTATCGATAATTATCGATGAAATTTTTTGTTGACAAATTCCATCAGTAATAATTTCGTTGATAATTTGGTCAAAAATCTATATGTAAAATCCATCGATAATTCGTCAGTAATACTTATTTTTCATCTATATTTAATATTTTATTTATAATTTTTGTCATTTTATTTTAGTTTCTTAATTTATTTTAAAAATAATAACATGAATACTAAATATACATAAATAGAAAAAATAAATAAACAAACAAAATGCTTCATTTTATTTATAAAAGAATATAAAATATTTACAAAATTGTTTATGAATTCTTTTAAATAAAAATATAAAAAATATATATATGTTACAAATTTCGTACAAACATTTGAAAATATACTTAAGTAAAATAAACAAATACTTCTAATTTACAATAATAAAAATACCTATAAAATAGATTAAAAAAAAAGTTAGATTATAAAGAAGATAGGAACTTAAGCTTTTGCAGTATGTATGATAAGGATTTTGAAATAACAATCCTATTCACAAAAATTATGCAATTCATATTTAACTGTAATATGCAAAAAGAATTATAAAAGTTTGTGAGAGAAATGGATATATAATATAGATTATTTGTTAATGAAATAATGAGAAAAGCAAAAATAATTACAAAGAATATTGCTACAAAACAACGACCAGTGGCGTGAACATTGTTGCGAAAACTGGTCCTTTATTACTGACACATCATGTTTGTAGGTAATAGACTAATGCTGAGAGCACAACTCCCTATAAAAAATACCATTATGAGCAAAATCATGCGGATAATCAATTATGCAAGCTACTAGCCTTGTCACATTCAATTTCTCTTTCTCATTTTAAGTAAACATGATTTGTTAGAAGTTAAGAGTTAGCTGAATTATGAATAGAACAATTACAAAGTAGATGATGGTTAAAAGCTGCACATTTCACTCCAGCTTCTATAAAAAAGGATTTCTTGCAAAGAACAAGGCAAGAACAGAAGATTGCAATGATGCAACGAAGCAAATTAAAACATTCAGCTATAATCCCCAAGCAATCAGTAATCTGCATGCAATGAAGAAGAACATGGAACACCTACCTTACACTACATCAATTATCAGACTTGGGCTGCAAAAGGAATGAAAATACACCATATCCCCCAAAGAGCCATCTGTCAAGCCTGGACACAAGACAAGAATTTCATTCTGGAAAATACAAATAAACAATAAAAATGAGTTGTGGTGTAAAAAATGAAAAAAATGAATTTCATTCTAGAAAATACCATTGCATAGAGCAAAATTACAAAACCAAGATGCCGAAACTTCAGAAACATGATCTGAACATGTTCTATAATGTTCCAATTGCTGGAAAATTCATTCATGGGGGCTTCTTCAGTAATAAATAAATTCAATCACTTGTTCAAGATAATCTCACCATATTAGTTGGCAAGACATCTTACAGCGTTGTAGTAGAAAGGATAAAGCAAGGTAGTCAAGCAGAAACACAATTACTTCACAGCAATAATGCAATATTTCACAATAGATTCAATAACTACAACTAACTTATTAGTATCATATACAACCTCAATGGGGCATAGATAATGAATGGCATTTATTATAGATGACCATTGATGCCAACACAAAAGTCAATAGTGTGGATCTGACCATTTTGGTCCAGTAGCAAAAGAAAAGGCTAAAAGTGATTATATTTTCATAGCATTAAGCTAAACTGTTAGGACACTTGCCTTGTATGCTCGGTAGCTTTCATTATTTATTTTGAGTCCAGAATACATTCTATGAAAACCAAAAACAATAGGTAGGAGGAAATTAACTGAATGGCAGACACCACTAGACACAAAAGATACATCTACCAACGGTAACCGGCATCAATGGAATAGAGTATAAATACACGTCAACGTAAAAATCAAA
Source organism: Durio zibethinus (assembly GCF_002303985.1). Next base: position 11,192,004 of record NW_019168037.1, on the reverse strand, counting down.
CCCAAATTTATCATAAAATCAACAAAAATATTATTCATCTAAAAGTCAATAATATTCAACAAATCTATAACAAAAAAACCGAACAAATCTCAACAAATCTAT
>NW_019168037.1:11106872-11190902 GCF_002303985.1 Durio zibethinus | reverse complement strand
TTGACGTTTAATAAATCCCAGCGGAGTCGTCAAACTATAATAACTAGTAGATCCATAGACTTACTACTGGACATGAAATAAAAAAAGAGTTACCACTAATCTTTTTTGGTTATGTGTGATTGGTCAGTTGATTAAAGCTAGCTTGCAAAATAGAGGTTAGATTCAAAAGTCGATTACACTTGGGGAAGGTTGTAACACCCCCCATAGCGCCTATCCAAGGATGGTACCAGTTGTGATTTCAAATTATCCAAGCCTTGAATTATTATTTTATGATTTTACCAAATATTGAAAAATTAACCCTAGAAGACTTTTTTTTTTATTGAAAAGACTTTTTCTTTATTTTTTTTATAACTATTTTTTCTCTTTTTTATAACCGTTTATACCTTACTCTTTTTTCTTTTCTCTTTTTTTAAAAAAATAAAAAAAAGAAAAAAATAGAAAATAAAATATAAGTAAAATAAATAAAATAAAATAAAAATAAAAAAATAAAAAGAAAATGAAAAAAAAACCTGTAATCAGGTCAGGTTGGAGCTTAGGTCAGCATGTGGATCCTCAGGTCAATGCGTGGATTCTGGCTTCTCAAAATGGTGTCATTTTGGAGTGGTATAAAAGGGTCCTTTTAGTGTTTTTCTCAAAAGCCTATCTGCTCTCTCTCTAATCCAAGAAGCATTGCTTTTTCTCTAGAAACCCTACTGAAAACTTCAAATGGAGGCAAAAAACTCACTGATTTCTAAAAAAGTTATTGGAAAATTCAACCAAAAACTAGAAAAATATTATCGAAAACCCATCGAATTCTGGAAACTTCACCGAAATCTAGCCGAAAACTTCAACCTTCGCCAAAAAATTCAAACATTCTTCAGAAACCTAAAAAACCCAAAAAAAAATCCCAAAAAATTCGTAGAAAATCCCTGGATCATCCTAAACCTTCCCAGAACCCTCTACTACTCTGAAATTACTTCAAAAAGCCCAAAATCATTCCAGAACTCCAAATCAAAACCCTAGTCCTAATTTTCAAATCCCATAACCCCCTTTTGCCAGAATTTCCCAAAATTTCCCAAAACTTTCCCTTTTGTCTTTTTTTTTCTCCTCTTTGTCTGTGTCTTTTTTTGTGTCAAAATTGGTTCAATTTATAGGTAGCCTAGGATCAAATTCAGGAAACTGACAGAATCAATCTCATGCTTGATTCTTGAGATTGCATTCTGTCTGAGATTTTAATTCTAAAATTTCAGTAGTCCAATTTGATTTTCTGTTGACCCCCGAGAATTTTGTGATTCTAATTCACATGTGGATCGATCACAAAAGAAAACAGAAGAAGGAAAAAAAGAAAAAAGAAAGAAAAACAAAAAAAATAAAACATATCCCCTTGGACTAAAATGGGTTTTGATGGGCCCAACCCACACGGGCCTACTAAAATTGGGTTGGTCGAACCCTGCCTAAAAATGGACTTAGCCAAGCCTGAACCAAGATGGGCCCAGTTAATCACGGACTAGAATGGGTCCAACAGGGTTGGGACCAAAATGAGCCCAATCGAGCCCAGACCAAAATAGGCCCAATTGGGCTCGGATCAAAATGAGTGTCTACAAATACCATCTTCTTAGGAATGCAAACATAGCAATTAAGAGAGGAATGATGAAGACTTCATTAATGGTGAACAAAATAAATATATGATAGAAGGAATGTTTGAAACATAACACATAAGATGGTTTGGGAGATGAAAAATGGCTGGCTATGGAAATAGAGAATAAATAGGCAAACTACCACCTGAACTTAAATGCTTGTGAAATAGAGTAATGGTAGTTGTTGATCTATCTATAACTGTATGTCTATGTATCTATGTGTGTCTTACAATTCAAAAGATGTCTTATATTTATAATCATCTTTAAATAAGGGGATCATCTAATCGAAATACTCTTAACCAGTTATTGGCTGAGGTAAGAGTATTACCAATCAGTTCAAAATAATTATTTATGGTAAGAATATCTTGAACAATGTCGAACATAACTCATAAATGGTCCATAGCCTAGAGTTTTCATTCGGTCATAGTATAAAATTGCTCGTCTTAACATTAGAGCCAATACTTCATGGATTTTTTTTTATGGTCATTGTCGATTTCATCTACATTAATGTGTTGTAGAGGCTAATAAATAAGATTCTTTAACCACGTATTTAGAGAATTTTGTTAGACTAATTAATCTTTCAACTTTAGTTAATAATTCAATTGGCTATTTATGAGCTTTTGTAAAGCTCAAAAGAACCAAAAGAAAACTAGATATGCCACCAACCATTTCAATACTTGATAGAAAAAATAAATAAAAGAAAAGAATTTTGACTTTGAAGCATGAAAAACACTTTCTTAAAGATAATTATGCCTTTAAAATACAACAAAGCCTCAAAACTCTCCAAGTAGAAATAGTAAAAATGGTTACATTGAAAGACTTATTTATAATGAATGAGCAAATATAAATTTCTATTCAAATGGTCACGACCTTCTTTATAATCATGACCTTGATAAATAATAATCTATTTATATTCAAGTAGTTATGACTATTTGTTATATGATAACTGTTTCTATTCAAACATAATTATTTAAAATATGAATAAAATTAATACAAAAATTAATTTTATTCATCAATAATTAAATCTTTCTATCCAATGTGGGATGCACCACATTCTAAACTTCCAACAATCCCCCACTAGTTTGGAATGTTGGTGTTTAATTTTTTAACCTTTCACATAAATAAATATTATGAACACAATAAGGTATCTCTTGATTTAAACATTCAATTAACGTATATATCTTAGAATTCTAATGAAGTTGATGGTGTCCGTAGATTAAAACTCAACTCCTAGTATTAGAATTGAAAATATAATACACATAATACTTATTTATTCTCCTGTCAAAGTTTTATAACCGTTTTTAGCACTATTATAGCTATGTGTTTATCCTATTCATAAACATTTATAAGAGAGATTCCAATTTTTCTTACTGCAGCGACACCACTTGTATGTTTATATAAGTAGAGTTTCCATTATGTTTCCATTGCTTTAAACATTTAAAACTCCATTAAGAGTTAAAAAAAAAAAACCTCATCCTCCTCAAGCAATAGATTACATTAGTTTCTAAATTTTGAATGGATTTTACTAGTGCTTAATAATAACTTATTTTTACCCATTAAATTTTGTAATTAGAGGTTACTAATTCAAAGTTAGGTTCTCATTATTGGTGCCTAATAATAGGGGTTTAAATCCATTCTACTTGTAGTACTACTAACCAAATATCTTGGAATTGAATTTTCTTTATGGTAATTACCTCCGCTTGAGATTGAATCTCTAATATAATGACTTTAAGCTAATATGTCCAAAGTTTTTATTTTACATATTATTTATATGCTTCAAACATTGTTGCGTCATTTTTATCATTTTAAGAAATAGTTGGTTTTGGTTGTGGCCATAACTCTATACTCATAAATTTCAACCATTTTATTTTCATACTTTTATACATCGTTAATATAATTATACTTCTAGTACAATTAGATAAACTTAATGAATAAACCAAACCATTTTAGTCCTTTTAAGATTTTTAAGGAGCTTTTTATGATTTTACTTTAATAAGTGTCTAAACTTATTTGCTTGTATAATTTGCTCATAAAATTATACTAAAACCTTACAACACTATGGTAGGAATTTTTATTTCTTTTGATTCTTATCACCCTTACCATGTGTAAGTGTGCATTTTTTTTATTAAAGAATGTCTCATTCAATTATCAAGATATCATATATATACTTAATCAAGTCGTTATTTCATTTATCTTTTTATTAGTTTATGGTTTTTTTTTTTTAAATAGGGGGCCTCCAAATCCATTTTTAGTAAAGGATAACTAGTAAATATTTATATCTTAATATTTCTTTTTCATAAAAGTTCTAAAACTTTTAGATTTTAACTTAATATAAGAACTTATATCAATAAATAGATTTCAAATATAATCATGCTTTTATAATCTCTTTTTAAGACTTTTATGTCAATTCATGAATAGTAATATGAATCTATTTCATTATAGACATTATTGATAATTTTTTTATTACCATGTGTAGACACCCTAATATGTCTGGTGATCTACAAGACATGGATTATGTTAATAAAAAGATTAAAAAATAAAAAAAATAAAAAAAAAGCTAAAAAAATAGGAAAAAGGGTGGTTGACTTTGGGTAGGACTAGGTTGAGGTGTTTTAGTTGGATTAAAGCTTGGAGTTAAAACTCAAAACGAATTGAAATCCCATCTAGTTTTAGGGCTATCAAATTTCACCTTAGAAATATCCATAGATCAAAGATAGAATGGACACACAGAGACACAGTATGCAGAAAGCAAAAAAATTTTGAAGTTTTTTGGGTAAAAAAAATTTGAAGTTTTTTGGGTTCTAGAAATTTTTTGAAAAATTTTTAGATTTTGATGAAATTTTTTTACGTCGGTTGAATATTTCGATGGGTTTATCGACGTTGATTGAATATTTTGACAAGTTTCTCAGAATTTGACCAAGATTCCAACATCGGTTGAATTTTTCAGCGACCTTCCTATGAACCAACCCAGATTCGAACAAACATTTTTCAAAATCCGGAGGAGATTCAATCGGAGTTCACCCAGTTAGAGAGAGAGAGAGAATAAAAAGGAGAAGAGAGAGAAAATGAAGGAGAAATCTAAGGAAAAGAACAGAAAGTTGGGCTTTTATAACGTCACCAAAACGACATCATTTTGGCATTTAAGAAGACCCAAGATCCATGCGTTTTTCATTCGGGTGACCTGACTTGAACGCCAACCCGTTTTTGCTGACCCACGTTCCAGCTGATTCCCCTAGTCGAGCCATGCTGTCAGCCGTGACCCCGAGCTGCTGTTTGTGTTTGAAGTAGAATCGTGCCTAAGCCGCTTAGCTGAGCCATTTTTTTGGTATCTTTTGGTTTTTTTATGTGTTTTTTTTTGTATTTTTGCATGAATAAAATTAAAAATTTAAAAAAAGTTTTGAGAATAAATATTAATTATCCAATGATGAAATTTATAAAAATTTCAAATGATAAATTTTTATAAAATTCCTAAAGTAAAAATTTTATCTGAATTTATCTCAAATGGTGGTATAATTTAGATAAAATTTCAATAACAATAATTAAAATTTATTTTCAAACAAAAAATATAAAAAATAAAAAAATAAAATTTTTGTTGAAAATATGTGACAATTATTTAATGATGAGATTTTTAAAAATTTCAAATAGTAAATTTTCTAAGAAATCGGTAGGTGAGAAATTTCTTTAAATTTGTCCCAAATGATGGAAGAATTTAAATGAAAGTTCAAGAAAAATAATTGTCATATTATTTTCTTTCAAAAAGAGAGGGAGAGAGAAAAATAAAAAAAATTTCTAAATAGGCCCAAATGGTGAAAAATTTAAAAATTCAAAAAGAGAAAATATTTCTAATTTGGCCCCAAATGGTGGAATAATTAGATATATTTTTGACAAAAATAAAAAAAGAATAAATAAACCTTTTTTTCTGATTATGGAGCCTATTCAAAAAAATAAATGAGATTCTTAAATACTCTTGAGGTGAGAAAATATTTTTAAAAATTTTACCAGATTGATGGAAGAATCTTAAGAATTATTTTTAATATTTTAACATAAAAATTTAAAACCATTAGAATCAAAACTCAAGGATAAATTTAAAATAAAATAGTATCATTCTTCGAATGGGCATGTGAGGGTGCTATAACCTTCTTCACATGTAACCAAACTCTCGAATGCTGTTCTGGTTTGTAGACTCGAACCTATTTTTTTAGGGACCTTTAGTCAAGCGTATGAGTTCTTTAAGATGATAGATTCCTTAGATAACCAACACACATAATAAAAAAGATTGGTAGTGACTCCTTAGTTTATTAAGTCTACCTATAGATTTTTGGATCTATATGTTATGATAGTTTGACGACTCCACTGGGGATGCTATAGAGAGTCAAGCCATAAACTTTTAAATTTATCCTATTTTTTGATCTAATGGTTTTAATTTGTAATGATTTGTGTTATCTATTTACTATTTTTTTTGGGCATAAAACCCATATGTTCCTTCACACATACTATCACATGCATTACATGAGCTCTATACCCGAGCTCTGTCCCTCTTAAGAAGGAGTAAAGTACCTACGCTCTTATGAGATGATAATCTCCATAATGGCTAGCAAAATACTCTTACTCAAATTGAATCTTTTTCGTTGGTAGCCTATGATGGGTGAAGATTGGACTACCTTACTAGTTTGTGATTAACGATGATGTAAGGAACAATTTGAGAACCTTTAGTGGTCAAAGTCACCTAACCCTGCATATAACATACATTTAAAAGGCCAGCCCTAAGATAGAGCCTTTTCTATCCAATAATAAATGTAACCCAAAGTTAGAACACAAGAATGAATAGTTTGTGATCTAACCATTTTGTTTATTTGACTTTTTGCTTCTGCATGTCATGCATCATTTTCATTATCATACGTAACATTGTGCATCTGCATCAGTTTCATATTAGATTTCATCCATGAAAATATACATTTCATTCATACATCAGCATATCATGCATAAACCATAATATTTTTTTATCATAATTATGGTATTCAATGTTCAAGGATCAATGATAGCTTCACCAACCAAGAATCTCACACATTTAACTCACCAATACAATATGAGGGCTCGAGTCAGATAGATGGAACAAGAAATTTTCAACCACCTCGTGAGGATAGAGAAAGCTCAAGAGAAGCTAGAAGGAGAGTTGAGTAAGATTTTGGATGCCTTGAATAAGTTGAACAAGGAAAAATGTATAGAAAAAAGTACTAGCCAACAAGACCATCAATCACAAGAATTGGATAACCCACTACACCCTCTTGATTTTGGGCCATACCAAGCCCAACCTGCATAAGATTCACCACCACAGCAGTTTACATATCTTGTAAGGTACACATACCCTAGAATACCATCAGTTTCAAATCCACCACGATATCAGAGTTATGTAAATATTATTTTTACTGAGAAGGTAGTAGAACCAATACCAATCCCTAACTTAGATGATCCAAAAGAGAAAGAAAAGCTAAGGCCAAAGGAGAATAAGCCTTTAAAAGGCTCAAAAGTTGAATAAAAAATAAACTTGTTAGAGAAAAAGCTACGAGTAGTGGAAGAAATTAGTTTTTATGGTTCAATGGATGCTGCTAGACTTTGTTTAATTCCAGATGTGATTATTCCTCTGAAGTTCAAGGTGTCAGAGTTTGAAAAGATTGATGGTACCAAGTGTTAGCAGATTCATATCACCATGTACTATCAGAAGATAGCTGCTCATGCTTATAATAAGAAGTTATTAATGCATGTATTTTAAGATAACCTCACTGGCTCTGCTACTAGGTGGTATGTCCAGTTGAAAAGAACCTATATTCGATCCTAGAGTGATATAGCCTATGACGTCATTAGTTAGTATCGATTATTATAGACTTAGCCCCAGATCACCTTTCTTTACAGAATATGAAAAAAAAAGTGACTGAATCATTTAAAGAGTATGCTCAAAAGTGAAGGGATATTACTTCTCAGGTGTAGCCTCTTTTAACTGAGAAAAAGACCACGATATTGTTCGTCAGCACTTTAAAATCCCCTTATTATGAAAAAATGATAGGAAATGCGACAAAGAATTTCATCAACAAAGTAATCTCAAGTGAAATCATTAAGAATGCCATTAAAAATGGTAAGTTGAAAGGAGGAAAAACTAAGAAAGCATCAGAGAAAAAAGAGATTGAAGCTTAAACTGTGAGCTTTGATAGACAGTTTATGGGATGTCAACTTTATCTATAAGGTTACTCTCCATACTATCTTGCTGTGAATAATACCTCATCCCACTTACACCAGCCAGTACCACAACTATCTTACTCATCCATATACTAACCTATTTTTAGCCTCCAAGCTCCCGTATACAGCTTTAACATCCAACATTCTCCAATACCTCAGACCCATCTTATTAGTCCAGTAGATGGTTTAAGAGAGTAATGAATTACTCACAAAAAATTCATATTTGATCAAATCCTTATAACTTATATGAAGTTATACCGAGAGGTCTATAACAACTACTTGATTGTCCCCAACCGTGTAGAGTCACTCAAGCCACCTTATCCCAAGTGGTATGATCCTATAGCTCACTGTGACTACTACTATAGAATTGTTGGTCATTCCATTAAAAATTGCATTGCTTTAAAGCATAAGGTGCAATGATTGATCAAGGATGAAATGATAGGTTTTGATCAAGAAGGAGCAACAACACCTAATGTTAGTGGTAATCTATTACTAATCATAATGTCAATGCTCTAAGTGAGAATCAAGAACACGTTGATTTGAAAAGGCCTAAAGAGCTATAATGAATCAAGAAGCCAAATGTTAAGAAAGTTCTTCACTTGATCGCATGAGGGCATAATTTTGAAAAAAGATGTTAAGGCTAATCGAAAGTTGTTTGTCATTTTAGGATTACTTTGAGAATAATGATAGGATTTTTTTATGCAATAGGATTTCATTTGTTATTATTTTAATAAAAGATAAATTGATGCATTTCATTGCATTTTCTCTTTCATTCATCCACTATTCTATGCTTTTTTCATGTTCTTTTGTTCCCATTCTCAAATTTTAAATGATGAATGTTTAGACAAGGATAACAATAATTCTAAGATTTAGTTTTAAGAACTCATTCTCATTGATCTAAGGAGACTATTTGAGCAAAAGAAGCTAACTACTAGCAGATATGAAATTAATATATTTTGAAGATGTGTAGTCTTTTATATATATCCATGAGCTTATTTTTGTTTAATAGATGATGTTCAAGGAAAGCATTCACATTTGAGATGAAAAATGATTATCATTTTTTTACCATTCGAAAAACCATTCATTGCTACCCTTTGAGCCTATTATGATTTTTTTTTCCAAAGAACTCTGACTAAGGATCACCTTCCACATTAAGAGGTAATTTTTGAGAAAAAAAGGGTTTCAAAGAAAGAGAAGCAAAAAAAAAAAAAAGAGCAAAGAAAAATGTCATACCTAATTTGGGGCAAAGTAATTTGATGGATGAAAAAGGAAAACATAGTGAAATGATGGCGCAAGTTACATCAAATGATGAAAATGATCCTTTAGTTTCAATTACATATATGTTTTAAGCCTATTTTATCTATTTCTTTCATGACCCTTCACCATGGCCTACATTACAACCTTTAAAAGTTCATTTAGATCAAATATGAATACTTGAATTGAATGGTTATATGTTGGGCTAAGGCATGCTCATGATGGAACAATAGATCATGCTTCATTGCTTTAAAGATTGATGTGGAAAAGATATCAATAATGGGTGAAAGAATAAGGGAAAGAAAAAAAAAAGAAAGGAGAGAAAAAAAAGAGAAAAAAAGATGAAAAAAATAAAAAAATAAAAAAATAAAAAAATAAAAAAATAAAAAAATGAAAAAATGTAAAAGGAGAGAAAAGAAATACTTAAATTCAAAACCTAAAAGGGTGATTTGAGTAAAAACAAATCTCTAAGTTAAGAGTTGGATAAATAGTTCACAAAGACGAAAGATCAAAAAATCTAAAGATCTCTCAAAGCTGGGGTAAAGTTCAATGAGCTCAAAATGATTTCGACAGTCCATAAAATGAGTCTTTGAAAAAGAATCATGGATTAATGTTCCAAATTGTTTGAATATTCATTGTTTGGATATCCCATTCATCCTAATGACATGTATCCAACTTGTTTCTTTCTCTATTTATTTTTATGCCAAACTCATTCTTCATTGATTACCTTTCTCTTAATTTACCTTGTGCTCTCTTATTGCTACATTCTCAAAATAAATCAAGAAAATATATGATTGCATTGTGTTTGTCATGATTTAAAATGATAATGAATGAATAAATGTGTTTGAAAGATTCTTGCATTCCTTTGAAAAAAAATCTAAGATGGTAAGGGAAAAAAATGAAGAGATGGTAGAAACCTAAAAAAGGATGATTTGAAAGGATATGTGGTGTGACCAAATGAGAAATATGGTGATGGATTAGTCAACAAAATGAAGAGAGGGCAAATTTTAAAAAAGTGGTATGACTAAGTGATGGATATGAGGATGAATCAATTGACATAACTTGTGAGTTATGATCAAGTGATGAAAATGATGCTGAAATTGCTAGTGTTGAAAGCTTGTGGATTGTGATCAAATGATATAAATGATATGGATCAGTAGATAAAATTTATGCTGAAATTGCTAGTGCTGAAAAGCCTGCGATTAGATGCTATGAGGTAATGGATGAAACTTATCCTGGAATTGTTAGTGCTGAAAAGCTTGTGAATGGTGATCAAATGATGTGGATCAGTGGATGGAACACATGATTTGTGAATGGTAATCAAATATTATGGATTAGTGGATAGAATTTATTTTGAGATAGCAAGTGTTGAGAAGCTATAAAAAGGAAAAAGTGAGATGGTGGGGGCTTGAGATCCATGTTACCACATTTGGTTAAAATTTCATGACATTGACATCCACATTAAATGTGTTATGTTTGCATGGTTTGGAAAATATTTGAAACTTTGGTTTGGCTATGCATTTGCATTAAATAGTAAACATTTGAATCATGGTTGAGAATATGATATTGTGAAAATCTAGATTATTGCATTTGCATCATTAAGAAAGCGTTTGTATCATTGATCATGACATTCAGTATATACAAAATTTTGACTTTGGTAAAAGTTTGAAAGTTATCTAAAAAATTAATTTTGAATATTTTGATGAAGTCCTAAATCCTCAAATGAAAACCTTTGAGTCTTAAATGAGAATCCTTAAGACATTTTCAAATGAGAATCTTTAAGACGTTTTCAAATGAGAATCTTTGAGTCTTAAATGAGAATCTTTAAGATATTTTCAAATAAGAATCTTTGAATCTTAAATGAGAATCTTTAGAATGTTTCCAAATGAGAACTTTTGAGTCTTAAAAGTGAGTTTTTAAGACATTTTCAAATAAAAACTTTTGAGTCTTAAAAGAGAGTCTTTAAGACATTTTCAAATGAAAATCTTTGAGTCTTAAATGTTTTAAATGAGAATCTTTAAAGCGTATTCAAATAAGAACCTTTGAGTTTTAAATGAGAATCTTTAAGACGTATTCAAATAAGAATCTTTTAGTCTTAAATGAGAATCTTTAAGACATTTTGAAAGGATAACTTTGAGTTTTGAGTTTCAAATGTGAATATTTGAGATGTGAAACTCTAAGATTTATTGAATGAGAGCCTTTAAACTCGAATAAAGCTTTGAACTTTTAGATGTGAATCTCTAAAATTCGAATGAGAATATTTAGATGTTGGATGTGAGTCTTGTAATTTGCAAATGCGAAACTTAAGATCTTGCAAATTTGAATTCTTGTGAAATTGAAATTTTGATAATCAAATTTAAGTGAATTTTTGTGAAGCTGAAAGATTCTTACGAATCTAAACCTTTGGATTTTCAAACTCAAATTATGAATCTTTAAGTTTTTATTACAAATTTCATCAGACCTGATCTATAACTCCTTTAGATATGATTGTCGAGGAGCCTTTTATTTTCAAAAATTGTGGTACTTCTATTTAGAGGAGTAATTTATTTTTCAAAAGTTGTTGTGCATCTATTTAGAAGAGCATTTTATTTTTCAAAAGTTATGGTGCCTTTATTTAGATGAGCTTAATTTATTTCACAAAAGTCATTGAGCCTCTGTTTAGATGAAATTTGTTTACTTTTTCAAAAAACAAAAAAAAAACAAAAAAAAAACAAAAAACTATGTCAAATCGATTGGATTGTCTACTTTTTGCACAATTCTTGTTTCACAAAAAATATATAGAGAGAAATAGCTGTAGACACCCAAATCTGTTTGTAGGTCTATAATATATGGACTCTATTAATAAAAAGATTAAAAAATAAAAGGATAAAAAATTGAAAAAAATTGAAAACATGAGAAAAAAGGTGATTGAATTTGGGTAGGACTGGGTTGAGGTATTTTAGTTGAATTAAAGCTTGGAGTTAAAACTCATAAGGGATTGAAATCCTATCTAGTTTTAAGGCTCTCAGATTTCACCTATAAATATCCATAGATCAAAGACAGAATGGACACAAAGAAACACAGCAAGCAAAAAACAAAAAGCAAAAAACTTTTAAGTTTTTAGGGTAAAAAAATTTTTTGGAAATTTTTTGAAAAATTTCTAGATTTTGATGAAATTTTTCGACACCGATTTAATTTTTTAATGAGTTTTTTGACCTTGATTGAATGTTTTGACAAACCTTTCAGAATCCGACCTAGATTTCAGCATCGGTTGAATTTTTCGACAACCTTTCGATGAACCAACCCAGATTTCTACAATATTTTTCAGAATCTAATGGAGATTCAACAAGAGTTTGGTTAGAAAGAGAAAGAGAGAAGAGAAGGGGGAAGAGAGAGAAAGAGGTGGAGAAATCTGAGTGGAAAAGCTAAAACTTGGGCTTTTATAGCATCACCAAAATGATGTTATTTTGGTGTTTAAAAAGACCTAGGATCCATGCATTTTTCATTCGGGTGACTTGACCCGAGTGCCAACCCGCTTCTGTCGACCCATGTTCCAATCGATTCCCCTAGTCGAGCCCGCCATACAGTCATGACCTTGAGTTGCTATTTGTTTCTGAAGTCGAGCCATGCCTAACCTGTTTAGCCGAGTCATTTTTTTGGTTTTTTTATGTGTTTTTCTTTATGTATTTTTGCATGAATAAAATTATAAAATAATAAAATTTTGTAGAATAAATATTAATTATCCAATTATAGAATTTATAGAAATTTTTAATAGTAAATTTTTATAAAATTCGTAGGTAAAAATTTTTATCCAAATGGTGGAATAATTTAGATAAAGTTTTAATAACAATAATTAATATTTATTTTCAAACAAAAAAATATAAAAAATAAAAAATAAAATTTTGGTTTAAAATATGTGACAATTATCCAATGATGAGAATTTTAGAAATTTCAAATGATAAATTTTCTAAGAAATCTCTAGGTGAGAAATTTCTTTAAATTTATCCCAAATGGTAGAAGAATTTAAATAAAAGTTCAAAAAAATAATTATCATATTATTTTCTTTCAAAAAAAAAGAGAGAGAAATAAAAAAGAATTTTTAAATAGACTCAAATGGTAAAAAATTTAGAAATTAAGAAAAGAGAAACTATTTCTAATTTGGCCCAAATGTTGGAATAATTAGATATATTTTTGACAAAAAAAATCTTTTTCCGATAATGGAGCCTTTTCAAGAAAATAAATGAGATTCTTGAATACTCTTGAAGTAAAAAAATATTTTTAAAAATTCTACCAGATAGATGAAAGAATTTTAAGAATTATTTTCAATATTTCAACATAAAAATTTGAAACCATTAGAATCAAAACTTAAGGATAAATTTAAAATAAAATGGTACCATCATTTGGATGGGCATGTGGGGGTGCTATAACCTTCCCCACATGTAACCGAACTCTCGAACCCTGTTATGGCTTGTAGACTCAAACCTATTCTTTTAGGGACCTTTAGTCAAGCTTAGGAGTTTCTTAAGATGATAGATTCCTTAGGTGACCAGTCATACCTAGTAAAAAAGATTATTGGTGACTCTTCAGTTTATTAAGTCTAGCTATAGATTTATGGATCTATATGTTATGACACCATGAAGAAAACCATTTCCATCACCTAAATGGATCAAATAGCTTTCCTTTTGCTATTATAAAAGTTTTCATATTCATAAGATTTTTTAATCACTCACGACTTCTAAAGTAAATATATTTTAAAATTTTCACTATACAAAATCATAAATGATAAATCATTTGTACAATCCATAAATTAGACCATATAAATAATAAAAAATTATCACAACATGATCAAGAATGTGATATCAATTTTGGCTTATGGCTATTTTAAACCAACCATAATAATCCACATCATACCTAAAATTATGTAGAGTTGGCTATTGAAGTTATCTTATTTATAGTGATGGTTTTTAGTGAAAACCAACTACTTCAAATGTTATCATGAGTTTCTAATGTATTTATTAATTGTCCAATAGCCAATTCCAAGTTCATGACTATTGAAACTTCTAAACTTGATTTCAAAATTTTATAAGAACTTTATTTCTCCAGTATTTTGTAGCCTAGATATGTTTGTTATTTACCACTTTTAATTGGTCATAACATTTTTGAATATATAATAAATTTAAACTTTACTCATAGGAACAATATGCATATGTACAATAAGAGTTCACAGTAAATTTAACTCAAATTTCAAATACTTTCACAATCATTTTGTGATCAATATGTTCATATCTAGATCACCCATATTAATGCAAGTCATAAAACATGAATCCAAAGAATCATTTTCATAAAATAGTATAAACAATAATTATAATATGAGTTCTACTCATATTTCATACAAAAACTTGTTATAAATTTGCATTGGTTAAATCATTGATTAGCTAACTCTAAGGCTTATAGCTGTTACAAATCAATATTATTATCTAAGCCCATATGTTAAAATGGTGTATAACCAGCCACATCCTTGCCATTGTCATGAAACTATTGAAAATCTCAAAAACTTATTCATTTTTCATTTTAACAACCTGCAAGGCCATTTTTTTGGTTATAAGAAGTAAAAATATCTTCATTGTCTTTAACCAGTAATGTATTAATTGGATGATGGCATTCTATATCCATAGTTCATATCTTTCTTATATGTATAAGAATAAAAATTCCATCACATTCAATTCATTTTCGTAATATATGACAAATTATACTGAGGTTCTCCATGCTATCATAAAATGGAATTAAACACATGTATGTATTAGTGCCTTTGGAACATTGAATTTTATGTTCTTTTTTAATTTATAAACATGGCTAATTAGACATTAATGAGCATTCTTCAAAATACTAGTAATTGATAAATGCTTTAATATTTTTAATGACATGCCTTTTCTTTTAATCAATATTCCATATGTGAAAAGCTACAATGCTTTTATGTAACCATTGATTAACTCTTTGAGGGCTATTTATGATTTTTACTTTGTGATTGTTCACAATACAATTTTAGTAAAATCACTTCTAGTGTAATACACTCAGTAGGCAAAATACATGTCACACTGTCTATGTTTTTAATAATAACAATTATTTGGTTTATTATCCATAAATTAATCCATGAAACCCCATATCTTAATACTAATTATTCACATACATCAATTTAATTTTAATTGTTTTCATGAAAATTGAACACTAGTCAAAATTTAAACCAATAATAAATGAAAAAAAAAATCAACCTTTTGATTTATAAATGATCAACAAAATAGAATCATATAAATAGTTTGACTCAACTTATTATCTCAATTTTGGTGCCATAATTTAAAAATAAAACTAATATTGTAGCAAATCTTATTTTTTGAATATATTCTCCACTTACAACTAATTTTTCATGGTAATTCTTTTACCTATTTTTTATTGTTTTTATAGAAATCATATGACAATTTGCCTGTTCTATATATAACCAAAACAATGGCAATTAAACAATTAGTCATTCTATTATAACCCAATTTAATTCGTTACTTGATAACAAATGATAATTCTTTTGGTCGTAGATCAATTCATGTCTTTCTCTTATATGTTTTTAGGTTATTTCCCATCCTAGTCTTTAAAAGCATCGATTTTTCAAATAAATATAATACAATTTATTAAACTCAATTGTAAAGCCAATTTCTGTTTATGCATAAATTTATGCAATGTAATCAATATTTCACATATTGTGTTTTGACTTTACATACTAATGAAATTAGTTGTTAACGTGTTTATCTCATTCAATTAATCTTTTTACTAACAATTATGCAAAAAAAAAAAAAATACATACCTCTAATGAAGATCTTTATGAAAATTAACATTTTGGTCTATGAAAACATTAATCTTTTGATACCTTGAGCCTCATCTAATATTGATCTCCAAATCATATTAATTTCTTTTCCTTATATCTTCTTCATGCGAAATATAAATTTGTCATAACTGCCTTTAAATTGTTAGAAAAAATAAATAAGAGAAGAGAAATAAAAGAAAAGAATTTTGACTTTGAGGTATGAAGAATACTTTTTAAAGGCAGTTATGCCTTTAGGATACAACAAAATCTCAAAATTCTTTAAATAGAAGTAATGAAAATAGTTATATTGAAAGATTTATTTATAATGAATAAACAGATATAAATTTCTATCCAAATGATTATAACCTTCTGTTTATAATAAATTAACAGACATAAACTTCTATTAAGATGATTTCGACCTTCTGTATAATTATAACCTTTATAAATAATAATCTATTTATATTTAAATAGTTATGACCATTTGTTATATGATAATTATTTTTATTCAAACATAATTATTTAAAATATGAATAAAATTAATATAAAAATTAATTTTATTTATTAATAATTAAATATTTTTATCTAATATGAGATGCACCTTATTCTAAACTACCAACAATACCAACCAAACCACACTTTCATAGTTGAAGTCCCTTGACATGTGCTTGGCCCATGTTTCGACTGATAAAGAGAGTAAGAAGTTAGTGATTAAGTATGAAATAAGAGAATTAAAAGCGATTAATAAATAAAAGATAAAATAACTAGAAAGGAAATAAATATAAAAGAACAAGGACTTATCTGGCTGAGAAGGTAGACTTAGTAGCATAATTTGCCAAGAACGAAGCCATGAAATAGTCATTTAGGTCCTTCTAGATTTTGTCAATGGTAATGCTCGCACACTAATTTATTCATGATAGAGGTGTGCATCTTTAAGCATGATACTGATTCTTGCTAAAAACTCATTAATTTTAACAAACATGTTTGGTGTATGCGCGCTTTAAATAATATAGTTGCTAAGTATTGTTATTTCTTTGAAGGACTACGGCTAACAAAGAATAAGATGGGTTGATGATAGCCACTAATATATATATATATATATATTATGGCAGGGAATGATGAAATACAAGTAATGACAACCACGGGTATTACGGCTATGGCAGAGAATGATGAAATACAAGCAATGACAACCACGGTGTTACAGTTGACGATAAAGATGTTAAGAAAATGGGGTCCAGTCCCATGTAAGTGGTTTTGGACCAAGTAAAGGTCATGGGCCTTGATCTTTTACACAGAGCCCTAGCTATTTAATAAAAAAGATATGGGGTTGTTTTAGGTGTATGTCGAAAACCAAACAGAGAAAGAAGAAAAGCCAAGAAAAGTAGAGAGAGAAAAAAGAGAAGGGAGAGTTGGTTGAACGGAAGTCGATCCATGGTCCGATTGAGTTAGAACCTTGTCAGGAGGTTTATGATTCAGAGTTCTACATTCTGAATGGTGAAGATCGGGTTTGAAGCTCTCTAGGAACAAATCCAGGGTGTATTTGTTGAGTCACTTATTTGGTGAGATTTCTCCAATTGTTTCTCTAGTTGTTGATTAGCTCTAGTTTTAGCTAGAGAAGAACTTTGTATAACTATTATTTGATAGTGAAGATTTTTTTGATGGCCCGTAGTTTTTTTCCTCTACACTAGAGGGTTTTTCAGTAAATCTTGGTGTGCTTTATTTTTCCTGCATATTTGATTATTGATTGTTGTCTATTGCTTCTGTATTGTTGTGATTATTGCTTCAGGCGCAACAAGTGGTATCAGAACGAGGGTTATTTTGAGACATCGATACAGTAGCAACTCAGGATAGAAGTAAATTCTGTTTGAGATCATAGAGGGTGATACAGGTTCCATGATAAAATTAACAGCATCGAATTATTCAATTTAGAAGCCTATGATGGAGGATCATCTATACTGCAAAGATTTGTATGAGCCAGTATTGAGTGATTCGGCTAAACCAGCAGATATGAAAGATAAAAGCTGGAAGAAGCTAGGTAGAAAGACGCTGGCTACAATCAGAAAATGGGTTGATATCAACGTGTTCCATCATGTAGCGCATGAGTCAGATGCTCACATTATTTGGAAAAAATTGGCAGCATTGTATGAGAGAAAAACAGGTATGAATAAAGTTATGCTTGTTAAAAAGATTACAACTTGTAAGTCTAAACATAGATCTAAGTCTAGAGGTAAAGTGAAGTGTTTCCATTGTGGTAAGACGGGTCATATAAAATGAAACTGTAAAATCTTGAAGCAAGAGCGAAAAGATGAGAAAGGTAAGAGTTCAGATGATAGTAATATTGCAGCAGTGAATTTAGATAGTGATTCAGTTACTTTGATTTGTACACATGGTGATTGCAATCATGTTAGTGATCCCGACATTGAGTGGATAGTTGACATAGGAACGGCATATCATTGTGTTCCTAAGAGAGAGTTGTTTACAACTTACAAAGCAAGAGACTTTGGTTATACCAAGATGGGAAACAAGAGTGTGTCACAGATTGTTGGGATTGGTGATATTATTATACAAACTAGTACAGGCTGCATGTTAACTTTGAGAGATGTCAGACACATTCCAGATATAAGAATGAACTTGCTTGTTATTAATGTCCTTGATAAGGAGGGATATGAAAGCTGACAAAAGAATGGACAGTGAAAGCTTCTCAAAGGATCTATGGTAGTTGCAAGGAAAATCCTATGCTGTACAATGTATAAGACATGGATACAATTGAACGGTAACCAAGTAAATACCTTTGAAAATGATACTTCAACAAACTTATAGCACAAGAGGCTGGCACACATGAGTGAAAAAGGGTTACAGGTTTTGGCAAGACAGTCTCTCATTCCCTTGACCAAAGGTATGTCTCTCGATTCATGTGATTATTGTTTGTTTGGTAAGCATCATAAAGTTTCTTTTCGTAAAAGTTCTCAGAGAAAAGAAAATAGATTGGAATTAATTTATTTTGACGTATGTGGTCCCATTGAGGTTGAGTCATTAGGTGGTAGCAGATATTTTGTTACTTTTATTGATGATGCTTCACGTAAGACTTGGGTGTATATGTTGAAATATAAAAGTCAGGTACTACAGTATTTTAAAAAATTTCATGCCATGGTTGAAAGGATGATAGGGTTACCCTTGAAGTGTAGTCTAACTGATAATGGTGGAGAATACACATCTAAAGACTTTGAAAAGTATTGTTCAAAGCATGGGATCAGGCATGAGAGGACAGAACCTGGAACACCGCAGCATAATGGTATAGCTGAAAGAATGAATCGTACCATTATGGAAAAAGTCAGATGTATGTTGAGGATGACAAAATTACAAAGCCATTCTGGGGTGAAGCAGTCAACACAGCTTGTTATTTACTTAACAGGTCACCATCAGTTCCTTTGGGCTTTGACATTCCAGAAAGAGTGTGGATAGAAAAAGATACTTCATACTCTCATTTGAAAGTTTTTAGGTGTAAAGCATTCATGCATGTACCGAAAGAGCTGAGATCAAAGCTTGACAGTAAAGCCACACAATGTGTGTTTGTAGGACATGATGATAAAGAATTTGGTTACAAGGTATGGGATCCAGTAAAGAAAAAGACAGTCAGAAGAAGAGATGTGATCTTTCATGAAAAAGAAACCATAGTAAACCTTGAGAAAAATGAGAAGACTACACGAGTTACTATTAAGTGTGATGTTTCAACACCGACAGAGATTCCACAGGAAAGAGCCATAGATGGTGAAAATGAGCAAAAAACAAAACTTGGAGATATGAATGAGCCAGCCATAGTTGGTGATGAGCCAGATGCTATTAGTTTTGAGTAGGGAGAGCAATCCTTTCTACCTGAGAGTGTTGAGCAGGGGGAGCTACCTTCAGCATCAAGTGATGTAGAGTTTCAGCCCAAGAGATCTACTAAAGAGCGCAGACCATCTACCAGGTTTCCAAGTTCAGATTTTATTTTAATTACCAATAAAGGGGAGCCAGAAAGCTTTCAAGATGTGCAGGCTACTCCGGATAGAGAGCACTGGTTAAAAGCAATGAAAAAAGAGATGGAGTCATTACGAAAGAATGGTACTTATGATCTTGTTAAACTTCTAACAGGGAAGAGGCCATTAAAGAATAAATGGGTGTTCAAGTTGAAAAAGGATGGTGACAAACTAGTGAGGTACAAAGCTCGATTGGTAGTAAAAGGTTTTTCTCAGAAACCAGGCATCAATTTGGATGAGATTTTTGCTCTAGTTGTAAAAATGAGTTCTATTCGAGTGGTACTGGGATTGTCAGCTAGTTTGAATCTTGAACTTGAGCAACTTGATGTTAAAACTGCATTTTTGCATGGTGATTTACAGGAGGACATTTATATGAATCAACTTGAAGGTTTTGAAGTGAAAGGGAAAGAGCACTTAGTTTGCAAATTGAAGAAAAGCTTGTATGGCTTGAAACAAGCTCCGTGACAGTGGTACAGGAAGTTTGATTCTTTTATTGTGAGTCATAGCTATAAAAGAACAGCAGCGAATCTTGTGTGTATGTTAAATAATTTCCTAATGGTAACTTCATTATCCTGTTATTATATGTTGATTGTAGGACAAGATGCTAGTATGGTTTGCAGGTTGAAAGAACAATTGTCTAAGTCCTTTGATATGAAGGATTTAGGTCCAGCAAAGTAGATTCTTGGTATGGATATTATCCGAGATAAGAGAGCTGAAAAGCTGTGGTTGTCACATGAAAAGTATGTTAAACGAGTGCTTGGTAGATTCAACATGCAATATGCTAAATCAGTTAGCAGTTCACTTGCCAACCATTTTCATCTAAGTAAGAAATCTTATCCAGTGTCTAAGGAAGAGCAACTAGCTATGTCTAGTATTTCTTATTCTTCTGCAGTCGATTCTTTAATGTATCTTATGGTTTGTACAAGGCCTGACATTGCTCATGCAGTTGGTGTAGTGAGCAGATTTCTTTCTAATCCAGGGAAGGTTCACTGGGAAGCAGTGAAATAGATTTTTACATATATGAGGGGTACCTAAAAAATGTGCTTGACTTATGGAGTTTCACAATCAGTTCTAGAAGGGTTTACTGATGCTGACATGGCAGGCGATCTTGATGGTAGAAAATCTACTTCAGGGTATTTGTTCACTTTTGCAGGAGAAGCTGTATCTTAGCAATCTAAGTTGCAGAAGTGTGTTGCTTTGTCAACGACAAAGGCTGAGTATATTGCAGCAACTGAAGCATGTAAAAAAATACTTTGGATGAAACGTTTTCTTCTTGAATTGGGGTTGAATCAGAAAGAGTATGTGGTATTTTGTGATAGCCAGAGTGCTTTAGATTTGAGTAAGAATATCATGTACCATGCTAGAACAAAGCACATTGATGTTAGATATCATTGGTTACGTTCAGTGATTGAAGAATAGCAAATGTTATTGAAGAAAGTCCATATTGATAAGAATATAGCAGATATGTTGACTAAGATACTTCCCAGGGAAACACTTGAGCTTTGTAGTAACTTGGCCGGAATGAGTTTCCTGGCCAAGGTAAGTTCCAAATGAAACTGCTATGGTGATGAATCTTCTCCTAATGGGGCTGGAGGGGGAGATTGTTAGGAAAATGGGCTCCAGTCCCATGTAAGTGATTTTGGACCAAGTAAAGGCCATGGGCCTTGATCTTTTATTTTACACAGAGCCCTAGCTATTTAATAAAAAAGATGTGGGGTTGTTTTAGGTGTGTGTCGAAAACCAAGCAGAGAAAGAAAAAAAGCTAGGAAAAGCAGAAAGAGAAAAAAGAGAAGGGAGAGTTGGTTGAACGGAAGTCGATCCATGGTCCGATTGAGTTAGAACCTTGTCAAGAGGTTTATGATTCAGAGTTCTACATTCTAAATGGTGAAGATCGGGTTTGAAGCTCTCTAAGAACAAATCCAGGGTGTATTTGTTGAGTCACTTATTTGGTGAGATTTTTCTAATTATTTCTCTAGTTGTTGATTAGCTCTAGTTTTAGCTAGAGAAGAAAATTTTTTTGGTGGCCCGTGATTTTTTTCCTCTACACTGAAAGATTTTTCACGTAAATCTTAGTGTGCTTTATTTTTCTTGCGTATTTGATTATTGATTGTTGTCTATTGCTTCTATATTGTTATGATTATTGCTTTAGGCGCATCAAAAGAGATGAATGAGGTAAAGAAGTGGTGAAGCCCACAATAACTAACATTACCATGCTGTCGGACCAAGGGGAGATAAGGGCCACTATTGCTGCTAGGTTGGGAAGGAATCATTGTTATATAGACGCACAATGTTAGGGGCAAGTATGCAAGTAAGTTTATAAGGCATTATGTCCGCAATAGCTATGGCGGTAAATGTATGATATGTTATTTTTGCGGTAGCTATGTCAATAAATGCATAGAACATTATGTTTACCGTTGACAAAGGGTTCGAAGAATTTAGTGTCTAAAATAAAATACTTCGGCTTTTGGTGGGGCTAAATTTGAAAATTAGGCTCTGGCTTAATATGTTAGGGTCACAAATCAATATGTCTATCACAAAAATGGACTCTTAACATTTAACCTTCTGGAGTGGAAGTGACCTCAACAGGAGAGCCTCGACCCTCGAGAGAGCCTGAACTCCCATTTGTTGGTTTAAACGACCAAACAAGTCCTTAGGCATTAAATGCCGTCCGTGCGTCAAGACCTCACTTCCATTTTCCAAACATTTATTCTTTGTTTGACTTTTTATTTCTACGGCGCTTCATCATTTAAATGTTTTTTTTACATGGCATAACTTACTTGATGCCATCAATCACATTTTCACGAGATCTTTTGCACTTTCGGAGACTTCCTCCGTTCATATTTTTGGTTCTTTTGTCACCATTGGCTGAAAGTCTCAGCCTGAGACTTCATCCTCCAAAATTCCCCTTTTTTTTTTTTCTTGCTTCTTTGTTTCCTTTATTCCTATTCGGACCTATACTTTAAATTTAAAAACATTTTCCTTTTTTTAAAACAATACCATTTGCACCATCGATTTGCCTCTCTATGTTTATAGGTATTTGAAAATGTGTTATTTGGATCCTTAGTCTCATATCAGTTCCAGATCCACAAGGAAGAAAACCCCTCTCTGTTTGGGCATCTTCCATTTTCAGGGTAAGCTAATCTCTCTTAATTATTTATAAATTTCTGCATATTATGTTGCTTATTTCGTGTTTTTGGTTTTCTTTGCGTGTTTTCATTTTTCTTTGGAAAAATTTTAAAATTCTCGGTTAATGGCTCAAGAAGGGGATATTTTTTCCAAGGTGGTGGATCCTTGGGCTGACACAAAGGATGGGTTTCTTTCTTTCAATAAAGAGAGGGCGTTAACAATGATTAAAGACAGGCATAAAGCCTATGTGGGTATGAATCTTTTAATTGATGATAATGATGTTTGGTATCCATCTCCCGATGCTATGATAAGGACTCGCCTTGCTAGACTTGACATACACCATGTGCCTATAGTTTTTGATTCTCCTTGCGGTGTGTCGAAGTCAGATTCTCTTGGGTATGATGATATTATTCAAGATAAGGAATTTACCATATGTTGGCAAAGACTGGGGTTCTCTCTGCGGTCTTGTTATCTGGAAAGGCTGATTTTCATGGTGATTATCAAGGATTGAAACATTTGGTAAGGTTCTGGAACGAGCTTTGGTGAAATAACAGTTACCTTCGAAGATGTGGCTGAGGCTACTTTGTTGCCGATCTTTGGTGACGTAGATCCCGACTTGATCATATTATCAACAGAAGAGAGAGAGACTCAAACGGTCGTTAATGGTTATTTTTGATAAAACGACCAATCGATCGGCATCAAAACCTTGGCTAGGAGGAAGATCACCAAGTCATCTCAGATGGTGTGATTACTTTAGAGTCCATAAAAGCGAGATTTGAAGTTTCGATGGGAGGCTTTTGTTCTTTCTTGGTTAAGCAAATACGTTTTTGGAGATGCTCCCAGCAATAGGATTATGAAGGAACTGATTCTTATGGCCATCAAAATTGCTCGAGGTGCCAAATTTTCCTGAGCCCTTTTGGCATTAGGGAATATATATCACCATCTGGATTTGTTGGTTGACAATGAGCTTAACAGGGCCGAACACTAATCTATTCTGATATGCATGTCCCGATATTGCAAGTCTTCATGTGGGAGCATTATCCTTGCTATGCAGTAGATAGCGTGACTTTGAACAAAGTTCAAGAAACATTCCGTGATAGCCAAGGAACTGTTTGTAGTTTTTCATAAGGTAAATTTACTATCATTTGCTAGCTTTTGGCTCGGACATAGAAGGAGCAATGGAAGAGCTTTTAAAACAATCATGGATGTTGAAAAATGCTTTGTGTGGCGTCCTTATTTAAATTCTAGGAAAGATTTTCAAGGTCCTCGTATCAGTCGCAAGCTAATTGGGGTTAACGTTGAGTGTGTCATCCTTTCACAGGAGTTGGCTGGTCTGACTACATATGCTACGAATCAACTCTCAAGTTGGCTCCCCTGATTACATGCTGATGACAGTTTTAACTTATCGCATTACTTCTACCATAGTGTTTGGAGGCAGTTTGGACTTAACCAATAAGTCCTAGCCAGCCCGTCTAAGCTTCTTCCATATTTTAAGTGGGAAAATGGCATTGTTCCCGATATGGCCAGATTGGTGATTCCCCTTTTGGTTCAATTTGACCTCCGCCTTTATTGTTCTTATGCAGATTTTGGTATGACTTTGGGAGTTATTGGGAAAAATATTAGAATAGATTGCAGAATCTTCTGATTTTTATAAGGTTACATTAGTGGATCGAAAAGGAAAGAACACTCAGTTGAAGGTGGTGAGCTGCTTGATTGGTGGTGTTGCGGAGCGTCACCATACCCTGTTTTATGGTCAGACCAATGAAGGTTGGGTTACTATAGGACTTAAAAGATTCACCTAAGGTTCCCATTCTGATCCCAAGTATAGTTAAATAAATTTTTAAAATTTAAATTTCAAATTAAATATATCACTATAATTTAATATAATTTAAGATTTATTCCTAATAGTGACCTAATAATTTAAAAGCAAATAAACAAACAAAAAAACAAGTGGATCTCTACTCATTATGCCCACGCGAGCAAGTTTCAATATCAAGTTGTAGCATGCGTATGTGTTGCCAAAGGATTAAAATATTTTTCATTGTTATAATAGAATAAGTCATAATTTTTGAAAAGTGTCTAGAAAATTAAACCATACAATTAAATTATAAAATTCTTAGTCATTTAAGAAGCATACTGATTTAGTAGTTAAAAAACATAACCCACAAAGTTAAAATCAACACAATACAATAAACTTTTTATTTTTATAAATTAAAATGTTCTGCAACTAAAGATGTAGTAGATGATAACATATAAAAAAGATCAAATAATTTATGGTAATATTCACTTTCATAGCCTAAAAATCTATGACCTCAATTATCAATAAAATTAAAGTGATAATCCAACATAGTAGTCTTACTTGCCTTCAAGTGATTTTCAATCTCATCGATAATCCATGCAACAAATATATAATTTGATCAAAGGTTTAGTTAAAGTTTAGATTTTAGACAAAAATTGAATAAACTGAATAATATACACTGTATATAGCTCGAATGTTGAAACAAGTCTTGTTTATCACAAAATCATCTCACATATTATTATGCGTATGCATATTATAGGATCATTTTGCAATACTTTTGCGAAGTTTTCATGATCTTTAATAGTTTTTAATTAACATTTTTAATACAAAACCTATATCATCATAAAAATCTCGAACACTAAAGATTGTGAACATATTTAATCAAGAATCAATAAATGCTTAAATAAAGTGAATAGTCAAGATTGTATCCTATCAAATTAACTCATGCATTTGAAGAAAGAGGACATTAAAATTATTTGAGAAAAAATTGTCCGATGCTTTGTCAATTTTTTTGCATTCATGTGTTTGGAGGATACCAGATATGTGGTTTAAAATGTGAGAGATCTGACACCGTGCAATGATCTTTATTGACTAGCTCTTTATTTTTATTGCTTTTTCTTGCATTAACCATCGGCCACCAAATCTTGGATCATTGTTAAAGCAGGAAATTTGTTCATCTGAGGCTGATACCTACTGTTTTTCTTAATTCCCTCAGAACTTTTGCTATTGTCAAAGTAGCCGATCAACGGTGTAATATGAGATGTCACTATAATAAGATTTGGTTGCCGGGAGGGGGGGGGGGGGGGGTGGAAGAGCTGATGTAATTGAATGTCTTAAGTTTTTAACTGGCTGTGGCAATCATATTCATACCCTAAGCAAGATCAGCATGGCTAAAAGCTGCAATTGTTTGTTGTAGGAACAACAGCTTTGATTCAACTGGAGTTCACTCCATTTCGTAGTTCTGTCATTTAGGACATGACTGTATGTGATCCGGGTTGGTAATACTAAATGACACTTTTTTGTCATTAGAAGCAGTGAAGTATATCCTGGTCAGTAACATGACTGGCGCTTTTTTCTAATGGAAGTTTATTTATTAATTAAATGCTAATAATGTACCTGAAAAATACAAAGCATTTTATATATTTTATTTTTAATCATTATTGATTAGGATAAGCACTCGAGGAAAGGTCTTCAAGCAATGGTGCAGAAGAGGAAGAAGTTGAAGTATCTCCGAAGAACTGACTGGGATGATTCCTATTGTCTTGATCCCTCAAAGCTTGGTCTCAGGGATAATCCGGATTACAAGAAATAGACTGACTGGTCAGCAAATGAACTACTGTAGAAAACTTTCAGAACCAGAGTACTTCAGTGTAACCTCTTTCATGAAATTTTTATAACGAGGTTGATCGACAACATTTTGTATCAATTCGGGGAGATAGAGGAAAGCCGAAAATTTTAATTGAACATTTTAATTTTCCATCATTCAGTTTTGAGCCACTTTGTGTCACTGTAGGAAATTATTGTAGGGTTGTCTGTGTTTTTAATTAACAAAAATATTTAGGGGAACTGTTGGAGAAAAATGTTCATATGCTTCCATTGATAAATCCTATTTCAATAAGCCTATTACTCTTGCAGTTGAATTTTGTTGACCCACTACTACACTTATTGCAATTTTTTCTCAGATCCATTATTATATTAATATATTCATGAAGAATAAAATCCCTTGTTGCATTGAAGAACTGGTGTGCCAGTGTTCCATTCATGGCTAAAGAACGACGGTTGTTGGTAGATTATTGAATTTTTAATTTCAGTTAAACCCGATAACCTCGTTTTTTTTTTTTTTTTTTTTAAAAAGCCTCAGATCCTTAAAGATAAACTACCATTGCTTTAAATGTGGCAGAAAAAATGGGATTTGTCTGGCATGGGCTCTTGTTTTGGGCTTTTCCCATATTCAGACTTCAGCCCTACAAAATCAAATCCTTTTCTTCTGTTTAATTTAATGGGATTTATTGAGAAGAGAAAACGAGGAGAAAAATAGAAACTAGGGAGAAATAGAAAGTACAATTCGAAAAGATGTGCAATGAAAAAAACAAATGATGTGTAATGATCTTTCAAAGTTAAAACAAAATATTATGGATATAGACGAATTTTTTTGGATGTGTTTTATGTTCCATTCTCTTCTTTAAGAATAGAATTGATTTAGAATATTGAGATCTTAAATTTTAATTGTTATTATATGTGAATTTTATTTAATTTATATTAAATTTATCTAATTAAATTTTAATTATTAATTAGTTTATTTATTTGATTAGTTGTTAATATAGTATTTAAGAATTCATTTGAATTACAGAGAAATTAAAAAAATAATAAAAATTACTATAACTGTAATCGAAAAAAAATTATCATAGTTACAATTAAAAAATTACAAAAAAAATTTATACTGAATTGATTTTATTGAAGTTAAAATTTAAATTTAACTGATAATGTGATGAACTCAATTGTATTGCATTGAAAGTGCAGTAGAATCCAAATCCTCACTAATTATGATTGCAACTTCTATTTTACTTGTAATTTAAAAAAATAATCCTTATTATTCATAAAATAAAAAATTCTTAATTGTTATTTTAAGAGTTAATTGTTATTCCTAACAAATACCATATGTTCAATAATGCTTCATGGAAAATTTTATTGACGAGGGATTCAATTGTTTTCTTTTTTTTTTTTTTCATTAACCATTCAAACCAAGTAATTAACAAGAAAAAAAATATGAGATGATTCTCTCTGTTTGATCTCTATTAAATAGGGACATGAAATTTGATATTTATAACAACTTATAATGTGGTGAACTTTCACTATAATTATTTAAATAATTATAACATATAATGAGTCTCTCAGTTTTATTTTCTTCGAAAGTTAAAAAAATTCAATACCAATTTGTCAAAACAGATTTCGTGATTATTGAATTATTGTGAAAAGAAGGTAAGACCCATCATCTCTTAGAACGAATTGGGAAAATCCA
Organism: Durio zibethinus; assembly: GCF_002303985.1. The sequence continues at coordinate 11,162,515 of NW_019168037.1, read as the reverse complement.
CAAGTGGTAAAACGTGTTAATAAGTTATAACCTGTAGCAGGCCATCCATTTTCGGTTCAATTGGACGTTGATAGATTCCATTGATAAACAGTTTAATACGTATCATTGGATCAAACAGTCCATAAATTTGGATTCAATCGATCCGATTTTTTCAAAACTAGTGTTGTCCAAAGTGATTAACGTGTTGATTAATGGATAAACAATCATTGTGAAAGTTGGTCTACTTTTGGTATAATCGGGGGCGATTATGAATAAAGCGTTATATAGGACAGAGGATTTTCTGCTGCTGCAATCCGTTGCCGCTTAGAATAGCTGGCTTTCTGTATTGAATTGCATAAGAGTTCTCTTTCAATTACGACAGAAATAGAGACAAGCCGATCATCAATGGGTGGAGCCTGAAAATCTATTTAAGGCATGTCTTTATTATTAGAATTTTTTTTTTATAAATGAGTTATTATTAATTGATGTTTTTAATAATTTAATAATAATTAATATTTGATGTGCTATCAAGATATAAATTTTATATGTAAACATTTAATTTTGTCTGAATCAATTCAATTTTGATTGATTTTTGCATTTGATTTGAATGATTTAATTGCATTAGCGTGTTTTGGATTTATCTTGAATTAATTATTTTTGAATCATTTTATACGAATTAAAATCTAGTCCATTTTAAACCCCAAATCCTAAAATACAATTCAGTTCAATTTTGGATCAAAATTCAATCATTTGGACTTGAAGGCCTAATGGAAAGCTAAATCAATTGTTTGGGCCTCAAACTCCAATTTTTAGCCTAGATTAAATTTTAAATCCCAATTTCATTTTTAATTCTTTATTTATTTGAAATTAATTAAATTATTGTAAATTGAATACTAACAAAAAAAAAAAATTGAAAAACAAACACATGAGAATGACTGATAGCTACTATACCAAAGGCAGCTTCACGCCACAACTGGCCAAGCTCCCCATTTTGCATTTTCATATTGTATTTTATAGACTGCAAGTTTGGTTGAAACATTGAATTCCTATTGTTTTATATGATTTTATTCATAGATATAACAAGAAAAAATTCTAAAAACCTCATAATCTTTTCCCAGCACTAGGAATCAATACCACAAGCTCTAGGCCCTGTACACGATTAGGTCCACTCTTGCCAGTACCTCATCACCAACTTTGCTCACACCACACCCTAACCTTATCAGCCTTTTAAGACCTAGCCTTCACCCCCATGATCGACTTTACCAAAACTCCCCTCTTACTGGCACTAGCCCTCGCCTTCCCCAAAACCAACATCAATCCTGGCACAACCCCAACACTAGTGCCAGAACCACCCATGCAAAAATAGCCTTTCTTTCCCCCACACCAAGTCCTATTCACAAAACCAAAAATACCCAAAATCCCATCCACAGCCACCTCAATTGTCCCTAAGTCGTGATCCCTATCCAACCAAACTAGCCTTTTTTTTTCCCACAACCATACCCAACTAAAAACCCCAAAAAAAATCCAAAAAAAAAAAAATACAATCCTCTCTGAGGTAGGAAACTCATCACGGGTGCAAAAAAAAAAAAAACACAAAAAAAATGAGAGAAGGCAAGAACAATGGCAAAAGGAGGTTGATAGCGGCACGAAGACTTATGGACGATCAATGCAAAAAGAGAAAAAAAGGAGGAGACGAACATACTTTGGTTTCATGGGGATTAGATAATGGAGGAAAGGTTTGTGGCAGTTTAAAGTTTTGGACTTTGGTTTAGATCTAGAACAGTAGGGGTTGGTTTAGGCAAAACCGCGGCTAGAATATGAAAGAAGATGCAAAAAAGAGGCTCTGGTTGAAATTTGGGCTAAAAATGACATTGTCATCGGTGAAAGGCAATCTAGTTAGCTAATGACTACCCAAAGCTAGGAAACACAAAGGCGGTTGGCTTTTTTTTTTTTTTTTAAAGAGAAGTTGGAATGAGGTAAATTTGTTTTTTCTAATTTTTATGCCACCCAAAACCAAAAACAAAAAAAAAAAAAAAGAAAGCAAATATTTGATCAAACCAACTTGGACCTATGACCCATGGCTCATGACCCACGACCAGCTCCTAAGGTCTAATTCGCCCAAACCTTTTATTGGAGGTAGTTAGGCTTCGAATTTTGGCTTAGTGGACGTGATTTTGGGCTTCAACGTGAAGGCTTTGTTTGGGTAAATGTTTTTTTTTTTGGCTTTTTATTAGCATGTTTTACATTAAGTCAATAATTTTTATAAAATGTAATAGAAATAAATAATAATGCTAATGAAACTAAATATTCTTAGAAAATTATCATTGATATTTATTTTTATTTTTGTGAAAACTTCTATTGTTAAATGTGAAAAAAAATAAAAATGAGATTTTTTTTATGATAAGACTTCAAGAAGTATGAGTAGTAATTACTGAGAATTCCTTAGGTGAGAAAAGACTTATAAAAATTGTCAAAGTATTAGAATATTTAAAAACTTTTTTCAATACAAAGATTTTTATTTTTTTCTTTAATTTGAATAATTTTCTTAAAACAAAGATAAAAATATAAAATATTTATAAGAGTACGCATTTTTTAGGAAATAAACTTATTATAGATAATTATATTATTACATAACTTTTAAATATGAATAATTATTAAAAAAATGAAAAAAATGAGATTTCATAAAATAAATTCTAAAGAAATTTGAGTAGGGATTCTTTAAGAATTTATAGGTGAGAAAATTTTTCTAAAAAAGTTGCTAAAGTAATAAGGCATTTAGAATGATTTTCAATAAATATTTTCATTACCTTTTAATAAAGAAATAAGAAGTAAATTTTTATGAAAAGAAAATATTACTTGGATTAAATTATAAGTATTATGTTATTATATACATTTAAAATATCGGTTTTGAAGACAAATGAATCGTTAAGAATGGGATATTTGAGAAATCCAAGTAGTGATTCTAGAGATTTTCCTAGATGAGAAAAATTCTTTCAATGTTATTACTGTATTGGGACATTTTTAGATTTCTTTCAATAACAAGGTTCTAGTATTTTTCTCGAATAAAATAGAATAATTAAAAAAAGAAGTAAATTATTACAATAAAGAAAATTGAGAAAATTAATTTTAAATACCTAAAATTAAGAACTTTTTAGTCAAAATTAAAGGATAACACATAATTAATTGATATCGTTTTAAATGGGTGCTACGGGGTGTTAATTTTTCTTCATGCGTAATCAACTTTCGAACTCAAACTGTTTTCACAAACCCCAAAAATCATTTTTTTGATAAAGTTTTAATTAATTTTAAAATTTTTATTAAAAAGATAAATTTTAATAGGTAGTCAATCGCACTTAGCCAAAAAGATTGGTGGTGACTCCTTTTTTTATTTTGAAATTCATCTAGTGGTCCCCAAAACTGTTATGACAGCTTGGCGACTTCACAGGAAAAGTCATTTTTTAAAAGAGTCATGCCAAAAATTAATTAGGTGTTATCCTTAATTTTGATTTAATGCACTTAAGTGGTATTTAACTTTAATTTTCTTGATTTTGATTGTGTTTTTTAATAACAATAGTAATAGAAAATTTACATGCATTTCATTTTAATTATGTCATTTGTTCATTATTTATTATATATATTATTTTCAAAAAATTGTAGCACATGTAGGATAGAAATTACGATGTTATTTTCTCTCACACACACGATGACATATTTCATATCATGCACGAGCTCTATACTTGGGCTTCGAATCTTTTTTAAGAAGGGGTAAAGTACCTATACTCTCGTGAGATAATAATCTCCGTGATGGCAACCAAAATACTCCCACTCAAATTAAACATTTTTTGTTTGTAGCTTATAATAGGTGAAGATTAGAGTGCCTTACTAGTTTTGTGTCGATGCCAGTAAGGAACAATTTGAGAACCTTTAGACATATAAATTTGAACTTAGCATATAGTATACGTTATGAGATCGGTCTTAGGTGGGAGCCCTATGGAGCTTTTTGTAAAAGTTACCCAAAATTTTGAAAAAGAAGAAATAGAAATAAAAAAGCTTTTTTTTTTGAAAAACAAGAAAGAAAATTTTCTTTTGACATGTAATTCAATCGTTTATTGGTTATCTAAAATTTGCATGTTCAAAAAATATTTTAGAATAAAATTAAGAATTTTTTTAGCATTATCCAACAAAAAAAACAAATAAACAAAAAATTTCGAACAAAAATAAAAAGCTTTTCTTGAATTCTTTGCTTATTGGCCAAATAAAAATTAATGAAAAAAGAGAAAAACTTTTGAATCCTAGTTATTCTATGTGATAAAAAATGTGTGTTCTTGAATTTTTTCATGTTCTAAAAAAAGAAATAAAAAGAAAAAAGAGCATTTTAAGTTTGAATGTTATTTCATCTATTGTGTTTTCATTTGATCATTTTGTAAATATTTTTATCTTTTTTCTTTAAAAAAATGAAAATAATAGGATAGTATATACACCCCAATCTCATGCATCCTAAAGGATAGTATATGTACCTCCATCTCTTCCATATCAATAGATAGTACATGCATTCCATTTTATGTACGTGTTGATAAATGATACATGCATATCATGCACATCCTAATAGATAGTGCATGCACTTCATCTCATTACATATCTTAAGGTAGTGTCAACCTCATTAGGCCAACACAATACATGCATTGTATTCCATGTAGACATATCTCATGCACATGATAGGTAAGTGCATTTCATACTAGTAGGTTGCATTAGTCATAGGTATATATCTCATCACTCATATAGTCTGTTGTTACATTTCATGCATATGGATTCATGAATGGTAGGGTTTTATAAAACATGCATTGCATTTCATATCCCCCGATCCCTGCAACAAAACATTACATTCATTGTATACACATTCATGGGTGATGAAAATTTTATCATTTGGGGCCTATACATGTGAAAATTCATTATCTTAGGCATTTTGATGTTTCTTTACATTCATTAGGCTTCATTGTCATATTCATAAACATGTTTTATGCACCATATAAGTTAGAAATTATTTTGTGGCATTCATTCAATAAGGGTAATAATATAAAATTTTTTGTCTAAGTTTCGAAATAAAATGTCTATCTTGGTAGGAATCAGAATAGTGAAAATAAGAGATTAATTGGAAGCAAGGATTAGTGCATTGGAGTTGAATCAAGAGGAATTTAGGCACAGGCTTCGAGAAATAAAACAAAAGATTGCTCAATTAATAGAAATGGTTAAAGGTAGTAGTATGGTTAAGTTTGTTGTTCCTTAAGGATTATCATTGCTTCCAATTTAATAAAATCAAAATCAACTAGCTCTTGTTGCTTCTAGCACTTTTTCTAAGTATACTAATGCATTAGGTGATTCAAACAATGACCAAAGTTTGGGCAAGCTCAAGAAAGGAATGGATGAATTGGTCACACAAATGATTGAACTCAAAAGTTTGATTTCAAGATAGAGTTATCTAGCTTCGAACAATCTTCACCAACTATCTCGAATCCAAACCAGCACCTAAATTCTTCTCGTAACTACTTTTAACCTCTTTTCCAAGTACCCAAGATTAGGCTCTCAAACTTCATGTGACCTACAAGAATTCCACACATAAATTCATGACCACCACCTCACATTTTACAATCACTTCTTCAATATGCTATCCCATCACCACCTTCTCAACCCAATTTTTGACCAAGAGTTTTCCAATTCACTCTAACACCAGTTATACCACCATTTTTCCAGTAAAGCAACCCAAATATAGAACAAAAAAACTTTTGCACCACTACACCAAAGAAAAAAGCCCTATTGACCTAATACCTATGTCCTATATAGATTTATGCACTACTTCTGGAAAAATAGCTCATTGCCCTTATCCCCATTGAACCCTTCAAACCACCGTACCCAAAAATGATACAACCTTAATGCCCGATGTGAATACCATTTTGGTGTTATAGGCTAGTCTTTGAAAGATTGCACGTCTTTGAAATACAAGGTATAGAGATTGGTAAAAGCTAGATATTTGGGTTTTGATGTCGAAATGAAGTCTATTGTTTATGGCAATCCTTTATTGATCTATTCCAAGATAGTAAGTAATGCCATAGAAAATAGTAAATTTGACTAGTAAAATGAATAAAAAATAAAAACCCTAAACCAAATGTCCCTACCAGTAATCACAACCAAGTTTTTTTGGGATTTCTTAGATGAAGCAAGACGGAGTATGAGCAAGTTTGGCATTTTATGGCCTTAGTCTTATGATGGTTCACGATGTGTAAATTTGAAACTTTTGGGAATGAATGAAAACTTCTCTTGACTTGAATTTTTTATGAATGGACGTCTTTATTTACATTTTATTTTTTTAAATAAATAATGGTATGCCTAAAAGAACCCGTGAAAATGAATGATGGTCGTAAATATACTATCATCCAACTTCGAGGCAGAAAGAATGCCTTTAAATAACTCAACCTGAATATAGAATGAAACTTAAGCTATTTCCCAATAATAATAATAAAATTTGACTTGCATATCATGCGTCATTTGTTTGAATTCATTGTTTTTTGTGCTAGCTAAGGACAATGAATAATGATTGCGAGTATACTTTCGTCAAACCTTTGAGGCAAAAAGATATTTTTGAAAGTTTTATCTAAAAGCCAATAATAAAATTCATGTCATGCATTTTTGACTTTTGGTAATTAATAAAAGGTTCATGGATAGCGTGTCTTAAGAAATAAGATTAGTTAATTCGGCACACTTACAACACTTGAGCCTGTATAAGAATCATAGAAACTGAAAATGCAAGTCAGTAGACAAAATGGAAAAGGGCCAAGGAGAGATCAAGAAAACAGTTATAAGAATGCAATAGAATATGGATAGACAATTGGTAGAATTAAAACAAATGTTAATAGGTTTGACAAAAGGAAAAGGAAATGCTGAAACACATGAGGCAACGGAGGAAACAGCTATTGAAAAAACATTGTATCCACCTTGGTTCACATATCCATATGTTCAAGATCCCTATATACCACAAGCACTCAACAACCCATAAACCTTATACTAACATTTTTGTCAAGTTGCCTCTAGTTTAGATAAATGTCTACCAAGTTGCCTCTAGTTTAGATAAATATCAATCTTGAACTTATTTCCTACAATCCCATTACTGCGTCTAATTTGGATGATCCTAAAGAATAGAAGAAACTGAAAAGGGTGTCAGATCTATCAGAAGATATAGTGATGAAAGGTAAATGTGACCTGTTGGAAAAGAGATTAAAGACAATTGAAGGCCATGATATATATGGGAGTGTTGATGTCAATGAACTTAGTCTAGTGCCTAATCTTGTCCTTTCATCAAAATTTAAGGCCCTGAATTTTGAAAAGTATGATGAAACGAAATGTCCCTCAACACATATCACCATTTATTGCCAAAAGATAATGGGCTACACTCTTGATGATAAGTTGTTAATCCATTGCTTTCAAAATAGTCTCACAAGGTCTACTACAAGGTAGTATACCTAGCTAAATCGAAGTATGATTATTCCTGGAATGATTTGGCCAGAGCTTTTTTAGCACAATACAAGCATGTTGAAGATATCACACCAAATAGATTATCTCTACATAATATAGAGAAAAGGTCAATCAAAACGTTCAAAGAACATGCACACAGATGAGAAACATGGTAGCCTAAGTACAACCAACCCTGTCAGAGAAAAAAATCACTATTCTATTTGTCAATTTTCTGAACACTTCTTATTCAAAAAAGAATGATCAGAAATATCTTCAAAATCTTTGTTGATATGGGGATTTCTGGAGAAATAATAAAAAATGTAATAAAAAATGGCAGGAATAAGTTGAAAGATACAAATGCATTTAAGAATGGTAGGATTGAGTTGAAAGATGCAATGGATGTTGAAGAAAGAAGTACATTGAAAAAGAATGAAGGAGAGGTACAAGTATCACACTAGAGGAGCATCTACCTAAAAACTTCATCCTGTGTAATCTTTATCCTTTTCATCACCCACTTCCCTGTCATAGGCAATATCTCTCAAAACCCTTATCTTTGTCAACTAAGTCAACATTTGGGCTTTTCAACAAATTTTCATACTTAAATTCATGATTTTGTCCCTATATTTGAGTCTACCACCTGACCAACAAAGAGTTAAAAAAGACTAAGAAATGGTTAAAAGAAACTTTCAATCCCTATTTCTCACCTTTTGCTTTTACTAGTAAAAAGGATGATGCTTCACTCTTGTGCCTTCGTAAAAAATACCAAATCCATTGGCAATAAGTTATAATCCTAATGGCAAGTGTGATTATCAAATATGGGTTATTGACCACTCGACTGAAAAATACAGACAGCTAAAGAAAAAGGTTGAGGATCATCAAGGACATAATTTTGACTTTAGAACTAATGGAACAATAGAAGTTATCTCCATCCAATTGTGCAATATGAGGAGTTAAAATGTGGAAGGAGGTTTCAAGTTTTGAAAGATCAAGATAGGATGATTTTTCTTTTGAATCTTTGGCCTTTTACGTATAACTTGAGTATGGTGTCACTAGGAGTTATTTAAATTAATTTTGTTAGAATTTATTTTTGAAAAAATGAATGCTTTGGATTTTTCTATGAAAATTCATTTTTATGCAATTGTTTGAATAAAAGTCCCACATAATTAATTTCCAAAATCATAAAACGAAAAGTGCTTTGCAAAAAGAGAGAGAAAGAGAGAGAGAAAGAAAAGAGGGAAGAAAAGAAAGAGAAATTTTTTTTTTTTTTTTTTGTAATAAAAGATGGAAGGAGTCTTAAAGGAATTGATAATTACTATTAGGAATAAACTCATCAAATCTTTTCACACCTTTTTGAATACTTTTATTATTTGACTCATCAACCATAACCCTTCAAGAGACATGAGCTTGAATTTGCAAACCTTGCATTTACTTAATAATATTATGACATAAAGGGGTGATAATCTTTTCCTGGGCAATAAACAACAAGACAATTAATTTTAAAAAACAAAAATTTTTTTTTTGGAATTTTTAAAAAACCAAGCAAACAAGACAGTTTTTTAGAATGTGATAATTTGATATGTCAAGGCTATGCTATAACTTCAGAATTCCCAAAGCTGAAGCTGCGTAAGTCATTTTAAATGACTACAAATATACTAGCCTTCTAGTTTTTTACCTAAAAAATTGTCATTGTTTGGTATCTTGGGGCATATAGATTAAGAAAAAAGACATCGCTGCTTCAAAGACAACTTGAATTGTGATTAACTCATTTTTGTTGTGAAGTGACATTGATTCCTTGATACCTTAAACTAGTTTATTCTATATGGCCCTTTTTCTTACATTAATGCACAACACGAGTACTTGATCAAAATAAGGTATTTTTTTTCGAATAGTGGTTTGTGGTATGCAAAAAAAAAAAAAAAGAGAAAAAGAGAAAAGAAGAAAAGTAAGAAGAGAAAAATGATATAAAAAAAAAAGAAAAAAAATCTTTGATTACGACATTATAGAAATATTCCAATAAGTTTATAAAGTGATTGTGAAAATTTTCAGAATTCAAAGAAAGTCTTAAAGAAAGAGAAGAGACCAAGCACAAAAATTTTTTTCTTCAAGCTTCGTTTTGTTGAAAAAAATCACTCTTCAAAATTAAGCAACTTTGTTTGAAATGATAAATGACTAATTTTCATCATCCTTTCACCAATGTAAAAATTTATCCTTTGTTATCTTTTTGAGCTTGATAAGATTTCTTTCATAATGAACCCTGATCAAGGATCATCATCTACACTGAAGGGTAAAAAAATGATGCATTTAAGGATTAAGTGTGGTATAGTACAAGGAAAGAAAATTATGTGCTGAAGGAAAATATCTGATAAAATGTTTTCAAAGTTTTGAATACACTTGAAGGAAAAAAAACAGAAAGGTGAAAAAAGGAGAAAATAAGAAAAGGAAAAAAAATAAAAAAGGAAAAAATGAGAAAATGAAAAGAACAAGAAGAAAAAAAAAGCAAAAAAAAATAGAGATAGGAAAAAAATGAAAAAAAGAGAAAAAAAGACAAAGGAAAAAGAAAAAGGAAAAAATGGAAAATGGGAAAAAAAAAAGAAAAGTAAAATAAAAATGAAAAGAAAAAGAAATGAATGATTGAATGGCAAGCATGGGAAAACAATAAGATAAATGCCCCAAAATGAATTCTACAAAGAATGATCTTTGGTTTAATTCACCCTTAAATATTTATTTTGAGCCTATATATCCTATTTTTTAAAAACTATGAGCCTTAGCCTACCTTATGTCCTAATAAAAGTTTATATTGGATCAAACAAGTTGCTTAAATTTGGAGAGTTTCTTTTCATGAGACGAACATAAAACTCAAAACCTTGTTTTTCTCCCCTTATTACTTAATTACAAGTTTAGACCATTATCTCATTTTGGATAAGTTTAAATTTTTGAGTGCATGATGCAATAACAAAAAAAAAAAAAAAAAAAAGGAAAGAAATGATGAATGTGGCTTTAGGGTGAAAAATCTATAAAAAAACAGTCTAAAGTAAACTTGAAAGGTTTTAAAGCCACTTCTGATGTTAAGATAAGATGCCAATCAAAGGTAATTTATACCCTTCAAAAGATCCAAAGGTATTATGACCTTAAAAGCTTGAAATGCATAAAAAGATATTGGTTTTGAAAATTTGAGCCTTCTTTCCTTTTCATTATATGACCTTTCAAAAATTTTGAGCCCTTCATAGTTAGCCTTATCGTGTATTGAAATGCCACAACATGTTGGATTTTCATGGGATTTTTATGGAAAAGTATACATCTTTTTTTACCTCATTTAGTTGGTGAAACTTTTTTAAGTGAAATGAAATCTCCATGTGCTAAGACCTTTCAATCCATTTGAAAAGAAAATTGTCACCTTTTTCATTTCTAATAGGGGACACCAACTTCCATGAGACTTCAAAGATCATATTTGTTCAGATATTTCATCCTTTTTTACTGAGAAACTTAGTTATGTGGGGTAAATTGTGTTAACCATTTTTGAGAAAATTTTGAATAACTTGTCACACTTTTTATGAAAAATAAGAATATCATGTTTGAGAAAATTATTAAAATGTGAGAATCTTTAGACCAGTTTGTATTCAGGAAAGAAAAATGTTTTTTTTTCATGGAATAATTGATGTTGTAGAAAAAAAAAAAAGAAAAAAAGTTTTTTTTTTTATAATGGTGATGCATCTTCTTGTTAAGTCCAAACGCATGTGGCATATTGAGTGTTGCATGATTGTATGAAAGCTTGAAGAAAATGAAAGGAAAATCAAGAAAAGCATGTTGGAAAAATAAATAAGGTAGAAATTGGTAAAGATACCATGAGAAGGAAGAACAAAGAAAATGACATAAGAAAATGGAAAAAGAGATTCTTTTGAGAGGAAATTGAAGTGCTAAGAAGAAATTAGCAAAAATGGAATCTGAAAAATGAAAAAATTTTGGCATTTGCATCTTTATGTAGGCATTTGCGTTATGAAAAAAGAATGCACATTTCTATTATGTTAAGGAGTTTAGCATTTGTATCCTCATATTTGCATATTAAAAAAGGTCTTTACACCTACATCATTGTAACACATTTGCATAGCTAGAGTAAACATTTACATTTGTATGAACATTTGTATAAGGAAAAAGACATTTGCATTTGCATTCGAAAAGAGATATTTGCATATTCGTATAGCGCATTCATTTCCATTTTGCATGAAGTAAAGTTTGCATTCACATGATTATTTCAATAGTTTTTTGCATCAAAATTACATTTGTCAAAATTTGGGTAATAAGGCAAGAAAGGAAAAATTTGTTCTTTTGAAATGCAAGATAAGAAATGGTGTGGAACACTTCTGAACGACAAAATTAAAATATTAGATTTTTTCAAATCTAAAGGACAAGATATTTTAAAGCAAAGGATGAAAAACTTTTGAAATGAAAAGTGAAAATTTTTAAGTGAAAAATTTTCAAATTCTAAAAGAAAATGAGTATATGATTTCCAAGACTTCTAAGCAAAATTTTAAAATTTTGAATGATTTCTAAAGACCTCTGGGCAAAACCTCAGATTTTTTATATGATTTTTAAGACCTCTGATAAAATTTTAAATTTTTGAATGATTTCTAAAGATTTTCAAGCAAAACCTTCAATTTTTTACATGATTTTTAAGATATCCAGGTACAATTTTAAGTTTTTGAATGATTTTTAAAGACCTCCACGTAAAACCTTAGTTTTTTTACATGATTTTTAAGACATTTGGGCAAAATTTTAAAATTTTGAATGATTTCCAAGACTTCTAGGCAAAATCTTAAATCTTTAGATGATATCCAAACTCTCTGGGTAAAATTTTAAATTTTTAAATGATTTCCAAAGACTTTTGGGCAAACCTTAGCTTTTTTTTACTTGATTTCTAAAACCTCCAGGCAAAGATTTAAACAATTCATAAGATCTCTCGGTAGAATGTTTACTTTTTTTTCAATTTTTAAGGCCTTTAATAAGAAGAGCTTTCATACTTGATAAGTTTATAAAACCTTCGCGCATAATCTCTAAGACTTTCGGGCAAAATATTTTAAAGTTTTAAAGTTTCAAGGTTTCTAGTCAGAGGAGCTTTCAAAGATGTTGAAATTTGGAAAACTTCCAAGCATAATCTCCAAGACCTCCAGGCATAATCTCCAAGAATTCCAAGCAAAATATTTTAATTTTTTAAAGTGTTTAGGCCTCTAATCAAATGAGCTTTCATACATGTCAAGATTTGTAAAACCTCCAGCGTAATCTCTAAAACTTTATGGCAAAATATTTTAAAATTTTAAAGTTTCAAGGCTTTTGATAAAAATAGTTTTCAAAGATGTTCAATTTTGTAAGATCTTCAGGCATAATCTCTAAGACCTCCGAGTATAGTCTCTAAGTCCTTCAGGCTAAATTTATAAGTCTTTTGAATTGAATCTATTTTAGTCTCGAGATTTGTAAGACCTTCAAGTATGATCTCTCGTTTTATTTTCAAAAGTTATTTAAAATAGTTTTTAAATTTATTTTCAAATGGCTAAATTCATTAATTAAAAAAATAAAAAACAAAATGAAAATATGAAAAATAAAGAAAAAATCTAAAAAATATAAAAAAATAAAAAATTGAACAACCTATAATTGTTAATCCGAACAAAATTGTTGTCCATATCTTTGCCCTATTTTTTATTCTCAGTAATGTAGAAAGAGAGACAGTTGTAGACACCTAATTTTGCCTAAGTCAATTCAACTTTGATCATTTTTTTGCATTTGATTTGAATGATTTAATTAAATTAATGTGTTTTAAGATTGTCTTAGATTAATTGTTTTAAAATCATTTTATATAAATTAAAATTCAGTCTATTTTAAACTCCAAATCCTAAAGTCCAATTCAGTTTAGTCTCGAATCAAAATTCAATCAATTGGGCTTGAAGGCCTAATGGAAGCTCAAATCAATTTTTTGGGTCTCAAACTCCAATTTTAGGCCCATATTAAATTTTAGATCCCAATTTTATTTTTATTTCTTTATTTATTTAAAATTAATTAAATTAATTGAAAATTGAATAATAAAAAAAAAGAGGAGGAACAGACAAATGGGAGTGGTCAACAACCACTGTACCAAGGGCAACTTCATGCCACAACTGGTGAAAGTCCCCATTTTGCATTTTCAGACTATATTTTACAAACTACAAGTTTGGTTGAAACATTGAATTCTTATTGTTTTATGTGATTTTATTCATAGATATAGAAAGGAAAAATTCAAAAAGTCTCAGCATCTTTTCCCAACACTAGGAACCGAGACCATGAGCTCTACACATGATCGACTCCACCCTCACATGTACCTTATCACCATCCTTGCTCTCACCAAACCTGAGCCTCGTCAGTCTTTCAAGTCTCAACCTTCACCAGCATGATTGGCTTTTCCAAAACTCTTATCTTATTAGCACTAGTCCTCACTTTCCTTAGAACCAACATCTATCTTGGCACAACCCCACCACGCAAAAGTAGCCTTTCTTTCCCTTGCACCAAGCCCCATTCACAAAACCAAAAATACACAAATCCTTATCCACAGCCACTTCTATCATACCTCAATCGTGACCCCTATCCAACCAAACAACCCCTATTTTTTCCACAACCATACCCAACCAAAAAAGTAAAAAAAAAAAAAAATAGTCCTCCCCAAAAAGAGAAACTTTAGCGTTAGCACAAAATAAAAAGTAAACAAAAAAAAAAAGAGAAAAGGTAAAAATGATGGTAAAAGGGAGGCTAATGGTGGCGATGAGACTTATAGATGATCAAAATTGATGAAAAGGGGTAGAAAAAGGAGGAGACCAACATACTTTGGTTTCATTAAGATCAAAAGGCGGAGGAAATGTTTGTGGTGGTTTAAAGTTTTAGACTTTGGCTTAGATCTAAAACAACGGGGATTGATTTAGGGAAAACCAAGGCTAGAATAAGGAAGAAGACATGAAAATGAGGCTTTGGTTGAAATTTGAGTTGAAAATGATGTCATTGCTAGCTAGAGGCAATTTGATTGAATATTAACCATCAAAAATTAGGAACCACAAAAGCTGTTGGTTTTTTTTTTTTTTAAAGTTGAAAGTGATTTTTTTTAAAGAGAAGTTGCAATGAGATAAAATTTTTTTTTTTATTTTATAGGCAACCAAAACCCAAAAACAAAAAAAAAAAAAAGCAAATATTGGGTCAAACTGACTCGAACCAATGACCTAGCTTCTAAGGTCTAATTCGCCTATATCATTTGTTGGAGGTAGCTAAGCTTCAAATTTTAACTTAGTGGACACATGATTTTGGGCTTCAATGTGAAGGCTTTGTTTGGGTATAATTTTTTTAAATTTTTTATTGGCTTTTTATTAACAGGTTTTACAGTTGGTCAATAATATTTTATAAAATGCAAATGAAATAAATAATATTGGTTATAAAAATAAATATTCTTAAAAAATTGTCATTGGTATTTATTTTTATTTTTGTGAAAACTTCTATTTTTAAATGTAAAAAAAATGAAAATGAGATTTTTTCTTGTAATGGGACTTTGAGAAGTTCAAGTAGTGACAATTGAGAATTTATTAGATGAGAAAAGACTTGAAAAATTATCAAAGTATTAGAATATTTAGAAACTTTTTTCAATATAAAGATTTTTATTTTTTTTTAATTTGAATAATTTTCTTAAAAAAAGGATAAAAAATATAAAATATTTATAAGAATATGCATATTTTAGGACATAAACTTATTTATAGATAAATTATATTATTGCATAACATTTAAAAATTAATAATTATTAAAAAAATGAAAAAATAAAAATTTTTAAGATAAGATTTTAAAGAAATTTGAGTAGTGATTATTTAGGAATTTTTTAGGAATTTCTAGGTGAGAACATTTTTCTAAAAACGCTGCCAAAGTAATGGGACATTTAGAACAATTTTCAATAAATATTTTCATTACCTTTTAATAAAGAAATGAGAAAGAAATTTTTATGAGAAGAAAATATTACTCGAATTAAATTATAAGTATTTTGTTATTATATACATTTAAAATATTGGTTTTAAGAATAAAATGAACCACTGAGGATGAGATATTTGAAAACTTTGAGTAGTGATTTTTGAGAATTCTTTAGGTGAGAAAAATTCTTTCAATGTTCCCAACATATTAGGACATTTTAAGATTTCTTTCAATAACAAAGTTCTAGTAATTTTCTCGAATAAAAAAATAATTAAAAAAAAACTAAAATTACTACAATAAAGAAAATTGAGAAAATTAATTTTAAATACTCAAAATTAAGACCCTTTTCATCAAAATTAAAGGATAACACATAATTAATAGGTACCATTTTAAAAAGGCACTATAGGAGTGATAATCTTTCCCCATGCTTATTTGACTCTTGAACCCAAATTGTTTTTGCAGACTTAAAAAATTATCTTTTTGATAAAGTTTTAATTAGTTTAAAATTTTCTTTTTAAAAAGTTTTAATAGATGACCAATCACATCTAGCCAAAAAGATTGGAGGCGACTCCATTTGTTTTGAAATTCATCTAATGGTCCCCAAAACTATTATGACACTATACACTGTTAGTGAATCAGATTATGTCATTTCATTAATGTGTTAATATCAACCTTTAGAATAAATATACGAATTTTTTTTTTTTTTTAAAAAACTTAGTCATTAATAAGTTGACATTATCTGATTCACTGATAGTGTATAAAATATATAAAATGATAATATATCAAATATAAACCCAATAATAAAATAAACTGATAAATTTAGTCCTAATATGAGACAAGCATGAGAGCCCAAATAATTTAATGTTGTTACCTAAGTGTGGTCTTTACACATCTTATTGAGTTAGTGTAGTTTGGCGATTGTGTAGGTTTTTAGCTTAGTAAACATTTGATGGGGAGGTTTTTAGGGTTATTTAATTAATTAAGCTAAGGTCTCTTTTTCACTTCTATGAGTTATGATAACTACACATTGAGTGTTACCAGTAAAAGAAGAGCAAAGAAGAAGACCTAGCCATTCTAGGAATCATTTTGCTTTTGCGAATTCATCATGACCACCCAAATAGGTATACCAAATCTCTTTATTTAATTATGATGTTCTAATTTTTACACAATGATCTTGGGGGTTAAACATTACATGTGGTATCAAACCTAGGTTGTGTAATATTAAAATCCTAAAATTAGGTTAGTTAATTTATTTTTGGATGGATTGCTTATTTGGGGCAAAATTAAGTTGTTAATGGAATCTTAAAATTTGATCTTTATTTTTTGAAATTGATTGAGCTCTTTTGTTTCTCTCTGAAAGAGGATTAAAACCATATAATGATCGTTTTCTAATTTCTTGTATGGAGAGAGAAATTAGGGTTGAAAGTTTTTGGTTTTAACATTTAATTCAAATTATTGTTTGGACTAAAATATCAACATTTTATGTATTTAATCCGAAATTAATCCATGGATGATGTTTCTCATGTGTTATAAACTTGAATCAAAGAATTTAATTTCATAAAATGTTGATGTACATGACCAAATATAAAGAAAAGAAAAACGGGTTGAATATGGGTTTTATGTGATCCAAAATTTTTTGTTACTTAATCCAGTTTTTGTTGGCTTTTGATGCATATTTTTGTATGGGTTCAATAGAAAAACATTTTGATTGAATTTTTGACATTTCAATTTGATGGAAAGACCAAGAAAAATGCATCAAAAAAGGAGACAATCCCCGACAGACCCTAACAGGTCGAAGAACCACTATAGTTACGTTCGGTCAACCCAACTAGATGTTGAAGATGACCATCCCACGATGCCAAACGATGCCCATGTGATAGGAGTGGTGTGTGGGCTTGTTTAATGTCTGTTTTTGCTCCTATTTCTTCGAGCATGCTTAGAATCTTACTTCTAATTTTTTATTATTTTTTTAGAATTTTTAAATTGCATAAAATATTTATTGTGTGACATTTATGTATTATTTAGTAAGTACGATATGTTATGCATATGATTTTAGTTATTTTATATTACAGTAAAATATTTTAGCATGCTAGGAGTAGAATGGTAATAGGTACTCTCCCTAGATAAGTCATAATATTTGTGTACTATTGAGTTAAACTTTACGTGCATAATTGATTAAGTAATTAAAAAAAAGCTTTTAGTCAAGTTCGAGACCCAGGTTTAAAAGTATTATACACCGTTTATAGGACTTAATGAGATATATCTTGATTTGGTATCTTAGTTAGAATAGTTCATTGCATACATTGAGGTTGAAGATGCAAATTGAAAATTTTGTACAATTAATGAAATTTCTCGATTTGAAAAAATTTTTATTAATTGATATAAGTGTTTGGTTGTCAAAATAGTTCACTTATTAAACTTAATAGAATATTTTATTATTTTAGGGTTATGAGATAATTTTTAAATTATTTTATACGAATGCCTGCCCAAAGTGGATTAATGTGTAGAGTAATTTGTTTTGGAGTATAAAGGATTATGGTTGAGAATATACCAACCTAGAAAATTTACCTTTTTTCCGGGAATAAATTTTTCGAAAACTAAAACATTTTCATATTAATTTTAAATTGAAAGTTCCCAATCGCATGTTGCATTCTCTGTTGGAAGGAGAGCTTGTATAATGATGCACTAGATCCTTTCAGTAATTGTTAGCATGAACTGTTGCTATACATTTTATAATATTACCCATGGATTAATGTTACATTTTTTGTTTTGAACAGTAACTTTTACTGTCCAGGGTCCTTACTTTAATAGTTCTTCTCTTGTTCTGTTTGCTGTCTCTTGCTGTTTAGTCCTCAGTCAAAGATAGATGAAAAGGGAAACATTATTCTCATTGCGGAGGATGGAAGGTACCGAGAAACTTTGATCGGTCACTTTCATGTGCAATATAGGCATCTCTCCATTGAATATGTTTGAATAAAATTTTATTTTGCTGAAAATTATGGCTTGTTGCGATTGCAGCAATGTTATAGTGACCAAAGCTGATATACAGTAAAGTGAGAAAAAAAAAAAAAAAGAGAACTTCTCCATTATTTTTTATTATTTGAAGATATACCATTTTACAAGCTCTATCCTCTCCCTTTGTAGGATAGAACATCAACTCATTGATATTTGTACATTCATGAATAGCCATTGTGAAAGATACAAAAGAAAAGAGTATAGGGTAGTAAAACAGAGTCAACAAGTCCCCATAAGCCGTCACTTCTTTCCTGTTTGATCACTAAAGTTTCAGAAGTTCATGAATCAAACCCTTTTGCATGGGATTAAGCCAATGGTACACGTTTGCGGTACTCTGCAAGTGCCCACAGTGGGAAAATGTTCTTATATGCTGCATAGTGTAACATGCAGTTTTTCATGAAGACTCCAGTAATTTCCTGTCGGAATAAGATTCAATTGTTAGATAAAAGTTTAGGTGCAGGAACATAATAGTACAATGTATTAATAAATTAAATTATATTTCCTAAATGCTTAAACCAAGCATGTTGCCTAAATTTACTACTTGAATTTCCATAAAGTCTACTAAAAAGTATTTTTCCTTTTTTTTTGTAGTTGAGATTATTGGAATTTGAACCATGATCACTGGAATTAAGAGTCTAACACTCTATCAACAGACTATGTATCTATTGGCTAAAAGGCATTTTCAAGTAAGCTATAGCAAGAATTAGCACCTGTTGGGGAAAGTCACCATCTTCGAATTGAGAATTAATTATCAGCTTCGCAGCGCGGTGAAGAGGCATTGGATCTCTTTGCGCCTGTTTCAAACTTTCAAAGTCAAAAGCTATAGAACGAAAGATCATGACAGCTACAATGGGCATTACTTCACCAACAGACTTTTAAACTCACCTGTCCAGCATGAATCAAACCCATCATAGCCCATGCAGTATGCACCAAGTTTGATTTACCTTCTTCCAAAGGTACATATCTCTGCATCACCAAGCACATAGATTTTACTAATTAAATTAATATTTGTCATATCTCAATGATTTGTAAACATAAAGATTTACCTTGTCAGGGCATGATTTGTAGCTCTCTCCCCAGCCACCATTCTCTCTTTGGGTTCTGATCAGAAATTCAACACCTTTGCGCATAGCTAGAAAATTGGTGTATGTCTTTCCAGCTGCTGCTAGCCCTCCAAGTGCAAACCATGAACCATATGTGAAGCAAACTCCCCAGTTTCCATACCTGTTTAAGTGTTGATATAATTGATTATTGATGCGTTCAAAGCAATCATAACACTCCTATTAATTATGAATGTGAAGAGAACATACCATGAACCATCAGGCATTTGTACATTTTCAAGGTAGCGTATAGCGTTTGTAATAAAATCTTCGATTTCTTTCGTCCAATGCCCAGGATACAACTTCTTAAACAAAACCAAGGCATGGATTGCAGATGCAGTGCACTCAACATATTCATGCTCAATGACTATATCAGCGACAAATTCCGTGGGATTAAGCATCTAGGACCAACAACAGAGAAGAACCATCATTAATATATGAAAATTAAGAAAGAGTATAAAAAGTAGTTTAATATTCTAACAGATTTCTGGCAAAATTAACAGATGCATTTCAATGCTTAAGCACTTACTTCCAACCACTCTTGAGCTCCAGCTGGTTCCCACGCAGCTAATCCTCCATTTTTGCTCTTCAAGAAGTGAAGCGTCGAAGCTTATATAAATGGACAAGTTAAAATAAGTGAAAGCTATCCTTGAAAATCTAGATTGAGAAAATTCTTACCTGCAGAGAGAGCAGAATATTGACCGCATCATATAACTGCTGAGGTTCCATTTTCTCACCAACAATTTCTGGTGGCAACATGGACATTAGCAGGCAACACTACAAAATAGAGGAATATCTGTTAAAGCAAGATGAATTTATAGAATAGATGTATCACTCAATTTTTTTCATGCATTTGACTAAGACTAAAGAAATTACCTTCAATCCTTCTGCAGTGCAGTCAGAAACTTGCCATCCATGATCTTGATCAGAGAAAGTCCAAGATCCCTTGGAAATGTGACGATGCATTTTCTTGAAGTCACCAGAAGGATTGTCCTTGACCTATTCAATTGTAAGCAGAAGATAACAATTATTCTCAATTGATATTTAATGAACCAAAAAAAAAAAAAAAAGGAGAGGGATTGGAAATGACTTCATGATAAATGAAGCCGATATTAAACCTGAGATTTCTTGATGAAGTCATGTCCTTTCTTGAGTACAGGTCCAATTTCGTCGTTAAGGTTACTAGCAAGCAAAGCTTGAATAGCGAAACCAGTATCCCACTCTTGGCTTCCAAAACTCTGCGGACCAATATAATGTGTTAAATCAGCACTTGAAAGGAATCTTTGAAGGAAAATCAAAGCTTGCAAGAATTTCCCTTGTTACCAACTCTGTCAGCACTAAATCAATAAATATGGTTAATTTCGAGAATGCATGTGAACAAACCTGCATCTTCATTCCATCTTCAGCAACCCAAAGGTAATCCGGGATTCGAGCAAGATGCTTTTTAAAATAATCACTACCTTGGCTCCTCAGCCCAACAGGCAAGCATGCATAACACCTATTCCATTCAAGGGCACCAGAACGATAGCAATCAAATAGCCATATATTATATGGATTGAATTTTCACAACCTCAATATTCCTATTTCCTTCAACTAACTATGATTGCAAAATTACCTTCTCCACACAACCAATGGTGATGTATCTACTATTCTCATCTTCATAATGGATATGTTTCATTGTTACTTGAAGAGCCCTCTCCCTGACCAACTTGTTCAAAGGCCAACGAGTAAGCAGAGGCTCGGTACATATATATAGACTATCCCACATCAGATCCTGAATCAGAGGATGTCGATAGTAGATATCCTCCTGTAATAACAAATTGTTTATCAATGTTTTAAGAGCTTAATTGTAGCGTGGTTCAAATGTCTTTGCAGTTTGCAGACAACAAAGATAAACTTACCGGTGCACATAAATGGCGTACTTTCTTCCACTTAATTTCATTGTACGGCTGAAGGTAGAGTTCTTCTCTCAATTGTTCAATGAGAGGGGTGATTGGCCCCACGAACCTTTTGCCATATAGATATGACATAGGCATGTACACCATACGACAGTAGCACCACATTTTAGCTGCGCATTCGAAAGGTAATATGAACTGATAATAGTGATACTAAAGATTTAGAACACTGAAAAGAAATTAATTCATGCAAATTAACCTGGATGCATAGGAAGGAAAGAAGGAAGGAGCCAAAACTCAGGGGGCATTGGGTTACTTCCAGACCAGTCAAAAACACCAAGTATCTACAGCAAAAGAACATTGTGTGATTAGCAAACATTTGTCCTTAATTCAATGTATTTGGTACAGATTCTTTGGTTTTCTGTGTATCCCAATATGGGCAAGTTCTGGAAGTCAATTTGTAAAATATGTGCATCATACTTACCGAAAGCCAAGTCTTTCCCCAAGAGGGCATGTGAGTGACACTGCCATGGTCAAGAATCCACTTGCGGGCTCTTGTACAAGCATTGTTTTGTCCGCCATCGGGTCCTACCCCAAGAATACGCATGCAAATGTAGCTAAGAGCAGTACAGAACATGGTGCTGTGACCCTCTATATGCAATCCCCACCCACCATCTTCATTCTGCATCTCACCAAACCCGTCACCTTCATATAAATACTTCAATTTACTTGTATATATTTATACTAATAATGATAATAATAAGTAACAATCAAGAGTGTGTACCTGATGGTAGTATATATAACGAAGGATTTCTCTACGATGCTCTTCGGGAAAAACGGTGTTAAGGTGTCCGGTAATATACATACTGAAGACCTGCAATTTTCATTTAATAACATCGGTGATTAGCATTTGCATATGGTTACGGTTGTTTGACAAGTCACAGTTAGCTTCATATTTTAGCTAGTTTGCTACAGATTTTTTGTTTTGTTGGACATTGTCCTCTCCTAAAAATGGTAACTTCTTACTCTACCTGCCAGTTACTACAGATGATTAATTGAAGTTCCTAGTACCTATTCGCACCTGGTATGGTTTAAAGTGCCTTCTGTTTCTTTTTATAATTATTTTTGATATAGAGTAGATATAATACGATACGAAAATTATAAAAATATAAATAAAAAACATAATTTAAAATTTTTACAAAAAATCATATATAAATTTAATAAAAATAAAAAATAAAATTTATATTTTTTGTGTTAACATAAATTTTAATACATAATTTTTATTCAAAACACGATAGGAATTACTAGTACTCTATACAATAAAAGACAGGTTTACATTGAGGAGGAAGCCAGTTGGGTGATTGAATGTATACTGGCCAACTAGGCGGGACTTGATACAGTTAAAAATTGCATCATCACTTGTAACTATACATTAACTAACGGAGCCAAGAGGCTACATACGAAAGGAGTGAAGGGTGCTTACCAAGGGTGGAAGGAAAAACAATGGACCAGTATTTTCTGCGGGCCAATGACCGTCACTAGCCTGCAAAGCTGAGAAGAAATGTACAGCCCTCCTCAGTGCTGTTGTGGCCTTTTCATACGAAATTTGCTCACCATCCTCAATTTTCACTGCTGGTATAGTTTGCTTGAAATTCTTTTCCCTCAGAAACTGCGATATTTTAAGTCAAACAAAGTTATAAATATTCATCATATGCATCGCCAAATTACTTTCAATACTACAGCTTTTTGTTCTTTGTATTTAAGCTCCTAATTTTATATAAAAATCAAATTAAAAGAAATAAAAATGAGCTATAATAATCTCAAGAATCAGACTAAAATACATAAATTTTTTTCTTTAAAATATTTTTTTTGATAGTTTAAAATTTTCTTATTTATATATATTGATTTTTTTTCCTTTTTTTTCGAATTTTAAATTATTTAACAGCAGCATATGAAAATGAAATTTTATGCAATCGATCCTGTCAAAGAAGGGGTTGGGCACCGGCAGTTATCGTAAAAGAAGGCTTAAATAATATAAATAAAAACAAGATCCAGTCATTTTATTTTTTCTACTATATGAACTCATTAAATTAAGCTTTTAAGTTAAAAAGGTGACCTATTTTGATAATTAGTAAAAATGTCCACATGCATGAGAACTTAAAAATATAATTTGAACCATTCAACACCATACAGAGAAATGACATAAAACTTGAAAAATAATAAAAGAGAAGAGCCAGTGCCAGTT
Source organism: Durio zibethinus (assembly GCF_002303985.1). The sequence continues at coordinate 11,138,819 of NW_019168037.1, read as the reverse complement.
TTAGAACGAAGATGGAAAAGGACCAAATAGAAGTCAGAGAGAGAAGCTTCACATAATCCCCAATATTTTGAGAAGATGGCTGGGCTGAGTTGGCGATCGAGGTCCACAAGAAAAAAAATCTACTAATTCAAATAAAGCTTGTATAAAAGGTAATAGAAAATGATAAAAGGCAAAGGAAGGAGGGAATTTCTTGTTGGATTCCGGTTCAGAACTTCAAAGAAAGAGAAGAAAAGAAAAGAAAAATAGAAACTGTTGGGCTGCTTATCGTTATTACAACATTAAATTCCTTGCCAACAAAAACAAATACTCTTTTGGCCTTTAAGGCATTGTCATGATATGTAAGGAAAAATCCCAAAATATTTGGAACCAAAAACCAACAAAAAAAGGACAAAATGGGAGTTTAAATCGAAAACAAAAAGCAACTTTTAGGATCCCATGGAAGTTATCAGAAAACACTAAAAACTAAAAATGATTAAAATATAAAAACATTTAACATGGAAGTTATCAGAAAATAGGTCCCTTAATTTTGCTCTCTAAAAAGAAGAAGCTGTGTTCATACAGAGAGACGATAGATACCTGCATACGCCAAAGGAGGTCGCCACTTGGCTTGACCTGGAAGCGGCTTTTGTAGAAATTTTGGCGAGCCTCTTCAACCTCGGCTCGCTCTTCAGGGGTGCCAGCGTCAGGGTCGAATTCCCAGGTTTGCCTGCCGACGTAGTTGTTTGTGCTGAACAAGTATGGTCCGTCTACACCCTCTGCTGTCTTAAGCTTCCACATTCTCTTCTAAATCAAAACTAAGCTATTACAGTTGATACTATGGGAGATGATGATGATTTCAAATTTCAAGACAATAATTGGCACTGTTGCATGGAGATAAAAATATCAGGATTACATAAAAAACGGCAAAGTTTATTTGAATGAAGCACCGATGATTTGAAGTAAATAAGTTGGACACGTAAGGGGAAAACCTCAAACGAATAGTAAGTAATTTTCCCGAAGAAACTTTTGCAAATAGGATTATGGTTATATCTTATAAGAAACAATAAAAAATGCCATTGGAATCTGATGTTTAAAAGAATTATACAGTCTGGGGTTTTCTCCATGACTGCTCATGCACTGAAAATATGCAAGGAAAAAGCAGCTGCAACATGAAACATACAAACAAGTAGTATTAGATTTCTGGAATCAACCTGATCAGAGCACTTGTCAACAACAGAAGGGGGAATATCTGGAGAAACTTCAATGAGTTTTTTCCAATGCTCAAAAAATATTTGGTGAAGCAAAACAGAAGAGATTGTTTCCCGACCGGGAACTCAAGGGCAGGAAACTAAGCTTATGATTTTTGAGTTCAAAGAGAGCAATGGCTTATATAGAGATAAGATGGCAATCCACTAATGTTTACTTATATGCCCCTTTTTCCTCACTTTTCTTGGTTGAAGGCAGTGTGAGACAAAGACTTAATATTAAAATTAACGTATGGGCTGCCAATGATTTTTTTTTTAATCTTTATTTCTTTAACATTAAAATGCATTCTTTTGCCATTTTATCCACTTAAAAACATTGATGAAAAAGAAGTTATTGGTTACTGTTAATTGAAGCAACTTTCACATGGAAAACCTTAAATGAAATTATTTAGCAATGGCTGAAAATATCATTGCAAAATCTCATTTCATTTGCAAAGATTTTTTATAATAGTTGCTTAATTGAACTTTTTGCAACAGTTATTGTTATTATTAAATTAATTATTGTAATGACAGAATAATTGTTGCCAAAGATGATTTGCAACAAAAAATATTATGTTGTAAACAATTTTTAGGCAACCAAAATAATGTTATTATATAAAAGTTTTGGTAACTAAATAAATGGTTGTTAAAAGAAAATTTTGACAATTGTATTAAATAATTATTTAAAGATAATTTATTTATTTATGAGAAAAAATTGTAGTAAACATTTTTAAAAAATTTTTAATATAATGAAAATCTTTGCGTATAATTTTAACAATGAAGATAACGGTAACGATCTTACAACGACTTTTTCCCGCTATGAAAATGTTTTTGCAATGATAAATTATCATTTTGTAACAACGTTAATGGTTGCTAAAACAATTTTTTCTAGTAGTGCATGGTAAATGCTAATCCTTTTAATGGTAATCATTAATTTTTTTTCCATAAATGTCTATAAATAGATAAATATAAAAAGGTTGCATTCTAGATTGAAAAAAAAAGGTTCTATTTTAAAGTGAAGCATTTATTAATCTGAAAGAAATAAAAACATTGTATTCTAAAATAAAGAATTTAGTAAACGTTGAATCTTAAAATGAATATCTAATCTAAAAGTTTTACTTTTACATAAACGTGTATGATATATTATATTAAAAATTTTTTGGCATTACAATTACAATCCATATTTATGAGTTTTGTGAATTGTGAGCAATGAAAGCCCTGATCAACAATCAATTTTCATATAAAAAGCCGGCAGATCCAAATTGTCATTTAGTTACATGCATGCTTGCTTCATAGAAAAAAATGCCAAGTAGGCTGGCCATAACCAAACCGGTAGGAATGGTGATTTATAGAAAAAAAATGCGTGAATTCCTATAGTTTTAAATTTATAGAATGAAAAAGTAATCCTGCTTGGTCTCATGGTTTGATACGATTTTGAGAGAAGAGAATTGGAATCTTATACGTTGAGTTCAAGAGTGCAAAAGTTTATCAGTATTTTTTTATTATTATTATCTAGCTTGGAGTCTCAAATAACATATTTGAATAACCATTTAAAAAAACCTGGGCAAACTGAAAGCATCTCGTCAGAAAAAAACCTCTTTAATTGGCTTTTATTTTATTTTTTAAACAAATAAATTAAGTAGTACGTTCTGCCTTTATAAACAAGTAATGAAAATATTTATGCAAGTACCGCATGGTGTACGAAGCAAAGTAGTTAATATTGTATCAGTAGAAGTAACGTTTTTAACGAAAGCTGATGAATCAATATTTTCGGGGTTTGTAGGAAGTAGCGACTGTTTTTGTGAACAATATGCCTCCAAAAGTCCACTTGAGATGATTGTGGCAGATTTTGCAATATCATGGTTTGGTTGTAGGTGTGTTCATTCCAGAAAAGACAAGCGAAAGGGGGAGAAGATTTGGGTTTTTTTTTTTTTTTTTTTTCGCTTTGAAGATTTAGATATAGCAAGGAGAGAAGTTGAAAGGCTAAATGGATCGTGAATTCTGGATTTTCGCGCTGGGGTTAATATGGCTAGGTTTAATGGAAGAAGTGAATATTGGAGACAAGTGAAGGGGTGGGGAATCAGGGGATGGTGGTGGATAACAATTCGGGCATTGCTGTGGGTGATAGGAACATTAGTGAGATAGAAAAAGGAGATGGAGGGACTGGTATTCAAAAGACATACATGCAAGCTTTGATGAATAGCAGACAAGTATAGCAGTTTGAATGCTTTTCCCTTGTTATATAGCAGACAAGTATTGTGAAATTCTGGAGTTTTCAAAGAATGAGTGGTGCTTATTTATCCATGTGAAGTTGGAAATGGACTTTATGCTAGGTTTTCTCTACTGCAATGAGTTCATTAACAGGGGTGATTTGTTTGATCTGCGATTAATATGAAATATTTTTTAATTATTTGGTGTTTGAAAATTAAAATAAAATAAAAATTAAGACTTCATTTTTAGTAATAAATATAAATAAAATATTATAAATAAAAAATGTTTTTAAAAAATAATAAAATAATGAAATTAGAATAAAAACTCAAGTGGTGGTTTTATTGATAATTTCTAAATAAGGAATTTTCCAAAAATGTTACCAAAAGTATTGGTAGAATTTTGTGAAATTTTCAACTAATTAAATAAAAATTTGTAATTATTTAAGAACTGATACAAAAAGCAAAAATTTTGCAATGATGAAATAAAAATGAAATCACAATGGTGATTTAATTGAAAATTATTAGGTGAGGAATTTTCAAAAATTTTACTAAAAGGGTTAGTAGAATTTTCTAAAATTTTCCAACAAATTTTTTTTTATAAAATATTAAATGATTAATTTATAAAATTTGAAAAATAATAAGATTGTTTAAATATGAAAATAAAATAAAACCATAAGTGATGATTTTATTCATAATTTCTAAACATCGTATTTTCTCAAAAAAATTATTCTCAAAAGTGTTAGAAACATTTTTGAAAATTTTTGTAATAAAAGGTTTTCATACATTTTTGTTAAAATGTTCAAATATCTTTGAAATTAAATGAAATCCTCTTCAAAATTAAAATAAATTTGCAAGTAGTGATTTTATTAAAATTTGTAGCTAAGGAATTTTTCAAAATATTCTAAAAATGTTAGAAATGTTTTAGAATTTTCCACTAAAAGAAATTTCTATTTACTTTGAATAATAAATATTAAATAATAAAATTAAAAAATAAATTAAAAATTTTCAATAATAAAATTAAAATCAAATCAAAAGTAATGATTTTATTGAAAATTCCTAGTTTTTTTTTTTTTTAATTTTATCAAGGGTGTTGGAGAATTTTGGAATTATTCCAATAAAACTTCATTTACTCTTTTATCTAACATAATAATTAATTAATAAGTTTTCAATGTAAATTAAGCTCTCATCAATGATAAAACTAAAATGAAGTCGTGATAGGAGATTTTCTTGAAATTTTTTGATAAAGAATTTTTTAAAATCATACCAAAAAATGTTGGGAAGACTTTAAAAATGTTCCGGTAAGAGAATTTGATTTATTATGCTTATAAAATATTAAAATAAATCAACCATAAAGTTCATTCAAAAGAATAAGTGATTTTCATGAAAGTGAGCAAATTTTTTAAGTTACATCGAAAATGCTTGAAAAGAATTGGGAAAATTTTTAATATTTAAATATGAATTAAATAAAAATAAAATTGATACAAGTTTTGAATAAAAGACCATTTTAGTCAAGATCATTTTAGGATCGTATAAGATTAATTAGTATCATTTTTGGATAAATGTTGTAAGGGTGTTGACACATTTTTCATGTGTAACCATACTCAAACTAAATATTGATTTTGCAGACCACAATATCCTTTTAGTACAGATTAATTAATTTTAGAATTTATTGAAAGGTTAATTTTTTTAAATAGCTAATCACACTTAATTAACAAAATATTGATGACAATACTTTGAACGAAAAATGGTTATGACAATATTAATAATGATATTTTGGTATTTTTGTATAAAAAGGTGGTGTCTAGACATTGTAGATTATGAGACATATTTTGGCAAAAAATGTCTTAAATAATATCTTGGAAAACCCTCAAAATGCTAGAGGAACGAATCAAACCTACAACTTTATGGTTAATAAACGTATACTTTAACCGACTGAACTACTTCAACGTTTTTATTAAAGGATTATTGAAAGCATTTTTGGTCAAAAACACCTTCAATGATGAATAATAGATTGATGATCATGCCATTCTAGTTAAAAAGATATATGACTAATGTTTAATGTGATAAGTTTTTGGGGATGTTAAAGTCTTATTGTCGTAACAAACACTATCCGAAAGGTTTTATTGCTGAAAGATATTTAGCAGAAGAGTGTATGACATTTTGTTCTTGTTATTTGGAAGATGTTGAAACGAGATTTAATAAACCATCGAGAAATATTGGTATGCAACAATATGACTCTGCCTACAACTATCTTTTTCAAAGTTTTGGACAACCAATAGGCAAAGCTGAAATGGTGGAGTTAAATGATAAATCTTAGGCACAAGCACATCGATATGTTCTTTTTCATCATGACTCTATTGAATCGTCTTGCATGTCAGTTTTTTAGCAAGGAAGTTATTCACTACATTAAGCATAATTTATTGTATTTTTTTATTGTTAATACTTTATCATGATGCTTTGTAATGAGAATAGAAATAATTTGAGTGCTCCTGCACATTATCGATGATCAAATCGTCGAGAGCTTGATAAGTTGTTCATCGAAAACTTTCATGAATGCTTAGGAGCAACTGTAAGTAATGCCATACTTCCCTTTATGAGAAATCTACATAGAATGCTTAAGGTATAACTAACATTAATAACATATATATTTATTACACTTTTATAAGTTTGGAGTGGAAGGCTTGTTAGTAAAGAGGTGAAGTGTCTTTTACAAGGTCCAAACAGGATTGTGAAATGATACAAAGGTTTAATCATCAATAGATTTAGATTTCACACTAAATCCCGTAAGAGATTTAGCAGTACACAAAATTCAAGAGTTGTTGTTACTTCATCAACTATTAGCTATTGTAATGCTAAGGACATAAACTCTTTAGAGGGAAATGTTGACATTATGGCACGATTAATGACATCATTGAGTTGGATTATTATGGCAAGTGAAAAATTATCTTATTTCGGTGTGATTGGGCTGATGTGAATAGTATGAGAGGTATTAAGAAAAATCAGTATGGATTTACACTTGTGAATTTTTCTCGATTAATTCATACTGGATAACAACTCATCAATGAAGCTTATGTTTTTTTCATCTCAAGTCAAACACGTTTTTTATTCTAAAGATCCCAAAGAATTAGGTTGGTTTGTTGTTCTTCAAAACACACTTAGAGACTTATTTGAGATGAGGTTAGATACAAGAGATGATGTTGAACATGAAACTAAATATTATCCTTTTGCTGAACAAAACTTTGATGAAAATACCTCCAGTACCTACGCTCAGTGTGTCTGCGAAGATGTTAATAAAGACATTTATGAACCATGATGGATCATCTATATTTTGTAATTTAAGTGTTTAAGGCGTAATGTAATAAATGATTGTATGTAATTAATGTCATATTCGCTATTGTATATTTATTGTATTGTAAATCATACATTATCTTTTGATTTAATTAAATCGATATTTTTTTTTGTATCGTAGGTTATGATTTCTTAACTTCTCAATGTCTTTATATATGTTCTAAACTAATATTTTTTATGTATTCACTTTTATGATGCAAATAAGCTACAATACGGAGAGTAGATTGAAAAGAATACATATCAGATATATTAGTTTAGAACCGTCTGCGACACCTATTGACATTGGTGATGGACTGAATCCTTTGAAGGGGAATGAACATACTGTCAGATCTAACTCAATCACTGCTAACCCTTCAACTAATATTTAATCTGACAATATGAGAGGTCTAGGTTTAGATAGTATCTCGACAATTGATTATGCTTTTAAATTTGAATGCAGGTATCATATACCCCATATTTAGAAATTAATTATAATGATAAAAGCATTGCCATTTTACAAATTTATTTTTTTAATTTTTATAGTTGATAACAATGGTCAATGAAGGACCAGAGTCTGAACAACTTTGAAGGAATTGTTTGCACTACCTCTAAACGAGCATATTGTAGTGTTTGCAAACTCTGATAGGCAACCAATTGGTGATGAGGCTCAACTATTGACTGGATTTCTAGGTATGCTTACCCGTAATGGAATGAAGTTGCCTATTCATTATGAAACATGGCATAAAGTTCTAGTAGAAGTAAAGGCGATGCTTTAAACTTTATTGAGGTATTAGTATAATTAATTACATATAAAAAGTTAATTATTTTAAATTTGGTTTATTGATTAAACTTTTCTTTTTTGTATTATTACAGTCAAGATTTGTTATTGAATACCAACTTCATTTATGCTTAAGTTATTAGGAAAGAAATGGAAAGATTATAAGCATAATTTGAAGAATAAGTATTCCGATCTAAATACAACTGTATAGGCAGCGATGAAAAATCTACCACGTAATGTGATTAGGTGACAATATAAACAATTAGTTAGATTTTGGTTATAAAGAAAAAGAGGTACTAATTTATAACTTTGTATAGTATAATGAAATAATGAAAGTGTTTTATGCTTTAATTTGGTAATATTTGTATTTTTACGACATACCCAATTATTTTTTATGACAGGAAAGAGAACAAATTGGGATTGATAACAAAAAGCAACAGAAATATAGCCACACAAGTGGATCAAAAAGTTTTGCAAGAAAGCAAAAAGAAATAGCAAGTTTATGATTTTAAACTTATTCCAATGAATGAACTTTTTGTGTTGTTAAAAGGTAAATATGCAAATTAACAGTTATTGTACCATTTTAATAGTTTTGATAGTTTCAATATATGATATTAAACTTATCGAAAGTTTTGAATTTAGTTAAGACAAATAATATGTATGAAAAAGTTATTGTTTACATCTATTTAGGTAAAATTACAAATTTTTTGTTATTGTTCTATTTAAACAGTTTGGATAGCTTCAATACTTGATATTAAAATTGTCTGATTGATTGAACTTGGTTTCTATGATTAATATGGGTGAAAGAGTTGTCGTTTATGTCTATTTGTGACTTTTTTTACCTTTAAAAGGCAAAAATACAAATTAAACTTTTGGATAGCTTTTAACAGTTTGAATGGCTTCAATCCTTGATATTAAACTTGTCTAAATAATTGAATTTGGTTGTCATATCGATATGTGTGAAATGTCAAAATGTTTTTATTGTTTACGTTTGTTTAAGACTATTGTGTTGTTAAGAGACCAAAATATAAATACATGATATTAAAATTATTCAAAATTTTTGAACTTGATTGACAGGCTTGATATGTATGAATAAGTTACGATTGATATGTATCCTATCAAATAACATATCTTTTTGTAGAAGAGATTGAGATGGGTGGTAAAATTGGACATGTGGAACTTTTTTGCATAACACAAAAAAAATATGGATCTTACATGAAATCAAAACACAAGAAATTGTGATAATTTGTAACATCTATTTTAACAGAAAGTAAATATTTACTTTTTTTAACATATTATCAATTAATCATTAAACTTGGTAGTTGTATATGACTAATTTACAGGATAAAACGAAACAGAAAATGATTGTAGAGATTGAAGTATCATCTGATGGTTCTTTCAATATGTAAGAATTGAAAAATCGGATATTCATAAAAGTTGCTTGAAAAGAAAGGCATGGATGGGTCTAAGGCCTTGGATTGGGTCCAACACTATCTACCTACTATGGATATAGCTTTCAGCAATTTACATTCTTAACAAGTCAGTCTTTGCAAGACATGTTGATATTGAGAGAGAAGTTGTAAACTATGTGTAGACACTAAATTTGTCTGGATTTTAATTAATAGTTCTCAGGCTATCGGGCAAAGACACACTTTCAATTCAATTGGGCTTCAAGCCTAATTTTAATTTAATTGGGCTTCAGGCTCGATTTCAATTCAACTAGGCCTAAAGTCTTATTTCGATTGGGCCCGAAGCCCATTTTGTTCTTTAGGCCTAGCTTGCCTTTTTATTTTCTTTATTTTATTAAATTAAAAAATATATAAAAAAGAGAGAAAAATACAAAATACAAAAAATAAAAATAAAAAAATGAAAAAAAGAGGCTGATGGCAGTGGTGCCATACAAAAAAATAAAAATTAAAAAATGAAAAAAAGGGCTGATGGCAGTGGTGCCTTGCATAGCACCACTGGCCACCTACCCCTCTGATCACCCATATCTTGCAGACCTTATCCACCCCATCATACATCCTAAACCACCACGCGCTATACTCCTAACCATCGTGCCCTACCTTTGTCGGATAAGACAGAAAAAATAAAATGGGTAAGGAGCTCGTGCTTGCACCTCTATGCCGAGCCCTATGCCACTTACTCAAGCAAAGGGCATAGCCAGAGCTCTATAAATAGAGCTCTTGGCCGAACCCAAAAAAGAGGAGGAAGGGACGCTGCCAAAAAAACACTTTGCCAAAAAATAAACACAAAACAAAGAAAACACAAAAACTCAGTCCCTGAAACGAGGAACCTAGCATCGACAGCCTCTGTACAAAAAAAAAAAAACAAAGTTAGTTTGAAAAAAAAGAGAGAAAGTCAGAATACCAAAAAAAAAAAGGCTTAACCGAAACTTCAAAAGCAGATCTAGGTTGTTTGGGTTTCTTTTCAATAGAAAGGAGGTTGGATCTGTATTAAGGGATTGAGGGGAGCATCTTGGGAGATTTTGGAATTTTTTACACTGTTGACAGTGGTCAGAGCTTGCTGTCGGCGAGGACCATGAAGGCCATCACGACGGAAAGTCACCGTCCCCATATCAGTTTGAAAAAAAAAAGGGAAAGCGATTTTTTTTAGGCAGAAGGGGAGAAATGAAGTAAAATTTTTTTTTTGACTTTTATAAAGCTACCAATAGCCAAAACGACGTCATTTCATTTAAACACCAAAACGATGCCATTTTTAGCCGAAGGATCCGCTCGTCGCCCTTGACCCAACTCGAGGTCCGTACACTCGACTCGATTATCTACTTCACCTTTAGCTTCTGATCAATCCGACTGAGCCAGAACCGAACCTCTGAACCCGATCCGAACTAACCTCGAACCGCTAAACCCGAGCCAGACCTGCTCCAAACTGCTGAATGGGACCAGACCATTAGACTGACGTTGATCGGACCGTTGACTAATCCGGTTCAGGTAAAAAATTTTTTTTTTATTTTTTAATTTTTTTCAAATATTATTTTTGTTATTTTAAATTCTATTATTAATATTTATGCAAGGTAAAATATTTAAATTTGCTAGAATAAATTTTGATTGTTTTATAATATTAGCAAATAAAAATAAATAATGAAATATATAGTAAAAATTTGTGATAATTTTGTTATTTTTAAAATAAATCTTATAAAATAATAAAAAATAAGAAAAAATAAATTTTTATTCAACGATGAGATTCAAAGATACTCCGAGTAGTTATACAAATGAATCTCTAGGTGATAAGATTTTTTTTAAATACTACTAGTGTATTAGAATATTTATATAAAAATTTTCAATACAATAAAATTTTCTTTTTTTGTTATAAAATAGTAAATAATAATTAATTAATAAATTAAGAATAGATAATAAAAAATGAGAAAAAAAGAAAAATTTATCCAATGATGGGATTCTAAAAGTATTCCGAGTAGAGATGCTTTAAGAAATCCCTAAGTGAGAAGATATTTTTTAAATATTACCAGTGTATTAGAATATTTATAGAAAATCTTCAATATAATAAAATTTCTTCTTTTCTTCATTTTTTAAACGAAAATATTAATAAAAATTAATAAATTTTTTAAATAAAAAATAAGATGTGTGCATTAACATGTCATTATTGGCATTGCATGCATGACATAATTTTTACGAAAAGTAAATTCGGACATCCAAGGATGAGATTCTAAAGTATTCCGAGAAGTGATGCTTAAGAAATTTCTAGGTAAGAAAAAGTTCTTCTAATGTTATCAACATACTGGAACATTTTAAGAATTATTTCAATAAAAGGGTTCAAATTTATTTTTTTTCGAATTAAACTTGAATAATAAATATGAAATAAGTAATAAATAAAAAAATAATTTCTAATAAATAAAAAAAGCAAGAAAATTATTTTTCAAACAACTAAAATGGGACTGTTTTTTTTTTTATCAAAATCAAAGGATAACACGTAGTTAATTGGTACCATTTTAAACGGATGCTGTGGGGGTGCTAATCCTTTCCCACATGTAATCGACTTCCAAACCCAAACTAATGCATAGACCCTAAAATTATCCTTTTAATAAATTTTAATTAATTTTAAGATTTCATTAAAAGGATAGGTTTTAATAGGTGGCTAATTGCACCTAATCAAAAAAAGATTGGTGGCAACTCTGATTTTTCGTTCTTTTATTTTCGTTTCCAAATTCGTCGGGTGGCTAAAAAACTGTTACGATAGCTTGACGACTCCACTAGGGACGCCTTTTTATTTTTGAGAGTCAGGCCAAAATTAACTACGTGTTCTCCTCAAATTTTGATTCAAACAGTCCTAATCGGTCTTTTTATTTTTTTATTTTTCACTTTTAAAAAAAATCAAAAACAAAAAGATTCACACACATTTCTTTTATTTTTCTATGTTATTCTTAATAAATTAGGAAACATATGCATACATAATGACACATTGCATCTCATGCATAAGCTCTATATCCGGGTTCTATCCCTTATAGGAGGAAGTAGAGTACCTATGTCCTCATGAGGTGATAACCTCCACAATGGCAAATGAAATACTTCCTCTTAAATTGAACTCTTTTCATTCGTAGTTTGTAATGGGTGAGGATTGGGGTGCCTCACTAGTTCAGCATGGACGACAGTGAGGAACAATTTGGGAACCTTTAGACATGTGTCAATCTAAACTCAGCATGTAATAAGCCTAGGAAACCAGCCGTAGGTAGAGTCTCGTCCACCTTCTTGTAGGAAATACCTAAGAATAAAAAGTTGTGTGTAATACAAAATAAAACAAAACTCAAAAACCTCAAAGCTTAAAACTAAAAAAAAAGTGTTTTTTCATAAACCACATCCTCACACTAACTCAATTTTGTTCCATTTTTTTTCTTTTTGCATTAATCATATCATACAGTTTTGCATCGAAATATTTGCTATAGGAGTTTTCATGGATCCTGTAGAGCTACAGATTTGTTCATCCTCAGTTAGTGTCCCATGTGAGTCATATAATGAAATACATGTTTAGTTAAAAGAAGCTCAACAAAAGAGTGGAGATTGTTTGCCTACCGGTTATGTATCTCAGTTACCCGAAAAAATAAATTTTAATCTTATACAGAATGATTTAAAAGACTTAGCCACCATTTGAGGTCAGTTAAATGAAGAAAAAAAAAAGCTTTTACAAGAAGTATAGGCAAATTGTATTATTCATTTCGGTAGTGAATGATGAACAGTTGATCAGGGCAGCTATACAATTTTGAGATCCATCCTATAAATGCTTCACTTTTAATTAAGAGAATTTAGTGCCAACTATTGAGGAGTATTCGATTTTGCTTGAGATAGAACTATAGTGCCTAGATAAAGTATTTACCCAAAAGTCGAAATCAGGTTATCGTAAAAAATTGGCCAAGCTTATGAAGATTAAAGTAGAAACCATTGATTTTTTCGTAAAGCCTAAAGGTGAACATCTCGGTATTCATTGGGACTTTCTCTGAAACTTCATTCAAGAGCATTTAAATGATGACCAAGGCATGGCTGTGTTTGCTCTAGCCTTGTATGGCATGGTGATTTTTCCAAAGATTTTGGGTTACATCGAGATAACTATAGTGGACTTTTTCTAGAAAATTGATACCCAAGCAATTAATCATGCTCCAGCAATCCTAGCTGAAACCATCAGGTCATTGAATTTCTGTCAATGGAATGAAAAAAGATGATTCATAGGATGTGCACCACTATTATATGTGTGGGTCAAAAGTCATTTCAAGTGCGAGAAGAGTGCATTTTTAAAGTCGTATCTACGAAACAAAGCACCAATTGAAGAGTTCTACAAAAGTCGATGGCCAACATTGAAGACTAGGGAAAAGTAGGTCTTTTTCTTGCAAAGGCTTATCGAGGATGAAATTGAATGGCTGGTGCCTTGGATGCCTCATGTACCCTTGTTGTATCATGAAGGAAACGAGCTGTGGATACCGCTATTAGGGCTATAGTGTATTGTAAGTTATGCTCCATTAATGGTGCTTAGGCAATTTGGTGCAAAACAGTTTGTTCTTGCCACTCATGGCTTAGTCCAAGTAGAATTCATTTATGAGGAATCGAATCCATTAAAAACCTCAGAACAGTTGATCTAAGTATGGAAGAGAACACAAAGAATGAGGTTAGGGCTTCTCATCGACAAAGTCACCCCTGATTATCAAATTTGGAAGGCTAAACGACTTAGAGATATAATACTCCCTCCTAATGATAGTTCATATCAATTGGTTAATCTTTCGAAAGAAGTGCAATTATCAGAAGTTGAGCTTGTCAAGAAAGGATTAGAAGCTGAAAAAAAAAAGAAATAAGAAGAAAAAATTTGAGACTTTACGAGAAGGTAGGACAATTGAAATGTGAAGTAGAGATACAAGAAGCATATTAGAAAAAGTGATAAAAGAATGGGATGTAGCTAATAATGATTTGAAAGATCTACACCAAGAAAACAAGAGGTTACGAGTCCAATTCAAAATCGAAAAAGTCACCAAGTCTTACCTTAGTCGGCAATATGAAATGGATGAGCTCCGAGAGGAAATGAACTAATGGATGGGCAAAGCTCATGAAAAGCAAGAGGAGGGCACTAGAATCTCTCAAGAATACCAAAATTGGAAAGGGTTGTATAATACGGCTTCGCTAAAATTAGTGGAATGCCAAAAAGAAAAAGAAATGTTAAAAGCCATGCTTGAAAAAAAGAGAAGAAAGCATTTTGAAGTACTAAACGAAAAAGAATCACTTCACCGAGTGATCCAAGGGTTAGAGCTGCAATTGCAAGACCATAAGAACCATATTTCAGTAATAATATATGAGTGGCAGAAAAGGGAAAAAGATTGGATCTTCACATGTGATTTAAAAAGAGATACTTGTATGAGATAGAAGGCAAAAAACTTAAGAAGGCAATAGTACATAGAGCACATAACCAGTCAAGTTTGTAAGACAGTAAAGAAAGCATGAAAAAGGTTAAAAAGGAAAAGGCGTTAAGACAAGAAGTCAATCCTATAAGAGAATATAGACAGTGCCTAGTGAACTTTCTAGACGAGGTGAAGGACCATTATGAGCAAGTCAAACGCTTTTATGGATATAATTCTAGGATGATAAATCCCATGTAATCAAAGTTGTATGGAATTAATGAAAATTTTTAGTGTTGAAATTTGTCCAAGAGCAAATATTTCCCATTTGCATTCATGCATCATTTGCACCATTTTTATTTTTTTTCAAAAAATTTTAACAAATAAAAATTTTCGACATGTGGCATTCTAAGTTTTAAAAATTTATGGTAATAAAGGTTTAAAAATAGCTTACCCTTCAAAAATTTTGACTCAACCAACTCGCCATTCATATAACACCAGGACTCAAACAAGAATCATGGAGCAAGAACAAGCCAGTCGATTTGAGAGAATAGAAAAAGTTCAAGAAGAACTAAAAAGGGATCTCAGTACAATAATGGATATGCTCAGGAAACTTGATAAGAGAAAAATAGTGAAAGAAAATCCTAGTTTTCAAGAATAATCGCCAGATATGGTAAATCATATTTATCCTCCACGGTTTGAGCCACGATCGACCCAACCTTCTCAAGGAACTAGAGTACAAATTTCTATTATCGGTGGATATTCCAACCCTTATCTGGGAATGATATCTACACATGTTCCAGGATAAATCCAAAATTTTGTTAATCTTATTATAATGGAAAAATCACCAAAGCCAATCTTAGTTCTTGATTGGATGATCCTAAAGAGAGAGAAAAGCTAAGGGCCATAGAGGGAATGAATTTTTATGGCTCCATAGATGCAACTGACTTTTGTTTAGTCCCAGATGTGGTCATTCCACCAAACTTTAAGGTCCTTAAATTTGAAAAATATGATGGCATGAAATGCCTAATGACTCATATCATCATGTATTGTCATAAGATGATAGCATATGCTTGTGACGAGAAGTTATTGATGCACGTATTTCAAGATAACTTTACGAGATCTACAGCCAGATGGTATGTTCAATTAGATAGGACTCTTATTCATTTTTGACAAGAGCTTACAAGGGTTTTTTTTACATAATATCAATATGTCAGGGATCTAGCTACAGATTGTCTATCTTTACAAGGTATGAAAAAAAAGTAATTGAAGCTTTAGAAAATATGCACAAAGATGAAGAGATATGGCTACATAAGTTCAACCTCTCTTTACTGAGAAAGAAACAATCGTTTTATTTGTGAAGATCCTGAAAGTACCATACTATGAGAGACTGATAGGCAGTGCAACCAAAAATTTTACAGATATGGTGATATCAGGTGAAATTATTGAAAATGTCATAAAAAATGGTAAGCTCGATGCAGGAAAGACAAGCAGAGCAAAGAAAGGTGAAGCTCTTAAAAAGAAAGAGAATGGAGCTCAAATAGTGAATTACGTGGGGTAACAGTTCAGAGGTTTCATGCCTTACCTTGCACCAATCTATCAAACTCATTACCCTCCTATAAATAATATTACATCCACTCATCATCCATATCAACCACACCAGCCATTACCACAACCAGCTTATCGACCTTAGTTTCAGCCATCCTTTTAGATACCCACCTATTCTTACAACCGTCCTGTTGCACCCACCATACCAGAATGGATGCCTAACCCTAATAGTGGTTGGAGAGCCCCGAGAACTACCCAAGAAAACACCACTTTTGATCTCATACCTATGATATATATGGATTTGTACCTTCAACTTATCAAGAAACATTTACTAGCCCCTGTTATTGTCGAGCCTTTAAAACTTTCATTTCCTAAATGGTTTGACCCTAATGCGTATTATGATTATCACTATGAGAACCCGGGTCATTCCACTGAAAATTGTACTACTTTGAAACGTAAAGTATAAGGGTTTATCAATGAAGGGGTGTTAAATTTTGAAACTAGTCAATGAAGAACTCCAAATGTTAATGGAAACCCTCTATCGAACTATACTAGACCATCAATAAATGCTTTCATTGATGGGCAAGCAAGCTATGTGAAGTAAAGGATAGAGGAAGTCAAAATTTTGATGGTTAAGGTGTTTGAAGCCTTGGTTAAGGTTGATATGTTAAGGTCAATAAAAGCTCATCATTGATTAGCCCCATTGAGAGTTGTAATTATCACAAAGGTGCTTTGGGACATTCTATCGAGAATTGTCACAAATTTCGTCAAGAGATGCAAAAGTTAATGGATATGGGTCAGATAGAGTTTTATGAAAAAAGAGAAGAGTTGATGAAAGCTGAAGTGTCTACTATTGATTCAAAGAATAAGTTTGTGCATAGACCAGTAACAATTTATTATGATGAAAAGTCAACTTCGAGGCCAGAAAAACCCATATTTCGACTAATAGTAACAATTAAAGTTTCTGGCCCTTTTATATACCAGAATGACAAAACAGTACTATAAAAATATGATTGTGATGTCGTAGTCAATCCAAATACTGCGAACATAATGGGCGTAAGAGGTATAACTCGAAGTGGAATGTGTTATACTCTAAAAACTCTAGAGAAAGCTAGAAAAGAGAAAGCAAAGGTAGAAGAAGAAGAGAAAAGTCAGAATAATCTTACCACAGCCCTAGGAAAAGAATGTCAGAAGCCAATCTCTGAGAGTAAAGCTTGTAAATTTTTAAAGCTAATAAAATATAACGAGTATAGCATGGTAGAATAGTTGAACAATATGTCAGCTAGAATTTTGCTATTGTCATTATTGCTAAGCTCAGAGTCGTATCGCAATGCTCTACTGAAGGTACTTAATCAAGCATATGTGTCCCATAATATTTCTGTTGAATATGTGGAACAACTTATTAGCAATCTAAAGTTTCAAATTATATCTCTTTCATTGATGAAGAGATTCCTCTTGAAGGTTAAAAAAGTACCAAGGCTCTTCACATTACTATAAAATGTAAAAGTCATATAATAGCTAAGGTTTTGATCGATAATGGCTCATCCATTAATGTTATGCTTGTGACTACTTTGGCAAAACTCTCTATTGATGGATTTTATATAAAGCTTAGTCATATGATAGTGTGAGCCTTTGATGGAACTAGAAGAAAGGTGCTAGGAGATATAAAAATGCCATTGTAGATTGGCCCGTGTACTTTCAACGTGAAATTTTAGGTTATGGATATCTCTTTTTCATACAGTTGTTTATTGGATAGGTTGTGGATCCATATAGCAGGTGCTGTTCTATCCTCATTACATCAGAAAGTCAAATTCATTATTGAAGAAAAGCTAATGTGTGTGGCAGGGGAAAAAATTTACGGGTAACTCAACCAGTAAATACTCCTTATGTGAAATTAGCAGATGAAGCACTAGAATACTCTTATAGATTCTTTGAGATTACTAATACCACATATATGGCTAAAAGATCTCAATTGTGTTTGCCACACTTGTCTAAGAGAACTAAAATGGTTGTCAAATAGCTTACCAAGATAGGATGGTAACTTGGAACTGGACTAGAAAAAAACCTGCAAGGAATCATAGAGCCACCAGCAGTATATGACAATAAAGATAGATTCAGCTTAGGATATAAGCCAACAAGAGGGGACATAATGAAAATGGTGAATGAGAAAAAAATAAGATGATGGCTAATCTTGGGGGATATGAGCCAGAGTCAGAGCCTATGGTCATTCCATACCTCTATGATTCTTTTTGTTCAGGATGATATATTTACCCAGATTTTCCTGGAGCCTTAAATGCGGGATTCATGGAAGAGTTTTCTAAGCTGACCATTCAAATGGTGGATGATGTAGAAAAAAGAGGTGAGATGAAGAGTTGTTCGTGCACCCTTGTCCTTCAAATTTTGAGCTAGATAATTGAAAAGTCATAAAGCTGCCTGATGTCTTTAAAACTTTTGATAAGTAATGTATTGTGGAACTTTACATCCCTAATTGCTTTTATAAGCATTGGGTGATCTTTTGTGGTGTCTTTATGTTTGTCATTTTAATAAAAGACTTAGAAGATGCATCCGTATTTCTTCTATTATTTTCATCTTCATTTACTTTCCATTTTCTCTTCCATCATTTTTTTGTCATTCCATTTTTGTGTGTCAATATTCTCTTCATCTTACCTTTGCAGGGTCCCAAATAATGAACACGAAGATAATCATGGCAATAATCTCGAATTTGATTTTGAAAACTTAATTCATGTTGACGAACTTGATAATGAAAAGATTCAGATAACTACACTCTGCCTCCTGATTTGTTAAAATTAATAGAACAAAAAATAAACCAATTGAACCCCACTAGAAAATTATCAAGTTGGTGAAATTAGGGACAATGAAAACAAAAAAAGGTTCAAATTGGTACATCTTTTTTACCAATTGAAAGGCAGAAGCTGAAAGAGCTACTCCGAGAATATGTAGATATGTTCACGTGATCTTACTAGGATATGATAGGACTCAGCACTGATATTATAGAGCACAAGTTACCTTTAAAACCAGAATGCAAGCTGGTATAGTAAAAGCTAAGGCATATAAAGCCAGAGATACTGCTAAAAATTAAAGAGAAATTGAAGAAGCAATTTGATGCTACGTTTTTAGAAGTGATAAAATATCCCAAATGGGTAGCCAACATAGTGCCAGTTCCCAATAAGGATGGAAAAGTGAGAATGTGTGTCGATTATCGAGATCCGAATAGGGCAAGCCCTAAATATAACTTTTCTCTACCTCATATCGATACTCTGGTGGATAATACTGCTAGACATTCCATATTTTCCTTTATGGATGGCTTCTCAGGTTACAATCAGATCAAGATGGCTCGAAAAGATATGGAAAAAACTATATTTGTAACCATGTGGGGGATATTTTGTTACAAAGTCATGCCTTTTATGTTGAAAAATACAGGTGCCACTTATCAAAGAGCAATAGTGACTCTCTTTCATGTGGATGATATGATCACAAAATCTCGTAAAAAAGAAGATCATGTAGTCAATCTCAAAAAGTTGTTTGACAAGTTGAGAAGATTTCAACTGAAGTTGAATCTTGCCAAATGTACATTTGGTGTTAAATCAAAAAAATATTGGGCTTTGTGGTTAGTGAAAGAGGAATTGAAGTAGACTAGGATAAGATACAAGCCATCCAGAACTTATCTCTCTTTTGTACCCCAAAAAAATGCAAGGTTTCCTAGGGAGATTGAACTATATTGCTCGTTTCATCTCTCAACTCACCTATAAGTGCGATCCTATTTTCAAGCTTTTTAGAAAACACAATCCAGGAGAATGGAATGATGAATGCCAAGAAGCTTTTGATAAGATTAAAGAATACTTATCAAATTCATCTGTGTTGGTGCCATCAATCCCAGGGAAACCTTTGATTTTATACTTAATAGTGTATGAAAATTCAATGGGATGTGTTGGGGCAAAGAGATGAAACTAATAGGAAAGAATGAGCAATTTACTACTTGAGCAAAGAATTCACTGATTACGAGTCCAAGTATTCACCATTAGAGAAGATGTGTTGTACCTTGGCCTAGACAGCTCGAAGGCTCTGACAATACATGCTTTATCATACCACTTGGCTCATAGCAAAGTTGGATCCTATTAAATATATCTTCGAGAAGCCTTCATTGACAAGGAGAATAGCACGATGGTAAATTATGCTTTCAGAATATGATATTGTTTATGTGACTCAGAAGGCTAGAAAGAAAAGTGCAGTAGCTGAGTTCCTTATCGATCATGCTACCGAAAATTATGAACCAATGAACCTAGATTTCCCTGATGAGGATGTGATGGCTATTAAGGAAAATGAACCTATCGAAGAATCTTGGAGAATGTATTTTGATAGAGCTGTAAATGCTTTAAGCCATGGTGTTGGAGCAATCTTAATATTTCTAACGGGCATTATTATCCCATCACGGCCAAGTTGAATTTCAATCGAACAAATAATATGGCTAAATACGAAGCCTGTGTTATGGGTTTACAAGTGGCGATTGAAAAAAAAATCAAAGTGTTGGATGTGTTTGGAGATTCAGCTCTAGTCATCTATCAATTGTGAGAAAAATGAGAAATGAGAGATTTCAAGTTGATACGGTACCATAAGTACATCTCTGAATTGGTTAAGCAATTCAAAGAAGTTCAATTTAAGCATCAGCCTAAAAAGAAGAACCAAATTGCTAATGCACTGGCTACTCTAGTTGCAATAATTAAAATAGATATAAATACTGAAATTCAACCCATCAAGCTGGATGTGAAGGAAAACCAGTACATTGTTCAGGTGTCGAAAAAGAAATTGATGGGAAGCCATGGTATCATGATCTTATGCAATATATCAAAAGTCAACAATACCCAGAACATGTAATAAAAATGATAAAAGAACAATTAGAAGGTTGGCTATGAGTTTCTTTTTGGATAGGATATCTTCTATAAAAGGAGTCGAGATCAAGTGCTCTTAAGGTGTGTGAATGCAGCTGAAGCAAAGAAGATTATTGAAGAAATGGATGATGGAGTTTATAGGCACATGTAAATGGTCATATAATGGCTAGACAAATTATAAGAGCTGGCTATTATTGGTTGACAATAAAAAATGACTGTATTAATTATGCTAGAAGATGCCATAAGTGTCAGATCTATGCTAATAAGATCCACGCTTCTCTAATAGCATTACACGTTTTGGCTCATCTGTGGCCATTCTCTATGTGGGGCATGAATGTCATTGGTCCCATCACTCTTAAAGCTCCAAATGGGCACAGATTCATATTTGTGATGACTGATTACTTCACAAAGTGGGTAGAAGCTGTATCATATGCTAGTGTGACCCGATCTGTGGTATGCAAGTTCATAAAAAAATAGATAATATGCAGATATGGACTTTCAAAGATAATTATTTTTGATAATGCCAAAAACTTGAACAGCAAAATGATGAATGAAGTGTGCACTCAATTTAAGATCCATCATCATAATTCAGCACCATATCGTCCAAAGATGAATGGGACAATGGAGGCTGCAAATAAGAATATCAAAAGAATCTTAGAAAAAATGACTGATACTTATAAAAATTGACATGAGAAGTTACCTTTTGCTTTGCATGCTTATAGAAATTAGTCTAAATATCTACTGGGGTCACCCTATTCTCTTTGGTATATAGAATGGAAGCTGTGCTACTGATCAAGGTGAAAATTCCCTCACTAAGAGTCCTGATAGAGATAGAGTTAGAGAAAGCAGAATGGGTTCGAAATCGTTACGAGCAGCTGAACCTCATTGAAGAGAAAAGACTTATAGCACTTTGTCATGGTCAATTATATCAAAAGAAAATGATGAGAGCATATACAAGAAAATCCATCTCGTCGCTTTACGGAAAGAGACTTAGTGCTGAAAAGGTTCTTCCAAATCAACATGACAATTGAGGAAAATGGATACCAAATTAGGATGGACAGTACGTGGTGAAAAAGGCATTTTTTGGTAGGGCATTAATTTTGGCAAAAATGGATATAGTTGATTTACCTACTCCAATAAATTCAGATGTTGTAAATAAATATTTTGCTTGAAAAAAAGAAAAAAAAGTCAAATAATGAAAAATAATGACTTATCTAAGTTGAAAACCTGAAAAGGCGACTTGGATGTACTTACAACACAGGGGCAAGTGTAGTTTGATGAACTCTGAAGAATCAAATAAGTCATTTGATTTAGTTTTAGAAAAAGAATCTGAGAATATTTTGTTCATGATTATCTTATGGTCATTATTTGAGCACCTTTGTTTTGACTCAAACATTTTACCATCTAATGAAATATACTATCTTTCCCTTGGAAATAACACCTATCCATTCCTTTATTCTCATTTAATATTTTTGTTCACTATACAAATAAGAGAAATGTGTGATTGCAGTTTATTTGTCTTGAACTTAAAATGATGAAACGGAAAACAAACATGAAAGATCTCAGCATTACTTTTTTAAAATTGACAAAGGCAGATGAAAAAAGATGAGAAAAACATGACAAGACATTAATGTTGCAAGCTTTTAAAGAAGAAAAGTATTGTTAGGGAAGAATATAGTGGTTAGATGTTAAGAACATATTGGTTATATGGCAATTTTTGAGAATTCTGATAAAAGAAGTAAAAAGTAAGAGATTTCGAGAACCTTTTTACTTCAATGGATAATTTTGATTGCATTACATGCATTGCATTTAGAGCACTCAGTATATACATCATGAGCAGTTATAATAAGGATAGAAATTTCCATTTCCTAACGAAAAACAAGATTTTGATATTCGGATAAAGACAATGATTAAACAAAAGATTTCAAAAGAGAAAAATTTACTTGTTCAAAGATAATAACTCAGTTTCAAGAACATATGAGATTTTTAAAGTTTTTGAGCCTCTGCTTAGAGGAGCTTTTTCAAGATGAGAATTTTAAAGTTGTTGAGCCTTTGCTGAGATGAGTCCTTTTCAAGATAAGATTTTAAAGTTGTTGAGCCTCAATTGAGAGGAGCTTTTTCAAGATTAAATTTTAAAGTTGTTGAGCTTTTGCTGAGAGGAGGTCTTTTTGAAGATAAGATTTTTAAAGTTGTTGAGCCTCTACTAAGAGAAGCTTTTTCAAGATGGATTTTTGAAGTTGTTGAGCCCCTATTAAGAGGAGCCTTTTTCAAGATGAGAATTTTAAAGTTGTTGAGCCTCTACTGATATGAGCCTTTTTTCAAGATGAGATTTTTAAAACTGCTAAGCCTCTGCTAAGAGAAGCATTTTTTAAGATGAAAATTTTTAAAGTTGTTGAGCCTCTACTTAGATGAGCTTTTTCAAGATGATGAATTTTAAAGTTGTTGAGCCTCTGCTGAAAAGAGCCCTTTTCAAGATAAGATTTTAAAATTGTTGAGCCTTTGCTGAGATGAGCTTTTTCAAGATAAGATTTAAAGTTGTTGAGCTTTTACTAAGAGGAGCTCTTTTTCAAAATGAGATTTTTAAAGTTATTGAGCCTATGCTGAGAGGAGTTTTTTCAAGATGGATTTTAAAGTTGTTGAGCCTCTACTGAGAGGAGCTTTCTCAAGATAAGAATTTTAAAGTTATTGAGCCTCTACTGAGATGAGCCTTTTTCAAGATAAGATTTTAAAGTTGTTAAGCTTCTGCTGATAGGAGTCTTTTTTCAAGATGAGATTTTTAAAGTTGTTAAGCCTCTGCTGAGAGGAGCTTTTTCAAAATAAATTTTAAAATTGTTGAGCTTCTACTGAGATGAGCCTTTTTCAAGATGGAATTTTAAAAGTTGTCGAGTCTTAAGTGAGATGAGCATTTTCGATTTGATGAGAAAAACTTTATATTAGTTTAAGTTGAAAAAAAAAATCTCTTTAGACTCCGGAGAAAATTATTGTCTTTGTCTTTGCCCTATTCTTGATTCTCAACAATGCACAAAGAAGAACAACAGTAGACACCAAATTTGTCCGAATTTTAATTAATAGTTCTCAGGCTATCGGACGGAGGCCCAATTCCAATTCAATTGGGCTTTAGGCCTGATTTCAATTCAATGGGGCTTCAGGCCTAATTTTAATTCGACTGGGCCTAAAGTCTTATTTCAATTGGACCCGAAGCCCATTTTGTTCTTTAGGCCCAGCCTACCTTTTATTTTCTTTATTTTATTAAATTAAAAAAACTATAAAAAATAAAAAAAAGAGAAAAATATAAAATACAACAATACAAAAATAGAAAAAATAAAAAAGGGGGCTGATGGTAGTGGTGCCTTGCACGGCACCACTGGTCAGCTACCCCTTTGATCACCTATCCCTCTGGTCACCCATACCCTGCAGACCTTGTCCACCCCATCATACATCCTAAACCACCACGCCTTGTACTCCTAACCATTGTGTCCTACCACTATTAGATCAGACAAAAGAAATAAAAAGGGTAAGGAGCTCGTGCTTGCACCCTCATGCCGAGCCTTGTGCCACTTACTCAAGCACAAGGTAGGTCGGAGCTCTCTAAATAGAGCTCTTGACTGAACCCAAAAAAGAGAAGAAGGGACGTCGCCAAAAAAATGAAGAAAAAAAACACATTAATAAACAGAAAACAAAGAAAACACAAAACTCAATCCTCTGGAACGAGGAACCCAACACCGAGAGCCTTTGCACACAAAAAAACAACAAAGTCAGTTTCAAAAAAAAAGTCAAAATACCAAAAAAAAAGGTTTAACCAAAACTTTAAAAGTAGATCTAGGTTGTTTGGGTTTCTTTCGGTGGAAAAGGAGGTTGGATTTGCATTTAGGGGATCGAGATGAGCATTTTAAGAGATTTTAGAAATTTTCAACACTGGCGACGGTGGTCAGAGCTCGCCGTCAATGAGGACCATGGTGGCCGTCAAGACGAACAGTCACCAGCCCCATATTGGTTTGAAAAAAAAAGAGAGATTTTTTTTTGGGCAGAGGGGGAGAAATGAAGTAAATTTTTTTTTTACTTTTATAAAGTTGCCAACAGCCAAAACGACGTTTCATTTAAACACCAAAATGACGTTGTTTTGAGTAGAGGAATTCGACGCTAGCCTTTGACCGACTCGGGGTCCGTGCACCCAACCCGATGACTCGTTTTACCTTTAACTTTTGACCAGTTCAACTGAACCGAAATCGAGCCTTCGAACCAGATTCCGGATCGACCTCGAACTGCTGAGCCCGAGCCAGATTGGTTCCAAACTTCTGAACGTGACTAAACCGTCGAACCGACATTGATCGGACCGTTGACAAGATCGATTTAGGTAAAAAAAATTTTTTTTTTAAATTTTTAATTTTTTTCAAATATTATTTTTGTTATTTTAAATTTTGTTAATAATATTTATGCATGGTAAAATGCTTAAATTTGCTAGAATAAATTTTGGTTGTTTTATAATATTAGCAAATAAAAATAAATAATGAAATATATTGAAAAAATTTGTGATAATTTTGTTATTTTTAAAATAAATCTTATAAAATAATAAAAAAATAAGAAAAAATAAATTTTTATCCGACGATGAGATTAAAAGGTACTTCGAGTAGTGATACCTATAAAATCTCTAGGTGAGAAGATTTTTTTTTAAATACTACCATTGTATTGCAGTATTTATATAAAAATTTTCAATACAATAAAAAATTATTTTTTTGTTATAAAATAATAAATAATAATTAATTAATAAATTAAGAATAGATAAGAAAAAATGAGAAAAAAAGGAAAATTTATCTAATGATGGGATTCTAAAAGTATTACGAGTGAAGATGCTTTAAGAAATCTTAGGTGAGAAGTATTTTTTAAATATTATCAGTGTATTGAAATATTTATGAAAAATCTTCAATATAATAAAAATTCTTCTTTTCTTCATTTTTTAAATGAAAATATTAATAAAAATTAATAAATTTTTTAAATAAAAAATAAGATGTGTTCAACAACATGTCATTATTGGCATTGCATACATGACATAATTTTTACGAAAAATAAATTCGGACCTCAGAGGATGAGATTCTAAGGTATTCCGAGAAGTGATATCTAAAAAATTTTTAGGTGAGAAAAAGTTCTTCTAATATTACCAATGTACTGGAATATTTTAAGAATTATTTCAATAAAGGGTTCAAATTTATTTTTCTCAAATTAAACTTGAATAATAAATATCAAATAAGTAATAAATAAAAAAATAATTTCTAATAAATAAAAAAATTAAGAAAATTATTTTTCAAACATCGAAATGAGACTATTTTTTGTCAAAATCAAAAGATAACATGTAGTTAATTGGTACCATTTTAAACGGGCGCTGTGGGGGTGCTAATTATTCCCCACACGTAACCGACTCCCAAACCCAGACTGCTGTGCAGATCCTAAAATTATCCTTTTAATAAATTTTAATTAATTTTAAGATTTCATTAAAAGGATATATTTGAATAGGTGGCCAATCGCACCTAGCCAAAAAAAGATTTGTGGCGACTCCGTTTTTTCGTTTCCAAATTCGTCGAGCAGCTCAAAAATTGTTATAACACTATGCAATAACGTTTCCAGCAAATGAAAGCAGAAAGAGAACATGAGCATGCCAAAATTGAGAAGGAACATGCTAGAATGGAGTAAGAGCATGCAAAATTTCAACAGTTGCATGATCGATTTGATCATTTTATGAATTTTGTATAAAAATAATTTTCAAGAACTGATCTCGGTGGTCTTCCAACTCAGGTATTATATTTAGTAAATATTTATATTTTTTAATATAAAAAAAGCTTACAATGAAGTGTTAAAAATAATATGCTATTATTCATTAAGTTTTTGGGCACACTAGTGACTAAGGTGAAAAAATTCCTTCATCAATTGACAACCTTCAAAATGTATGCAGTTATTAATTTCATATATTTTAATTTTTATTTTGTTAGTGTATTAAAAAAATTTGAATGTTATTATACTAATTATTAAACTTTGTGCTAATTAGATGCATATTTGAACGTGAATTAAGTTTATATTAATTTCAGTTTCTGAATTTAAGCTCGTTTATGAAAATAATAAATATTAACATAAATTTTTATTTTAAAAAAATACATTTTTTAATTTCACGGTGTTTGTGTTTAAGAATGTTGCTAAATGAAAAATTTAGTGGTGTTTGTACCATAAAATGCCACTAAAAGTAACGGCGCTCTTGCTAGAAAATGCGTTAAATTAGTGATGTTTTTCTAATACAAATGCCACCAAAATAATAACGTTTTTCTGATAAAAATATTACTAAATTAGCGATGTGTTAAAGATACAAATGCTGCTAATATAGCGACATTTTCAGATACAAATGCCGTTAATATAATGGTATTTTCTAGATTCAAATGCCACTAATATAGCGGTGTTTTTCAAATACAAATGCTGCTAATATAATAGCATTTTTCAGATACAAACACTACTAATATAGCCGCATTTTATAAAAGACGTCACTATTTTTTGCGACGTATGTATAGCTGGTATTCTGACTAGTGTTTTTTGCAAACATCAGAAATCTTTATTTGCCATTTATAAATGCCGTTAAATGTTAAAAAAAACACCACTAAAAACCAAAAACCCTATAGTGATTGATCCAGTTTTTATTGGATTTTGATGCTTTTTTTTTTGTATGGGTTTGATAGAAAAACATTTTGATTGAATTTTTGACATTTCAATTTGATGAAAAGACCAAGAAAAATACATAAAAAATGGAGAACCAGTTGGGTTGGGTCAACCCAATTGGAGATTGAAGATGACCATCCCATGACGTCAAACAATGCTTATGTACTGGGAGTGGTGAGTGGGTTTGTTTGGTGTCTATTTTTGCTCCTATTTCTCCTGGCATGCTTAGAATTTTACTTCTAATTTTTTATTAATTTTTGCAATTTTTAAATTGTTACGTGATATTTATGTATTATTTAGTAATTACGATATGTTATGCATATGATTTTGGTTATTCTACTTTATAGTAAAATATTTTGACATGCTGGGAGTAGAATGATAGTAGGTACTCTCCCTAGATAAGCCATAATATTTATGTACTCTTGAGTTAAACTCTATGTGTATAATTGATTTAGTAATTAAAAATAATTTTCAATTAGGTTCAAGACCCAAGTTTAAAAGTAATATATACTATTTATAGGACTTAATGAGATACATCTAGATTTGGTATCTTAGAGTGTTTCATTGCATACACTAAGGTTGAGTATACAAATTGAGAATTTTATGCAATTAATGAAAATTTTTATTTGAAAAAGTTTTATTAATTGATATAAGTGTTTGGTTGTCAAAGTAATTCACTTATTAGACTTAACAGAATATTTTATTATTCTAAGGTTACGAGATGATTTTTAAATTATTTTATACTTATGTTTGCCCAAAGGGAGTTAATATGTAAGATAATTTGTTTTGGAGTATAAAGCATCATGATGAGGATGTACCAATCTAAAAATTTTATCTACTTATTTTTGAAAACTAAGACATTTTCATATTAACTTTCAGTTGAAAGTTCCCAATCACATGTTGCATTCTTTGTTGAAACGAGAGCTTGTATAATGATGCGCAAGACCCTTTTAGTAATTGTTAGCACGAACTGTTGCTATACATTTTATAATATTACCCATGGATTAATGTTACATTTTTGGTTTTGAACAGTAACTTTTACTGTGCAAGGCCCTTACTTTAACAGTTCTTCACTTGTTCTGTTTGCTGTCTGTTGCTGATTAGTCCTCAGTCAAAGAGAGATGAAAAGGCAAACATTATCCCCGTTGCGGAGGATGGAAGGTACCGAGTAACTTTGATCGGCCACTTTCATGTGCAATATAGGGATCTCTCCATTGAATATGTTTGAATAAAATTTTATTTTGCTGAAAATTATGGCTTGTTGCGATTGCGGCAAAGTTATGGTGACCAAAGCTGATATGATATACAGTAAAGTGAGAAAAAAAAAAAAAGAAAACTTCTTCATTATTTTTTATTATTTGAAGATATACCATTTACAAGCTCCATCCTCTCCATTTGTAGGATAGAATATCAACTCATTGACATTTGTACATTCATGAATAGCCATTATGAAAGTTACAAAAGAAAAGAGTATCGGGTAGTAAAACGGAGTCAACAAGTCCCCATAAGCCGTCACTTCTTTCCTGTTTGATCATTAAGTTTCAGAAGTTCATGAATCAAACCCTTTTGCACGGGATTAAGCCAATGGAACAAGTTTGCGGTACTCTGCAAGTGCCCACAGTGGGAAAATGTTCCTATATGCTGCATAGTGTAGCATGCAGTTTTTCATGAAGACTCCAGTGATTTCCTGTCAGGAATAAGATTCAATTGTTAGATAAAAGTTTAGGTGCAGGAACATAATAGTACAATGTATTAATAAATCAAATTATATTTCCCAAATGCTTAAAACAAGCATGTTGCCTAAATTTACTACTTGAATTTCCATAAAGTCTACTAAAAGGTATTTTTCCCTTTTTTTTTTTTTTGTAGTTGAGATTATTGGAATTTGAACTATGATCACTAGAATTAAGAGTCTAACACTCTATCAACAGACTATGTATCTATTGGCTAAAAGGCATTTTCAAGTAAGCTATAGCAAGAATTAGCACCTGTTGGGGAAAGTCACCATCTTCCAATTGAGAATTAATTATCAGCTTTGCAGCGCGGTGAAGAGGCATTGGATCTCTTTCCGCCTGTTTCAAACTTTCAAAGTCAAAAACTATAGAAAGATCATGATAGCTACAATGGGCATTACTTCACCATCAGACTTTTAAACTCACCTGTCCAGCATGAATCAAACCCATCATAGCCCATGCAGTATGCACCAAATTTGATTTACCTTCTTCCAAAGGAACATATCTCTGCATCACCAAGCACATAGATATTACTAATTAAATTAATATTAGTCATATCTCAATGATTTGTAAACATAAAGATTTACCTTGTCAGGGCATGATTTGTAGCTCTCTCCCCAGCCACCATTCTCTCTTTGGGTTCTGATCAGAAATTCAACACCTTTGTGCATAGCTAGACAATTGGTGTATGTCTTTCCAGCTGCTGCTAGCCCTCCAAGTGCAAACCATGAACCATATGTGAAGCAAACTCCCCAGTTTCCATACCTGTTTAGGTGTTGATATAATTGATTATTGATGCTTTCAAAGCAATCATAACACTCCTATTAATTATGAATGTGAAGAGAACATACCATGAACCATCAGGCATTTGTACATTTTCAAGGTAGCGTATAGCGTTTGTAATAAAATCTTCGATTTCTTTCGTCCAATGCCCAGGATACAACTTCTTAAACAAAACCAAGGCATGGATTGCAGATGCAGTGCACTCAACATATTCATGCTCAATGACTATATCAGCGAAAAATTCTGTGGGATTAAGCATCTAGGACCAACAACAGAGAAGAACCATCATTAATATATGAAAATTAAGAAAGAGTACAAAAAGTAGTTTAATATTCTAACAGATTTCTGGCAAAATTAACAGATGCATTTCAATGCTTAAGCACTTACTTCCAACCACTCTTGAGCTCCAGCTGGTTCCCACACAGCTAATCCTCCATTTTTGCTCTATAAGAAGTGAAGCGTCGAAGCTTATATAAATGGACAAGTTAAAATAAGTGAAAGCTATCCTTGAAAATCTAGATTGAGCAAATTCTTACCTGCAGAGAGAGCAGAATATTGACCGCATCATATAACTGCTGAGGTTCCATTTTCTCACCAACAATTTCTGGTGGCAACATGGACATTAGCAGGCAACACTACAAAATAGAGGAATATCTGTTAAAGCAAGATGAATTTATAGAATAGATGTATCACTCAATTTTTTTCATGCATTTGACTAAGACTAAAGAAATTACCTTCAAGCCTTCTGCAGTGCAATCAGAAACTTGCCATCCATGATCTTGATCAGAGAAAGTCCAAGATCCCTTGGAAATGTGACGATGCATTTTCTTGAAATCACCAGAAGGATTCTCCTTGACCTATTCAATTGTATAACAATTATTCTTAATTGATATTTAATGAACAAAAAAAAAACAAGAGATTGGAAATGACTTCAAGATAAGTGAAGCCAATATTAAACCTGAGATTTCTTG
The DNA here is from genome assembly GCF_002303985.1 of Durio zibethinus. The sequence continues at coordinate 11,107,799 of NW_019168037.1, read as the reverse complement.
ATGAAGTCATGTCCTCTCTTGAGTACAGGTCCAATTTCGTGGATGAGGTTACTAGTAAGCAAAGCTTGAATAGCGAAACCAGTATCCCACTCTTGGCTTCCAAAACTCTGCGGACCAATATAATGTGTTAAATCAGCACTTGAAAGGAATCTTTGAAGGAAAATCAAAGCTTGCAAGAATTTCCCTTTTTACCAACTCTGTCAGCACTAAATCAATAAATATGGTTAATTTGGAGAATGCATGTGAACAAACCTGCATCTTCATTCCATCTTCAGCAACCCAAAGGTAATCCGGGATTCGAGCAAGATGCTTTTTAAAATAATCACTATTTGGCTCCTCAGCCCAACAGGCAAGCATGCATAACACCTAGTCCATTCAAGGGCACCAGAACGATAGCAATCAAATAGCCATATATTATATGGATTGAATTTTCACAAGCTTAATATTCTTTTTTCCTTCAACTAAATATGATTGTAAAATTACCTTCCCCACACAACCAATGGTGATGTATCTACTATTCTCATCTTCATAATGGATGTGTTTCATTGTTACTTGAAGAGCCCTCTCCCTGACCAACTTGTTCAAAGGCCAACGAGTAAGCAGAGGCTCGGTACATACGTACAGACTGTCCCACATCAGATCCTGAATCAGAGGATGTGGATAGTAGATATCCTCCTGTAATAACAAATTGTTTATCAATGTTTTAAGAGCTTAATTGTAGCGTGGTTCAAATGTCTTTGCAGTTTGTAGACAACAAAGATATACTTACCGGTGCACATAAATGGCATACTTTATTCCACTTAATTTCATTGTATGGCTGAAGGTAGAGTTCTTCTCTCAATTGTTCAATGAGAGGGGTGATTGGCCCCACGAACCTTTTGCCATATAGATATGACATAGGCATGTACACCATACGACAGTGGCACA